>OU343220.1:193303973-193320271 GCA_910596185.1 Chrysanthemum makinoi | reverse complement strand
GATCAAACTATGCGTACAATATGATGTTTTAGAGAGAGAAAGAGTTAGAGGTTTGGGAACTTAGTGAGAGAAAGTGAAAATCTTAATATGAACTCCAACTCTCTACCTTGGGAGGTAGAGAGTATTTATAGTCTTACACAAATCGCCACCTACGGGCTGTGGATCAGGAATACAGTGGGTAAAGACTCGTCCGTCCTCCACGGTGTTACTTAACTAAGTACTACTTAACTGTAAATAACTACGACTACAAGCTTTCTAACGATTACATATACTTGAGGTGACCGACACTTTAATAACTGGATTTACTAAATCCTAACAGATTTTCTTGTAGCCAACCATGGAGTGCCACGTGGCCGACAAAGGTATGACAGAAGTACGTATTTGGAGAGTATATGTCATGTATTGTAAGGTATTGTTTTTTGGGCAACCAAAATGTATTTTCGGGCAACTATATGATATTGGGCAACTTGTATTTATACACGAGGCTAATATGGTCATTTTACACTGGTTGTATTATAAAACTAATAATAATAACTCAACACGTAGTCACACAACATCACGCGCATAACACACAATGAAACATCTGCTTTACAATTTGTAAAAGCTTCTACAATTAAACGTCTTCTTCTACATCACGCGCACACACTCACAAACCACATCTTATTCATAGAACCCTCTAAACCCTAATTAATTTTATCAGATAATTCCATATGACAAAATTAAAGTTGTACAATTGTAAAATCGCAGTCGTTTCTACATTGAAGTTGCTTCCAGATATTAAACTCTGTTTGTAAAAGAATGAAAACCGCGAAAGGTTGTTCGTGCAAAACAGTTTTGGTCCATGGTTGGATATAAAGTCGCGGCGAGAATGACTGCCTTCTGATGCATTATGTTTTACAACACCAAGTATATGTTTCTAACATCTCCTCTGATTCCCCTCCACTAAAATTCCAAATAGGGGATCATTCGTTAAGGTTTGGCCAGAAATAATTTTGTCTGATAACAGGGTTTCGATTTGGCAAAGTTTCAAAACCGATTAAACGATCTAGCGCATTTTTCGATCGTGTATTTCCTGAAAATAAAAGTAATGGCATAACAAATGTACATGCAATTGATATTTTGGACCTTGTTAATGATGGAAAAAAGGATGGGAAAAGGTGGTTATCTCTCGATGAGGATGCTGTTAGGGTGTGTCTGGTAGTAGCAGCACCGTGTTTATAGGAAAAGGAGACATGAATTGCATCCATAAACACTTATTGAGCTTGGTTGACGATTTTGAAGCCTGGAATGCGTTTCTTTGGGGTGAATATATGTGGCATAAATTTTATCAAAGGACTGTCAATATTGTTCATATACACAGAAAAGATCATTTATTAAAATTGAAAAGAACCCAAAGCCACATACAATCTATACGGGTTCGCTTGGGCTTTCAAGGTTAGAATTCTCGTAGTTTATACTATTGTATGAATGTCTAGCTTTGATAACATATTTCTTTACAAAAACAGGTTATTAAAAGCTTTTGATTCAATTTTGTTGTGCTATTACTTTTTCATTTCAAAAGTACCTAAAATTAATGTTGTTGTTTTATTGTTATGAAATGCTGGTGTTTTGTTCTCTATACAAGTAATATAAAAGTTACATGTAATTTAGATTACAACAATGTTATAACACATTTTAGTTTGTGATTTATTTAAAAAAGAACCAATAAAGGTATTGTTTCATCCTAAACAGGTGACCTTTAGTTTGGTAAACCTTGAAACATTTTACAAAATGATAGCTGCATAAGTACACATTCTAAAGATGACAGTTGTGGTTATTACAAATTTGGATTTTGGAGACTTACCCTAAAAGCTCACTTTGGTGGGTGAAAGACAATAAGGTCATTCCACGTGGTCTTGCTTGGTCAGGACTTTCAAAGTTTCGAAAAGCGGACTGTTGTAACCTCTTTGGACCGGTATGCATCACACCTTCATACATTGCTGACCCCACTAACTTGTACCTGAATTTGTTCACAGTATATCAGTAATTTTAAATTTTGTTGTTGTTAGGATTCAACTCCCATTACTGGACTTTCTGCAACACAAGCTGAAATGAAGCAACCGCGGTGTATTGCCAGCGCCCAATTTATAGATGGTTTGTCTGTTCTAGAGACAGACGATGGTGACAAGACTGCAGAGCATTCGAATGCATTCGCAGACTATTTCAATTTAAACTTGTGCATGGACGATTTCAATTTAAATGTTGCAAAAACGGGAACTACTCATTCGACAGGGGGTCTATTTCGTGAGTTACTTGATTTGGAAAAAAAACGTTTTGATAATAGAAAACGGCATTCATTCGGTCAGAAACACACCGTTTGTACTTGATGTGTTTAGGAGTGTGAAAAGCAGACTTTCAAAAGTACAACAACTATTGGGTCTTAATAATGATTGTTGATCTTGAACAATCTAAAAGTTGTGCCACCACAAATGACTCTGACGTTACTCCTGATGATCCAAAGGTTTGTATTTACTTTTCAGTTTACCTCCAATGTTTATACCAAACTCAAATAATCGTCGTGTTCTACACTTATATCAAACCTTGGTCGATACAGGCCACATCGTGTCATATTGTAGGCCCTAACGGGGATAAGGTTGTCCATGCGGACCATGCAACGGACATTGACAATGATGATGGGCTTAAAGAAACGCAACCATGTAACCTTGGTATTCTTGTTGAAGCTTGTGCCATGACCCAAAAATGTCATGTTATGGAATATGGAGGTGAAAGTAATACTCAACTTCAACCGCCAGCACCTAACAAGGAAAATAAAATACCCGGTGACCCCATTATTGTACGTTATATTTCACTTACACTTTAAATATCAGCTATAGCATACGTCCCTACTTATGTATATATATTTAAAATTCAGCAAGAATCGGATTGTGGTAATGATTGGTCGTCTTACATAAACGATGAAATAGTTTCGGTGATAATTCTGAGATGCAATGGATTGTGATAATGAACAGCAAGATGTGATTCAGAAACAATTTCCTTGCCAACCTGAACCCGTTAACAATATTGTTTGTGTGCAGACAGAAGTAGGAACACCCACCACCAAAGCTCATGAGGTATCTACATTATTAGTAAAACATCGACGATAAATAAAATACTTTAATTTGCTGTTTTGTAACATACTATATTCTCAAATCTCAGTTTAAAGACAACAACCTGCCATATTTAAATGTGGTTGGCCAAAATGACACACCGATTTTGGGACCTGTTTCCTCCCAAGAAAATGTCAACAAAAGCGTCGATAAAAAATTGTGTGTTCCGTCTTTAGATTTAATGGATTGTGATGATCAACAAGGGGATGTGGTTGACAAAAATTCGTTTGTTGGCCTTAAATCCAGTAACAATGATGTTGTTGTGGTTAGCCTAGAAGATGCTAAAGCCCCTAAATCTCAGGTTAAACCAAACAAAGTGTCATTTGCAAATGTGGTTGGCCCTAATGACAAACCTCTCTGGAAGATCTTTCTCCAATATGAATACGAACAAAAGAAAGAGAGTAAAATGAACGACAACCTCAGTAGAAGCGCATTGTACAAAATTACGTGAAGTTGCTTGGGTCTGTCAATTCGCCAAATGGGGTATCAAAAACATCAGCTACTCCTTGCAGCCGTCTTACAAGATCGCAAGGTTTCATTAACGAAGCTATTATCCCGGCTTCCGTTTCAGATATACAACACCTTATTAAATTGTAACTGAAATGAATATTTTATGTTTTTCTGCTTATTTTTCAACTTTGTTTTCAGGAAACATCTGGAAACCCCAGAACGTGTCCAGTTAGTCGCTTCTATTTGCCTACAATTGAGCCGTTTGTAGAGGTAGGTTCTGTTTGTTAATCCATTAACATCATTATCATTGGGTGTATGTTATTGAATATATTTATTTTTTAGGAACTTTTACGACACCCGAAATGCAACAAGAAGAAGGTTACTGTTCCTGATTACCTTCGCAAGTATTTGAAGCTTAAAGAACCATTACTTTATAGGTTTCCTTGGGGATCCTGTATGTTATTGCTTATAGGAATTTTTGGGTAGCCTTGGCATGTATTGAAGATTGCACCGGCGGGTGGCTTAATGAGTTAGTGAGTAAACCTGATGCCTAGCTTGTCTACTACACTTGTTTATTATTTCTTTTTGTTACTTATGAAATGAATGTTTGCAGTTTTGATTTGCTTTATATGTCCGCAGCACTTGGATGCATGGGTTGAATTGATGTGGTTGTTTAGACCAGCTGATGCAGATTGGGCTTTGGCAGGGTGTACTTTCTTCAATCAAATCCTAGGTGGCAACATGCCTACCACTTATTTAGATGACACAACATACCCTGTGGCTTGGCGAGATGTTGCAAAGGTCATTTTGGCAGACTCTTACCGTACATATACCACTACTGTTATGAACAACTTATAATATTCTGCATTTATTTTATATATCAGGTCTATTTTCCCATGAATGAAAATACAAAACACCTGGCTACTCAGAGCTCCATATCCGCGACCGGAGTTGTTTACATTTATGACTCTCTTGGTACTCGTGACGTGAACAAGGTTGTTGCGAGGTTCCAAGAGAAAGTTACAAAACAGCTTAAATCGTACCTAACAAAAGCTGGGGTACCATAGTAAGGGCATATCACCGGGATTATAAAATCACATACAAGTGTCCAAAATACCGAACAATCGGACTTATATGGTGACTTCGGAGTATGGGTGTGCATTATTTTGTACAGATTGCTCCGAACCGCCTCTGGAAGTAGACGACTCTCTTTAAACAGCTATAGCTTACCGTGAACGGATGCTTGAATACTTCTGGAAACACAAGGTTGAATACATAAATTGATAGCGGTCTTTCAAGGTACGATCCTTAATGTCCGTTTGACCCATAATTATTGTCTAATGTTGACTTGTGAAGTATTTTTTCAACGATATTGTATGTATTTTTACCTCTATTATATATTATTCGATTATTATAATATTTCTTTAACTCAACGGCATTTCTTTATTTAATACCCGTGCACATATACAAAAAGGCGTATGCTTTGCAAACCACTTCTATTTGGGTTATGTATACTTTATTAATTTTTGGTATATAGCAGAATTTAATATTTGGTTGCCCTATAGTACATCACGGTACATGTCCTTAAGTGTCTTCTGTTCCCAATCTCTTTCTTCAATACAAATCTTTCTTAATTTGTTTAACAAAATCTTTCTTTCTTCTTTTGGTCTATTGACTTCATATCTTTATCCCACTAGATGTTGAACTAGATATCATTCGCAGGCTACCTCCTAAGTCTATACTCCAGCTACGTAGTGTTTGCAAGTTATGGAAGGCTAGTATAGATTGTGGATTCTTCATCTTTAATTACGGTGTTCGTCGTAACGATGAGTGTTTTTTACGCTAACATTTGATCAGGGTCACAAAGGTTTTATGTTAGCTTTTGATGAACAACTGACCGCTACGGTACTTCAAACAGATTTAATGCTTTCATCTATGATTGCAGTTGGCAATTCTAATGGTCTTTCGTGTTTTGTTTATGGCTCTAATCTAATGTCTGTTATTTGGAACCCGACAATCCAAAAATCACTTGCGTACATGTCCCGCTTTTACACGCATCAAATTGAATGTAAAAGATTTGTTTTGGTTTTGCCGTCCGTCCGGACACTCTTGACCCGATGATCGTGAAGGTCTCCTATCCTGTTTTCCAAAGTGGTTTCTGGTATGTGTCTGTCTTTTCTTTCAACTCGTTAAGGTGGAGATACGGGATCTTTCTACATCGCCCCATACAAAGAATCTCTTCTTTTGTTAAATCATACAGACCGTGCTGTCTATAGTATGTTTTATTTATAAGTTACCATTCTATTCATGTTCCTTTTAAACATTATCACTGATTTGTTAATGATATATCAATGCCATTTTCAACAGGTTTGTTTACTGGTTACGGATCGCTAAATGGGAATGAAGGTTTGTGGTTTTAGTACCGTCTGTGTGGGAAGGAAGCATTGGACCTGCTTAGATTTTTCACAAATAATCTTATCAATGAAGTGATTATATAATATGTAACAATTAAAGTTGTAACCATGTAGTAATCGTAATATGTAGTTGGTTGTTCAGATCAAACGTTGTATGTCAACGTATTTACTATTTCATCTCGCTCTTATCCCATTATCCATGTTTATTTAATCTAGGCAACAAGCAGTTGTTACCCAAAATAAATTTGGCAACTAACTTTTGTACTTAGTGCAACTTGTTTTCCCTACGGACTAATTTTATAAACCCAATGCACTTCTAGACGTACATTTCGTATTCTACAAGCTACTAATAACTACCAACTAGGGACAATGAACACTTCCAAAAAAACAGGTTTAACATTCAACACTAGTACAATTAACTAGCAGCTTGTAAGTTTACTACAAGCAAGTGTAAACGACTATGTCCCCTGTTTCAGCCCCACAATAGCGTGAGTAAAAACAACTAGCAGCTTGTAAGTATACAACCAATTCATTTATTAATTTGAGATATTTAATTTAAGTAATCGAGCTTAAAAGCGCAGTAGCATTTTTTTACGCTTACAAATGTCGCGATAAAGGTCAAAATAATCCACTCAAACGAATGTAAATCTACACATCTTATAACCGATGTCAAGTATGTGCTCTCATTCAAGTGAAGATGTTGATGTTTTAAGAATAAGTGATGGTCTATAAAATTGTTTCGTCCATTGACATAAAAATCTATTTTTGATCCCCGCTTAGCTAAGGATCTACTATAGAAGCTGACTAAATGAACACAACCTATTAAACACTATGCGGAATCTAGTGCTTAACCTTAAGAAGAATAATAATTAATGAACAGTTATTCTCACTAAACACCTCGATATGTTGTTAATAATACATATACTGAATAGTATTGGGGTTTACAACCTTGAAGTATATCGACTCAAGATATCACCAAAACTTATATCTAACTCAAACCTAGGACCTCCTTTAGTAGGCTAAGGAGTCCTTTACAAAATACACTAAGTAATGCATAAGATAAATATACTTACCATACTTATCTAATACAAAACATCCTAACTTAAGACATCCTAGAATATTACATATTCATCCCACACAATCATTCTAGCAGTGACAAGTACATTAGCAGTGGTACGCGACTTATACTACCACTGGTTTGTCTATTGCTGACACTCTTTTTTTCCGCTGGCTTTCCGGTGGGTCTTTTGCCTTTATCCTTCAAGGAGTTCGTGGCTTGCTTCCTCGTGGCCCCGCCAGATTCACCCCATGGGATTCCCCGAGGAGTTAGATAGGCCTTTCAACTTTGATGGGCCTTTCAGGTTTCCCGTCTAAATACGCTTCCTCGCTGCGGTACAGAAGGGCTTTTGGTAATGTACCTTTCCACCCGCGCAACTTTATTTTATCCCCGCTCCGCAAGCGTGTCATTTTTCCTTAGACCTAGTCTATCCAACCGATATGCCTCAATTAGTAGACGACACTTGAATGGGGTCGGCTGCACCAACAGAGGAAGAAGGCATAGTTTTCATCCTCAGTTGTTTGACTTTCTTAGGGAAGTTTCTTGTTAGTTAGGGGCTGGTTTACATATTTCGTTGCCCCTAACTTCCTTTTGTCGCCCTTCCCTCGGACCCATCTCCGAAACATATATTATCACTCCCATGACCCAATTCCATGATTTATTTCCTTCTTCCGCTCTCTAACGCCGAGGTTACGAAGGAAATGCTTGCACTTTCAAGATCCCATATTGCTAATGAGAGTCTAATAGGTTTAAACTCCCACCTTTGAATGCATATGGTCCCTGCGACTACAACAACTTGAATGGACTTGGGTTTTGGGTGAAGGTGTGCTGTGAATGCTCGCGGAGATGGGTTATTAGTCGTCATTTTAGAACGACTAATTGTTATTAGTAGTTATTTTAGAACATGTTTCAGTTGTCGCAACATCGCTTTGCGCTTTATTTTTTTTGGGGGTAAAGGTTTAGGCTATGTATGGGCTTTTGGAAACGGTACGCGTGGCAACGAAGTTGTTGTTGACGTCCCAGATGTATTCTTTTTTTTTGTACGGTACCATCGTGTTCTTTTTTCAATAACATCTTCAACTTCTCTTCGTGTTTCTAAATAATTTCGCTGTTCGACAGTGTGGAAAATTTTTGTAGGTGAAGGAATGGTTCCTTTTTACTTTTTCTCGACTTTCCTTGATTTACCTCGCGTATTTATAGCGAGGATTTTACTGCTCGCACACGCTTATCATTAATTTTCATTAAGTGTTTTGTGGGTAGGCACGCGCCTAGGCTCCTAGATGCTCCCGCTATATTTGACATAAAACTACTTGGGAAGGAACATGAATCTTTACATGCAGATGTTCTCTCCTTTTTGGTATTTGAATATAAATGATTACGTAAACACAAACAAATATGATTTTTGCGTGGAAACTAGCGGGGTTTTGCGACACTAGCACGGGTTACATCGACGTTAGCAAAGGGTTAGATCGACGTTAGCAATGGTTGGGATTTACATATGAACATACTTAAGAATTTGTTCAAACCCTGTAGCCTCCTTTCGCGGCAGCAGTTGTAACTCTTAATCGAGTTTGTATCCCCAATTGAATCCAAATTAATTTGTATTAAAACTAACTTTTTAACACTTGTAGCGCTTGTTGCTAATTTTGGCGCATATATCCCCAACTGTGTTGTTCAAATTATGTCTTTTTTTATAATTTTTGTATTTATTTAATTTTTTTTAATGATATAATAAGGGTTATTATTCTAACACATAAATAATCATGTAACTCAACACGTCATCATCTTTTATTATCGAGACACAAAAATTCTTACTACCATTATTACAATCGTCTCATTGCCATGCATTCCCCAAACAAGTACCCACCCACACTATGACTTTTTTTAAGTAAATAAAATTTCATCTTCATATTACTACTTTATTAGTAAGTTTTTTATTTTTGTAACGTGACTTACTATCTCGCACACGGTTGAATAACTACTTAAAAATATATACTAGTAAGATTCCACAAATATATACTAGTAACATAAAAGGGATCACATCCATAGGTTAACATGACATACACAGATTATACAAAGATGAGATAAGTGACTCCAAAATGTAACAACGATCCCCTAATAAACAAAAGGCAGCAGCTCCCATGTAATTAATACAAAGCACATCAAATCTCCATTGACTCCAACTTTTCAATTAAACCATTCAGCTCTTTAACACGGTCATGTTTTCTAAACCAAGAAAATGAAGTTTGGAACTCACCTGATCCTCATTTTGCATCCCAACAGTGATTAATAGTTGGCAACCAACAATCCGACCTGCATAAAAGCTCCACTTCCGCTATCATTTGTTGTCTACGGTTGACACGGCCCCTAATTTCAACAACATTCCTCCTATGATCTGCTTCATCACGTAAAGCAACTTCCAATTCACCTCTCAGAGTACGCGATCGTGATATCTTTTAACAACTTTGAGCCACCAACCATTGGTAATTCATCACATAAAACCATGCCACAGCATCATTATATTTGCTTTTCTAAGACTATCACTAATAGATATACTAAAACTGTTTTTGTTACATAGCATCATATATAGACACGAAATTTCTGACAAACTAGTTATGACAATTGTCTGTTTCCAATGGACAAGTGGATCACAACCCCAAATAAGTACCCACCCACACTTGTTTTTTTATTGTATCTTCCTATTTTTTTCAAATATTTTTTATGACGAGTTTGCTAGTGCATAGCTAGCAAATGGTACTTTGGGCAATTAAATTGTGTACTCATGGCAACTAGTTTACATAGTAGTACTTTTAGTCAAGTGGTGATGTATGCAACAATGGGTCGGGTTTGAATGGATTTAAGTTACATCTTTTATTTGTTTAAACTATTTTTATGACGAAGTTTGCTTGTGCATAGCTAGCAAATGGTACTTTGGGCAACTAAATAGTGTAATCATGGCAACTACAATAGTACTTTTAGTCCAGTTGTGATGTATGCAAAAGGGGTGGGGATTGAGTGGATATAATTTGCATTCACCATATTTTATTAGTGATACGGTACTCAAGTGGTCAAGATTTTTATTAATTAATTATTGAGTTAATGCAGCTTGTCTAATACTTAAACATATGTAAACTGGCCAACTAGTTACAAAACTTGACAAATGTATTTGGGTAAAACAAACATACAATACACAATTGGGTAAATCAAACATACCATATACCTAGCAAACTATTTTTTAATGTGTGAACATTTGGAATAAATTTTATGTTCCCTTCTTGTATTATTATGCCCCCAAAAATCAAACCCCAAGAAGTGCAAAAAAAACAATAAAAAAAATACATATTGCAACTAACTAAGCATAGAATATGAATAAACATAATAACTGTCCATAAAAAAATTAACGAAAATCCGGCAATTTTACGCTTCCAGCTTTTATCTTATCTTATTTTATTTTATTATTTTTTGTAATTTATTCTTTGTAATTTATTTTTTCCTCCCCGGTTTCATATATATACACCTAATTTGTTTGACGTGGTTTCGTTTTTAATCTTAATAGTAGCAAACCTAAAAATGTGTATAATAAAAAGGGAAAAATGAAAAGGCGTGTATGTGAAAGGTTGGTCATTTATTGCTACTTCTTGTGGAAGACAAAATGCTAGGGTGGCTGTCAACTCAAAGGACGCATCAGTGTTTGTACATGACAAAACACTAATCATATTATCACTTAAACTAAACCTTCTATTTAAAACACACATAGCAATCAAAGAGGGAAAAAATAAACATACAAAACAAAACTGATAAAAGGATGACTAAACCTATGCCATTCTGTGAAGAACTTGCTGGTGTTGCAGGATCTAGTTTTGTTAGAGATATGATGATTGTTCGCTCGAAGGGATGTGAGTGGTCATGGTGGATGAAGGAGTTGATGAAGAAGGCTCAAGAAATCGTGGCATGTGCGGCCGAAAGGGATTATGTTATTAGAGAGTTGGAGCTTTTATACCCTTTTGAATATTGTGTGGAAACAGAATTAACCAAGCTGCAAACCGAGGTTCGGCAGAAGCCGCAATGATATTGGTCAATGTAATGAAGAAGCGAAGCGCAGCCCGGAGCTTCTGTCATTCATAGAGAAGTTGAAAGGTATGGTGTACTAATTCGGTTCATTGTTGTCTTGGCGGTGACGATGTCTTTTTTATGTTGGTATTTGTGTTTCTAGTCATGTATCTTGTGTTAAATTTTAGACTGACTGCTAGAAATGGGTCTAGGCTTGGAAAATGGATGTAAAATATTTTAATAAATAAAAGCCATGGTTTCACGTAAATAATTATATATGGTCACCTTTAATTGTGCCTCAGATCTCATGATCTATTCAAAGAATACCGCTCCATTGTTTCAAGCATAAATCTATTTGAGCGCGGTCATTGTGACCTGCACTGTTAATGCAAGTAAATCTCTTTATTAAAATATGCATATGGGAATGTAACTTTTCAAACAAACAAAGTGTATCAAGTAAACGACAAAAAAAAATCATGCTGTTGGTTTCTGACATGTCATATAAAACATAAACCCTAATAACAATTAGAATGAACCACTAGACTTAAAGGGGTATAATGATCATACCTATAAAACATAAACCCTAAAAACAAATTCAATAACTTTGAATTAAATAAAAAATTTACTAATAGAATATAAAATATAAAGGTGCCGTTATTTATATTCATGTATAAATATATGAACTAATAAGGTAACAAAGTACATACGGAGAGTACAACAAACCCGATTTGTTTCTAAAAATAGACGAAAAGGACAAGGATATTTTTTATTTGGATTCTTCACGAAAGTGACCTAGCTAGATAAAAAGGAATGTGGGGATGTTGATTGTTGGGACCATAAGGATCACTAATGTGTGGTTGGTACCATAAAAGGATAAGTAGGTATGTGAGGTAAAAAAGGTTTAAGTGTTTGTCATTCTAGGCCCCTCATGTATCTTACGGCTGTCACACTAAAGACTAAAAACTGCTAGTTAAAGTTAGGATCGCTAGTGTCAAGACAATTTATCATATAAACGTGTTGTCACTACATGTTGTCTAAGGTTTTGGAATTAAGACTTAAAATTGTTATTACATGTTAAAATGCTATAGGTCAAGACCAAATAATATAAACATGTTACTACATGTTTTCTAAGGTTACTCTTGGTATCACAATGTTGGCTGACCTTTAATTTGACTACTCACAAGGTAATTGAATAGTTTAGAAAGAGTGTGTGTTACTCTTCAATTAAATTCTCCAACCAACTAGTATGGCACACCATTCAAGTGTAATAAATGAAGAGAAAAAATACAGATGGTTATGCTAGTAGACATTCTTATATAAACCGTGAATGCTATTCTTTTCGTTATAACATCAAAACCGGTTGAGAAAATGGTATGCATTGGGTGCGTGGATGGAAAGAAAACAAGTATGATTGACCTTAGATGCAAAGGCAATCGAATGATAAATCATGTAGTATTGTTGTCCAATGAATTTTTACGGAATCAACCACAATACTCTTTGTGGGGTTGATGCATGTAGACTTAGTGGTGTACATGTTAGCAGGAAAAACAATTGCGTTCAGAGAGGTGATGGTGTGATGGGGCTACATGTTGCAAAGATCTTGTATAGGCGGGTTCAGCTGAGTATCGAGGTAGGTGAGACTACATCAACAACGATGAAATTCATGACTCTATGTGTACGTAACCCGTGACATTAGTGATGAAGAAACCCAACCACTTGCAAGTCGAATAACAAGTCAACCACCTAAAAATGACCCAATGTCAACAAGCTGCAATTGATACACCTAGGGAATGACATGCTCGTCATTGAACAAGTGAGCCACCGCCTATTCTCGTTATGTTGTATTTCATAATATATGTACACTAAATTGTATAATGTATTTGTTATGTTATGTCAATGCAAGCACGTATTTAGTTAGCAAATAATAGGAAAATCCAAACACTTGATAGACAAGATGCAAAACAGATAATCAAGCCGCAAAACTGCCAAATACAATTTTTTAGTGTTTTTTATAAATTTTTTATTATTATTTTTCAGGTCAAAGTGGGTAAATACAAACAAAGCTGGATAAAGCACTAAACCAGGAAGAGATAGTTACCATGCATGTGGCCAAAACATAGTTGAACAAGTGTACACCCACCAAAAATGCCGACTATTCAAAGGAAAAAAACTTATCTACGTATCCCCAATAAAATGAAGTTGCCCTATATGGTTGCTAGCTAAAAACAGTGGATGCCCCATCAAGGTTGCCATGATATACACCGTACTATAAAGCATTCATACATGATTATGTAAACGACATCGAACGTACATCAAAAAACATGTGCATACTACGATAACCCCAAAGCAGATGGTTACACAAAACATATCTATAGTTTTTATGTAATTGTTGAACATTTTTTTGGTAATCATAAGAAGCACAAACAAAAAATGTTTAACAATTACATAACGCTGTCTTTACAAAAAGGCTAAACTAGACAAACTATTTTGAGTTTTAAGTTATGTTAACATACCGCTTTAACGCTATCGACATGGCATGAGCACGCCATAAAAATACCTACACCTCCAACCTTCCATTCCCAGTGTTGTTTTAATCCCCACCTTCTGACGCAGCCTCTTGTTAGAGCCTTTAAATGCCTCGACATCTTGAACTTCCTTAAACCCGATCTTGGTGTTTGAAAGCAGTGCCTCCTTGCATAAGGTTTTCTAGAGACCTTATGACTAGACCTGCCTTAACTAAGAACTAGAAGCCCCAACATCCATTGATACAGACCCAAGAAATACCCCATAGTACCATTCATCGTCGCTGAACCCAATGTTAGCATGAACAATTTTGTTAGCCAAAAAATCCATGAATAGATTCTTTCCTTGACATTCAATTCCTTGACTTCTAGTTTGGAACGGAGGGCTTCTTAGGAGGTGACCGCTTTCTTCCTCCTCCCATGCAGAATATCGAGGAAGAATTAGAAGTAGCAAGCTCCACAAGTTTATCGTGTATCGCTATCCTTGCACGCGTTGGCTCATCAAGAAGATCCAAAATTAGGTTATCATAATAGAAACAAGATAAGTTATCAGTATGTGAATGTACAAGCCGATCAACCCACATTCCCTGCAAGTTCATACATCCTTTTAATATCATTGTCGCATTCAACAATTGTCAAACCAGTTGAAAGAGCAAATAGTGGCCTACATGAATACAAAGCCCGTATCTCATACTCTAACTTGTTGGCCAAAACGTCAAGCATTTGATTTAAGTTCATCCTTGTGGACTTACTCAACGTATGCACAAGGGTTCGTCCATACGCATAAGTTAATTTGGGCAACCGAATGAACTCACCATCGTAGTGAATCTCAACTACAAGATTCTCGTACTAGACAAGATGTGTAGTACCTCGTAGTAAAGGTAAATAAATATATACAAATGAGATTAGCAAGTATGGACAAAAACCTAGTAAGGGCAAGTGACAATCACGAAAGGCAATGGCGTGCGATACCTGGCTTGAAATCAAATAAGGCAACCGGGCTTAGCAAAGATTTTTGATGAAAGAGAGGGTTGGAGATTGGCATTATGACTTGTGTACAAATGTGATCTAGATGAAGATTTGATATATATTAGGAAATGTTGTATTATTATTTTACTATTAATAATGTACTTATTAATAGTATGAAAACTATGATCCATTTATTTTAATATGGAAATAGTAATAGGGAAATTTTTGGTTAATTTGTTATAAGTTTTATGTGTAGTGTGTTTGTGTAATGATATGGGAATAAATGAATTGACAAACCTATATGTGGACGCTTTTTAATTTTTCTTGAATGGATGCCAAATGTCAATGATTAAATGGACGTCCAAATGAAGAATAAATGAACCTGAGTTGTAGAGTTTTAAAAAGAAAGATTATATGTATTGTACAACAAATTTAGATGTAAAATGTGTACATACTTTTACGTCCTGTCTCCCATTGTTTTTTGAATGAATGTTACACGCACTCCAAGGTTGCGCATGCAAGGTATTGTATCATTATTGATTTATGTATGCATGTTATAAGTGTCTTTAGTGTAGTAAAGTAAATTGTTATTAATCCATTGTCTAGTCATTAATGGCTTATGTGTGAATGAATATATCAATAAATGGTGCATGATAAAACAATGAAAGTGTTGTTGGAGATAAGTTTAAAATCAAGTAGTACAAACGATAAAATCTATGTTTATAAAAAATGAATCATCTTCTCGCAATATGCTAGCGACGTCACTGATCATCAACTTGCAACAATAGACCATGTGCCAATCGATATAAAAATATACAAACCCACACACCACAATCACCAAAAATCCCCCTTGCTTAGGAACGTTTCTGGCTAACCTAAATGAAATCTTATAGTCATTCAGATGTATTCCAGCCTTTATCAAAATGTTTGCTTGCTCTAGAACAACTGGTAGTTTTACCGTAGAATAATAGAAACTGTTAAAATAAATAGACGGGTGATCTTGTTAGAGGCTTGTCGAAAAATGTTAGTATTATATAATCGAAATAACCACTTTTGTCACCAAATTATTGATGAAATAAAGTTGTTTGTTCAAGCCGGATTAAATATGATATGTAGTGTCATGTTGTAAATTATAGATGTGTTCAAAAGTATTATTTGTTTTTTATTCGTGATTCATAAACAACGCTCAACATTTGACATGTGCTTTGATATATTTTTATTCATAATAGATTTCATTTCAATACATTAAAGGATAACAAAATACATCAACGGCTAAATCCACATTCATGAAGATACCAAAACATAAAATATGACAATCACAGAACGTGAGAGAGACCACATAACAAGGTAGGAGTAGAGGATTAATAATTTTTGCGCAGCCTTGCCGTAAAGGAGATTTTTGAGAACTTGAGCCGAAGTCTCACTCATTAGCCCCATCGCCCCTGCTTTTCTCAAGCTTCTCATCCCGAATTTCACCTCGATTTCCAAAACAAAGACGGCAAGCTCGACCCAACCACGACTCCAACCGCTGATCCGCTTTCTACCACAAAGGTAATGACGTAGTTAGGTCGATCACCTTTGCATGCATGTCACTTAAGAACTTGAAGTCACGTTCATTGTCATGTACAAACAAAGTTGTTAACCATGTCTCTGTAAGTAAGTTATTCATTTCTTTGTACTAAATTGTGAT
>OU343220.1:192851211-193303873 GCA_910596185.1 Chrysanthemum makinoi | reverse complement strand
GGGAATCACTCCTAAACCTTTATTCAAGTGTTAGTTACTCATATGTAATAGTTAGCTTAATTATGGCCTTTATGTTTGTTATTAGCCTTAAGCTTATGTAAGGCCCATGAGCAGGCCCATGTCCAATAAGGGATGGGAACTAGGAGTGTTGCCCTAGCTTCCCTCCTATAAATACTCTTGTAAACCTTCATTTGAAGGTTGGTTGTTCAAGTTATTCTCTTTCACATACCTACGCCTAACCGTATACTCATTCGTGTGTGTGTTTGGTTTATTTGTTCAATCGCTTCTCTATCTTCTATTGCTTGTGTTGTAAAAATAGTGACCTAACAGTGGTATCAATCGCCAAATAGTTGGGTGAATCGCTATTGTTTTGAAGTTTTTTGTTTGGTCTTACGCGAAACGTGGTGAATACTTTGGTTCGCTTAAAATTCATTTTTACACTTTTTAATTCAAGATTCTTGTACTTTCAACGTTTTAAGGTGTTAAAATACTTGTTTTTGGAAAAAGTTTCAACCTTTATGCGATCAAGTTTTTAAGCTTGTTTTTGTTCGTGGGTGTCGCTCTACGCAGAACCCGCTTAGAGCTTTTGGTTCATCAAGTGTCACACTTTTGTGTTATTTTGGTGATATTGAAGCTATTCCATAACAAAACTCTGGTTTAGAAACAAATTTGGGCACAATCATTTTTACGAGTAGCTACGCGCAGTAGTGAAACCCTAATCTTACGCTGTAACTTTATCCCTTGGTTTGATCTTCGTCGTGGTTTACTTCCGGTTTCTTGCTTGGATAAGCCTCGAAAATACGCCGACTTTGGATATCTTTTGCATCGTGATAGTGTAAAGATCATTTGGGATAAACCCTAAATTACGATAAGCATAAAGCTTACGCAGAGAAATCCCACGCATAAGATTCATCTTACGCATAAGCCTAGTCTTACGCATAAGGTAATCCTAAGCCTAACTTTCAACGCCTAACTTTGTGTCTACGCATAACTTTAGCATCTTTTCCCTACTTACGCCAGAAGCTAAATCTACGCGTAACTAGTGATTGTTACGCGTAACTTTGGTGTTTTACGCATAAGTTCTACTTGGTTTCTTGTGATTTCTACGCCTAAGGACACTTCATCAACAAAGGTTCATTCGACTACAAAGATCCATTTTACCAACACAAGTTTTCAACATGTCACAACCACCATACTCTAACTATTTCCTTTACACTTATTCTCAACGTCAACAACAACTAACTCCACAACATCAACAATGGAATCAACAACAAGCAATTTATCAACAACAATTTAATCAACAACATACTCCACAACTTGTCGCAATTCCACAACCTCAAATGGTTCAACCACCACCAAGTCTTCAAGTTCAACCCTACACAAACTAATTCAATCAACATCCATCAAGGAACACTATGAAGGAACCCACTTGGTTTGCAAAGATGTGTGAAGCTTTAAGCAGCCAACAATCAATTCATGAGGTCGGATCACTTGATAGACCTCCAATGCTCACTCCAGGAAACTACGATCAATGGGTGATAAGGTTCTTTAGGTTTTGTGATCCAAAGAAGCCACATGGAAAGTTCTTAAAGAAGGTTATCTTGGAAGGTCCATTTCAGATGCCTATCAAGTA
Organism: Chrysanthemum makinoi; assembly: GCA_910596185.1. Lineage (NCBI taxonomy): Eukaryota > Viridiplantae > Streptophyta > Magnoliopsida > Asterales > Asteraceae > Chrysanthemum > Chrysanthemum makinoi. The sequence continues at coordinate 193,302,240 of OU343220.1, read as the reverse complement.
TCGTATTCACGATCCAAATGCTAATCCACCAAGAGATGAACAATCCAACATTGCTAACAAGGTTTAATTGAATGCAGAGGAACTTCTACACTATGAAGCTCATGAACTTGCAATGCAATATATCCTCTTAGGATTACCTAACCCAATTCTTTGAAGTGTTGATGCTCAAAAGACCGCAGAAAGGAAATGGGATCATATTCATCTTCTTATGGAAGGATCTGTGACTCAATCGAGGATTTGGAATCCAAAATTTACTTGGCTTATGAACACTTCATGATTGAACCCGAGAGACACTAGAGTCTTATCATCATCTTTTAGACATCATCAATGATTTGATAAAACACAACATCATCATGCCAAGAATTGCAAAGAATACTAAGTTCCCGAAAGTAGTCTTGGTCCCGAATGGGAGAAGTATCATTTTTTCCGCAGCTTAAGAATATGCATCATTCTACATATGGATTGTTGTACCATTACTTGAAGCCTCATGAAAAGGAAGTTGATAGGGAAAGGATTCTCCGTGCTCAAATTGCTCCACCACACATCCGAAAATCAACAACTTGCCTTATATGCTCAAAACGTTATTCTCCTCAACCAAAGAACTCAACCAATCTGCACAATCACACCATATGATCCTTCACAACCTCAATCTCAACAAACTCAATTGGTTCCATACAACAACAACAATGCTCAAGCATTTGTCGCTGAAGCTAATGAGGAATATGATCCGCTCGCAATCAAGCAACAAGGATTTGCTAAGATTGCTAATGCCTTTAGCCGTTATACCAACAAATCCAACAACCGTATTCGCTCCTCATCTAATACAAGGAATCAAGTCATAGAACAATGGACGAGTTGAAGTTCAAAATCGGGTTATGGTCGCCGATGGGCTGTGGTCAAGGGTTTAATGCTGTGGGTAGGAATAACAATAGAGCTCAAGTGGTGGAACAGGGAAATGCTCAAAATGGGTTGAATGGTCTTCGATGCTACAACCGCAATGAGAAGGGACACCTGGCTAATGCATGCCCAAAGCCTAGGACAGGGCAAGGCTTATCACAAAGAGGCTCTTCTTTTGGCTCTTAAGGATGAAGCCGGGTGGAACTCTCACGCACAAAGAACAGCTTTATGGCAAATGCGCACTCGTGATGATGATATGGAGGACTTGCGTGCCAATGCATCTCAAGTATGTTGATGGCTAATATGCATGAGTTACACAGCCCGTGATGACACCGATGGCTTGTCTGTGCAACCGAACAAACCATATTTATCTCTCGATCCATATCTCCGCCAACATCTGAATCCTAAGAAGGTCGAATGTTCAAAATGAGTCAACCACATCTCATTCCGACGATTTTCAACTAGACCCCGTAGTTATATTTGACGATCAAGATGACCAAACGGTTCCCCTTGATAATCAAATTGACTCCGTGGTTATACTTGAGGATCTCAGTAATGATCATGTTGTGACTCACGCTGAACACGAACTTTTGCCTCATCCAGATTTTGCTCGCTTAATACAAGACCAACAAACCATAGTGGAAAAATGTCATGCCATTAATCGGACTTGAAAAGCAAAATGCAAGTAACCAAGGATTTTGATTGCTTACAAAAGCAACTCAACTTTTTCAAAACTCAAGAAAAACGTGAAAACGGTTTTGAAGCGCCTTGCCAAATCTCATCAAAACGAAAAATATTTAGAAAGACAGATGCTTGATCTAGCCGCTTCGAAGAATGCTTTGTTGTCTCAAATAGAACAACTGAAACATGAACATAAAAGCAAATTAACGCTCACCTTGGAAAATCAAAAGCTAAGGCCGAAGTTGTTAACTTGTCAAAAAATCTCGCATACAAAAAGCATGCAACGAAACGAATAGATGATCATCTTGAAGAAATCATCGGCTTGCAAAACAAACTTAAAGAGTTTAAAACTGTTGTTTACAAACATGGCGAAGTCGGTCACAGCCATTGAATAGTTTACTTTAAAACCCAATCCAAATGGATATGGACCGAATCTGCTGACATAAACCTAAGCTTTCAACCAAAGCATTCAAACCAAATCCCGAAGTTTCCAAAGGCGTAATATAAAATTGATAATTCTGTTATGAGTGTTGTTGAATATCATCGCCAAGAGGAATTAGATGCAGAAGACGAGAGTCGATCAAAATTAGAAAATGTTGTTTACAACAAACCTTTTAACTATTCAAAAGCGTCACTTTCGTCACACCAACGGATTCTTCTAACACACCAAGGATTATCATAAAAACGTTTGAGTCTTCTAATGTTAATCCCAAACCAGATTATGCACAAACTTATGGTCCTTTACCTTCATACTGAAGTAACTCAAACTCTAAAATCGCAAAATTCTTAGGTATTTTGACCTTTTCATGGCCGACCTCAAAACTTTACAACATGAGATAGAATATCATTCTGAAATCAAAGTTCAACATTTTCAACCTCGCCGAGAACAAAGAGACATTTTCAGAAAAATCTTTTACCAAATGTTAAAAATTTGAAAAGTTGTGCATTGTCTTGGGAAAGGGACTTTCATAAGGAACTTGATTGATGAAGGTCGTTGAGAAAACGAAACATCTATTTCTATAACTAAACGTAAAAAGAAAATGTTGAGAAAAGATGTTGATCGACTCTTGGAAGATGTCATCTGCGCTGATGTCCATAATGTTGTGCTATTGAATTCTTTGTCATATGCATTTGATTATATCTCTGCCGATACCGTTGATTCGTGGTAAATGTTGAGAACACTCATAATGTGCTTCAGATCGAGTCCTTAAAAGTTGAAAATAAACGATTGTCAAACGAACTTTCAAATGCAATACGCCGTCTTAATTGGTGTCAAAAAGATATTCACGATCAACAACTTGCTTTTCAACACAAAATCGCCTGGGCCATGCGTAAAATCTTCTCGATCCTAAAATTGAGAACCTAGATGATCAAAACGTGTCTTTTAAGTGTCAAATCTCAAAATATGAACAAGAACTTGTAAAAGTTAAAAGGAATATGGTGTCATATTTGATTTACTCAAAAGACTCGTGATGAAGCATCAAATGAACTTGATCATTATCTTGCACACACTAAAGAAGTTATGCATTTTGTCGAAATATTCGTCCGAAAATCAAGATCTGAATCACACTATCTTCAAGTTAAGAGAAATGTTAGGAAAGTATGAACAACTTCCGCTAACGTGATTAAGAGAATAGCCCCAGTAACACTTAGTAATCGTGAACCTAGAATCACTACTACCAAATCACAAGTTGCTAACGTGCTTCCTTCTATCAAACAGAATAGTTGCGTTTTTCCAAACGTCCGCACTTCACGTTCTAAGAGCACTACATCAAGAATAGGAAGGCGCACCAAGAAAAGATCAATAAAGAATGCTAAAGTAGAAGAACCCTAGGACTATGAATAAGACTCACGTTGCTTCCACTATAGATATTGCGCCTGGCAAATGTAATAGAAATAGTGATGTAACGAATGCTAAACCTTTAAGCACTTTTGATATTCACCGATGCACCTTGTGTTATTTGTCGAAAAGTATGAATTCTGATTGTCATGATAAATGTGTTGCTAAAGCTATCATCTCTCGCTTAAGGAATCCTAAGAACCGGAATACCTCTAGGCCCACTAATCTTTCTAAGTCTGTGCTTGGTAGCCGACCTCTTTAGATTCTAAGAAACGATTATCGTCCCTCAGCTTAGTTTCACCTCCTAAGAAAGTAGTACCACCTAGTGCATTCACTAAGACTAAAGCAAATACTAGTTGAGATGGCGAAATGGATATATAATATACTAGGATTTAAATGGATACCTAAAGCTATTGATGTGTGTATATCTACTATAATCGCTGAACCCTCTAACATTCGGGTTCCACATCTACTTCTATTCCATCTGTGTCGTCGTGTGTAATGCAGTGATACGATCATTCTCGGATTGTTGATAGCGAATGTTCCCGACACATGACATGCAACCTTAAACTGTTATCAAACTTTATTGCAAAGTTCATTGGCACTGCCAGGTTCGGGAATGATCACTTCGCAGCTATCATGGGCTACGGAGACTATATCAATGGGAACATCGAAATTAGCGGGGTTTATTATGTGGAAGGCCTCGGTCACAACTGCTTTCGTGAGGTCGGGCTTGATGGAGATTTGGAAATTGCTTTTCGGGAGAAAACTTGTTTCATTCGTGATCTACAAGGAAACGACCTTATGTCCGGCTTCGTAATTCCAGTCTTTACACTATCTCTATGCAAGACATGGTTGCTTTTCTCCCATCTGCTACTTTCAAAGGCAACATCAACAAAACTCGGCTATGGCACCGCCGTTTCTCACATCTAAACTTTCAAACCATCACCAACCTTGCTCGACACAAACTAGTTGAAGGACTCCCACCATTTCGGTATTCTAAAGATCACCTTTGCTCCGCTTGTGAACAAGGCAAAAGCACTCGTGCTCATTTTCCTTCAAAGGTGGAACACAGCCTCAAAGATGTGCTTCATCTTCTTCACATGGATTTGTGTGGCCCGATGCGCGGGCAAACGATCAATGGCAAACGCTACATCTTAGTAATTGTTGATGACTATTCACGCTGGACTTGGGTCTACTTTCTTCAAGCAAAGATCAAGCTCCACAGATGATCATCACCTTTCTCACAAAAATACAAGTTCAGCTATGAAACACCGCTCGACAAATCGTAACAGACAGAGGCACAGAATTTGTTAACCAAACTCTTCGTGAATTTTATGAGAAAGTGGGAATTCAGCATCACATCTATTGCACGCATAACCGAACAAAACGGAGTTGTTGAAAGACGAAACCGAACGCTAGTGGAAGCTACAAGAACAATGTTAATCAATGCTAAACTTCCAGATTACTTATGGGCGTAAGCTGTATCTAATGTGATGCTATACTCAAAACCGTTCTATGATTACAAAACGCCACAACAAAACACCTTTGAGCTTGTCCACAACAGAAAACCGAATCTCAAACACTTTCATGTATTTGGATCTCTTTGCTATCCGAATAATGATCGTGATGACTTTGGAAAGCTCAAAGCCAAAGCCGACATTGGAGTCTTTATTGGATATTGTGATAATTCTACAAGGTTTCCGCATCGGAATCGTCGAACAAAGGGAGTTATGGAAGCGATTCATGCTCATTTGATGAACTCACGGAAATGGCTACAGTATAACGGACTTGGAACCGGTCACAAGCTACTTAAACTTTCCCCAAACCCAATCAAACAAGCCCATAAAACTGCTATGCGTCAACAAATGGAAGGCTATTTGCTCCTCTTTTGGTGGCGATATTGATGAAGCGTGCTCGGTGTATCCATTTGTTTATTTGCTCAACGATAATACTCCTTATGCACGATACACTTACAACAACCTTTGTTGAAGAAGCACCACCGATTGACTCAACACAGTTGAACAAACGCTTCCAACAATGATGAACCGGCGATGATGTTCGAATGAAGTACCACTGCTGATTTTGATCCATCGTTCTTTAACCCGTTTGCTAATGAGGAAGCTTCTGCACCGGAAATAGCAGAATCTTCAACAAGCCATTTGAATCCTCCAAAATCGCACAATGTATATACATCAACCCTCACACATAGATGGACAAAGACCATCCTCGGAAAATATTATTGGCAAGAATCAACCAGGTCGTTACAAGACAACGTCTTCACACGAGATGGTGAACATTGCATTTGTATGCTTTCACGCAATCCCCGAACCTAAAACATCAAAGGCCAATGACAAAGGACAAGCTGATTGAATCCATGAAGGGAAGAACTAAACCAATTTAAGCGTCTTGAAGTGTAGGCGGTTGAAGAAAGACAACCGAGGGTCTTCGTCATTGGTCTTAAATGGATTTGGAAAAACAAATTGGATCTTTGAAGGAAGCGTTATAGAACAAGTCCGTCACGGTGGCTAAGGGTTATAGGCGAAGAGGGTATTGACTTTGAAGAATCATTTGCTCCCGCTGCCGCCTTGAGGTCGATTTTTCTCGCATTTGTGGCTCACATGAACATCAATCTTTCCGATGGATGTAAACCGCTCAATGGACAACCAAAAGAAACGGTTTATGTTAGTCATCCGTATGATTCATTGATCCGAGTTCCCTAATCATGTCTCTACAACCGAAGAAAGCTCTCACTTCGCTCAAACAAGCCTCTGCATGGTATGATAAGCTATCATCTTTCCTCATTGCCATAACCTTACCAAAGATTCGCTCCACCTAACTCTTTTCATACAATATCACGGGGAAAATATTTTAATTGTTCAAATTTACGTGGATGACATCATTTTGGGTCAACTCATAAGTACTCAATCGCTTGCGCAAAACTCATGAAGAAAAATTTTGAAATGTCCATGATGGGTGAACTTACATTCTTTCTAGGACCGTTAAATATGCCCTTGAATTGTTACACAAATTTGGAATGCAAAACGCAGACACCTATGCCACACCAACGCTTCATACCAAGAAGCGACGCTGATTTACATGGGAAATTGGCGACCTACCAGTATTATTGGTCTCATGTATTTGTCCACCAGCGTATTCGAGATATTGTCCTTTATATTTGGCTCGCTATCGGGCCGCTACTAACCGAAACCCACCTTCCGAGGATAAAAGAATCCCATACATCAGGGAACCATTAATTTGGGAATCTAGTATCCAAAGGATTTCGGTTTTGAACTAATCGCCGTGACACCACCACGCAGGATGCTTGATTCACGGAAAAGCATCCTCGATTACAATTTCTGGTGATAAATCGTGTCTTGGCAATCGAATGAAGCAGGATTGTACATCATTGTCCTCAACCGGGTAATATGTAGCCATGTCACGTTGTGCTCAAGTCATTTGATGAGAACACAACTCAAAGACTATGGTTACGATTTGACGTAATCCCGACAAATCGCTGACAATCGGCGTTATTGTGATCTCGCGGTAACTCGCTTCACCGAAGCATCACTTCTATATCATTTCATCAAGGATCACGTGAACAAGCAATACTATAATTGCGGGTATACAAAATACCAATTGGCGATCTTCACCAAAGCCTTGCCTCCCACTAGGTTTAATGAGTTGGTCCACCGGATTGGCATGAGGTGTTTGACTCAAGAGGAATTGATGACTTCCTAACACGCTTCTTTAAAACCCTCACAAACACCAAACTATTTTTGTAAATAAATTTTTTCAAAAATACAAAAAATATAAAAACCTAATAAAACAACAAAAAAATTCTTCTATCCATTTTTTTTTCAACATGGAAAGTATTTTCCCACAACACTCTAATATTTCAAAATTCAATATTTTTTGCCGAGGGGAGAAAATAACTACTTAACTGCTTTCAATAACATCCGTGTACTTGCATATTACTCTATTCTGGTTGTATCTTTTATCAATGGTGGTAAACTTTCGTCAAACTCACACTCGGACTAAAATTTATAACCTTTCATCTTTAAGTTCAGGGGAGGTCACAAAGTTATTTCCTAAAATATTTTGTTTGGTAACCAAAATGGAAGTTAAAAGGCTTTAAAAGAAAATGGAAAAGGGACCAAAAACCGCCACAAGGTTAAAGTCATTTTATTAAAAACACCCCACCTAACAATTCACTTCATTTTATTACTTCAAACTAATCCTATCGCCAGAAATCGCTCAAGAAATCTCGTGTTTTTGATCATTAAAGTGTAGTGTTTTCATAATCTTAACGCTATTACGCTAAAGGTTTTGAATTTTATGCAAATCCAACTACTAAAACGTTGATATGTGTGATTATGTGTTCTATAAGCATGAACATACAATCATTGTGTGTTAATGGTTAAAAAGATTGGGTCAAAACGTGTCTTTAACATCAATGATACTAGTTTTATCTCATAATCCACCCGTAAACACGTAATTGATTGGTTTTCAAAATTAAGGTTTATGCGTGGTTTTGGGTATTTTCAAATGTGATTGTTTTTGGTCAAAAAGATTGTTGTGTGATGTTAATATCATGTTGAATCAATGATTTCCGCGTCTTATACAAATGTCCAAACACTTAATTGATGATAAATTAGTAACTAGGGTTTAATGTTCTTAGGTTTGGATATTCTTGATTCACCGACTTTAGATGTTAAAACTTGGTTATTAGACTCTCACAAACAACTCCAAGACCTACCGAAACGCTTGGTGCAATTCCTATGGCTAGAAATCATAGCGCGTAATTTTAAACTTTGGGAGCTGACTTAGTGTATGACTTTCACGCCGTAAATTGTTAAAAGAATTTCATGCCATGATCTGTCTTAAAATGAGTATATGTGTTAAGATTGATGATATGATGAACTATTACGCCTAAGGTTCTACATAGGGACTACGCGTATCCTGTGAAGGATATGCGTAAATAGTGACTTCGCGATAAGGTCTACGCAAGCGTTTTACGCCAGTAAGGTTTTATATATACGCCACGATAAGCTTTCACGCGAAGGTCCCTTTCCCGCTGCAACATTTCTTACGTAAGTAAGGATCCGCGATAAGCTTACGCTTCACGATATACCATTCCTCACACGCCAGAATTTGCCATTTCTACGCATAAGCCTTGATCAAACCTCATTATGAATTGTTACGCGGCAAACTTGTAAATAAATGAATCATAACGTCAATTTAATCCAATAATGTCACTAATAAACTTAAACGCTTGATATAAAGAACTATAAGTGATAAAATAAACTTTAAAACCTAAAGTTAACTAACTCTAAACGCTTTCACCACGCCATTGAAATATTGGACATACAAGTGACTTAGGACTTTAACAATCTATGACCACGTTACATTCAATACAATAATAAAACCTCGTTGACTAACATTATGTCTTTCGATATGTTGGTTCTTTTGGATAATGTTATTTCAGATCACGACATGGTTGCTCAAATGAATGTGGATGCACCGAGGTTCTCGCAACCGATATCTTCCTAATGGCTATCCGGAAAGATTGTAAAGAACAATCCAGTTGACTTTGAAACCCTCACATGCTCGAATCTTCTTTGCCGATTGCCGTGGATATTTTAAAGAATCATCCCTACCGTAACATGCTCCTCACTCGCTACGCACGAGATCTACATACAACAATTCGAATTCAATGCAAAGGATCAAAGGTCAAAGTGTGACAAGGACGTTAAATCACAAACAAATCACCATCACACATGCATTTACGGTCGTTTTTCTTATTCCTCGATATCGAGCGCCACTATGCCACACCCCACTTAAGAGACGCTTCATATTCGATGGATATTATGATGAAGCTTCAGAATTATCACTAAGCATTCTCATGTGGAGCTTAAGAACATTCTCAACCGGAGAACCCTCTACATCATCATCACCAAGTCGGTCGCGAGCAATGTTATGAGCATCCCAAGCTCATGGAGCGCAAATATTTTATTAATCAACAAGAAGGACATCAAATTGAAGCTCGATATGGGATGACATGATGTCATTTCTCAAAAAGCTTGGCTCAAAGATTCCCTATATCGGTACACAAAGTGATCCAGAGAGCACTTGGACTTCATCCCGATATTCCCAAGAGGCTCAATGACCACAAAAATCACGACATATGTGATCGAACCCATCCTATCGCCGAATCAAGGAATCGTCAACAAAGAAATAGTGTCTGTGTTACTGATCACCTTCGACTAATGAAATCAAAAGCTTGAAACATACAAAAGGTATCTTGTAGCAGGAAGAGAAGGCAAAGTTGGTCATCTCGATGAGAAGTCTTCTGGAACACCTATACGGAGAACCGGAACAGGAAGGAAAGTGCTGCAAGTACTAAAAGTCGAGGATAATCCCCAGAGGAATCCTCCACGAAAAAGGATTGTTCCCTCTAAGGAAGCTACTCCTATTCCCATTCATGAGTCGAGCCGAACCGCAAAGAAAGCTTGTGGAAAAGCTCAAGATACACAATCGCACGAAGAGATCTTCTACTCAATCGCAACCAAAGAACCTCCTTCGCCTAAACCTCCAAGTCCAGTGACAAAGGAAAAGGTAAGACTTCTTGTGCTCTTATGAAGAAAGCTCGAGATGAAGAAGAAGAGCAACTGGATATTTCATACAGGAAGAAGTTCAAATTCCTTAGACTCCAACACGTGGCAAAAGAATTTGCAAAAGATCAAATGGGTGGCCCCGGAGGGTCAAGTGGTGCAGCCCAACCTTCACTGATCCGATGTTAATCAACCCGATACGGGATCTGGTGCCACCACTTTGGAGCAACAACAAAAGCCCGTGGAAGAAACTATTGGGCATGAATTTGAGGAACCTGTTAAAGAAAAGTCCGAGAAAGATGAGGGTGACAAAGAAAAGACTGAGACGAAAAAGATGAAGAGAAAGATAAGTCGGAGATGACACGATAATGATAAGTTTCGCTAGACAACCACGCTTCGAGGAGGAGAAACCTCTGCACCTCCAAAGGATCCTGAGTCTCCTCATGTCTCTTCATCATCAAATTCGTCTTCTCATTCTTCACCACCACCATCAAATAAATCAACCAGATCAACATCCAAATCAGTAAAGAAGCCACCTCGATCTTGGATTTCTCATACTCATAAAAGAATTGTGAATGCGGTCAAACATGTTAGAAAGAAAGACATGCTTTACAAAAAGCTAAATTTTATTGCTGACCAGTTAACGTACCTTCATGATGAGAATGACAAGATGCAAGTTGAAAGGAGTATGTACGAGAAGCTTATGAAGGATGATCTTCAAGGGAGCATGGACGATATGATAAAAGGATACACTCACAAGTTCTTAATCGAGTAATTCGAAACTGACAAAGGAGATGTATACCGACAACTTTATCCGAAATCTCTTACATTTAGCCAAGCAAGCCATGAAATCAACTCCGATGAATTTGAGCATCAATCCAGTTGAAACTACAATCTTCTCAGATGATGAATTAGTAAACCGGTGATAGCGAATGTCAAACGCTGCAACGTTTGCCTCCCATGAAGCTAAAGCTGTTTGAAGCATTGCTTTGGAATACCAACTCAAGTCATAATTCAGGAGAAGAGGTCAGTAAGGCCTAAGCGTTCAAGAGATGATGATGATACGCATCAGGATAAGGATAAAGAGCCCAAACGCACAAAGAAGTCGGTGAATCATCCTCTATTCAAACTTCGATGCAACCTCCACCACAACGGACTCCTGCTCAACAAAGATCTTCTCCTCCTCTTCGCAGATAAACCTCGAGATTCTGAGTTACCACCCCTCTCGCAAAACCGGTGATCACTTTGAGTATACGTGTGGTGACGATGAGGAATACCATGAGCCCCAACAACAACCCGCCTCTCCCGACAAAGTTCAAAAACCCTAATCCTCATCTAGGTCTAAACAAAAGAAGAAGAAGGCGCCCAAAGTTGACGTCATATCATGGCTAGATGAAGATAATACAAAGGAATTTGAATGGTTCTCTAGTCTTGTTAATTCCACTCCCTACCCTGAAGGTCAAGATCCGGTAGACAGAATACATTGGAGCATGCAAAGATACTGCAAGATAAATTCCGAGTAAAGAAGATGACGAAATCTGAGTTGCGGCTTAATCAAGAATGAAGCATTTCAACTGTGGAAAGATAGCTCAGAAAGTGCCATCGAGGTCGAATATCACCTTGATAATATTGCACGAGCCATGTCTAACAATATGGATTGGCTCAACCCAGAAGCAAACATCGACTTCACTCAACGGGACAATCCTCCATATTACACGTGACGGTCTAAACCTCTTCCTACAATTGGCCAACCTGATCAGCCTAGGATTCCATTTAGATATTTCTTCAACAAAGACTTGGAGTTTCTTCTTCACGGTGGTGATGGTTCAAGGAAATACGCTACATCCCGACACCGCCATTCCCAGGCGGTAGCCGAATACTCAAACTGAATAGCTATCGAGGAAAGAGCTAATCACTTGTTCTCCAACAAAGTGGAAGCATACGACCGAGATGCAATGTATGGGATTCATCATTGGCCGGAACGCCAAGAATCTACTACGAAGCGCCAGTACGTAAGTCTCAACATGCAGTGTTCAAGACTAAAACATCGCTGCCATCAAACACGTGCATCTTTCGTCCAAATGGGACTACACGTATCTCAAGAATATTGTGGTCAAGAGACAAGAAGAAAGGGATTATGCATTCTCTGAAGCTGACTTCGAGAATTTTTCTATCAACGACATCGAAGACATGTACCTTGCCAAAGTACAGGGTCGTATGAGACAATTCTCCACTGAAGTACAACGTGAATTCATCAAGTCGGTGCTCATCTTCATCAGAAGCATAGTTATCAAAGAACGTGAAGATCTCCAAATGGCGATTGAATCTTATCATCCCGCACGTGTCAACTTCACTCCACCGCACTTGATCTTCCCGACATCAACCGCTCTCACACTTACACTCATCAACCATTCGGCGTCGTTTACGCAGGTGAACTTCAAAGAAAATGCTTGATGGCGTGCAGAGATCTTCACAAGTTTGGAGATCACACTTTGAAGATGGTTAGGGACGGATTGGCTTACCGGTTGAAGGATATACATCAGAAGATTGGGTCTCCTAAGCGATGGAATTCTCAGGATCGAAGGGATGTGAAGCGGATCATCACAATGATTGATGAACGGCTGTATAGAAGGGACGGTTTAGAAGATTGGAAAGCTATGTTGGTGGTCGACCCAAGATTAACATCATCGGCTTTCAACGCCCGATTACACTCCGGCGACATCTCTGACTACCGGTACCCTTAAACGCTTCTTTCATTATTACTTTGGATGTCTGATTTATTATGTCAATGGCTTGTGCACACATTACAGTACAACCGGCAGTACTTGTAAATAAAGGACCCGTGGTACGCCATGCCACAATCCTTATTAAAAGGAGCGAAAGCTTCTTACTTTTGAGTAAAACCTATCAAACCTTTCACTTTTCAAGGTTTTGCTCAAAAGAACAAGTACTTTCCCTTATGATTTTCAAAACCTCAACCGTTTATATCACTTGTTGAGGGGGAGTACTTGACTTAAAACTTTGTTCACTAATTGTTCACAGTGGTCATTCTTCCCGCAACACTCGAAATGGTCATATTTATTCTCAACTTTTCAAAAATAACATTTTATATGCCATTTTTTAAGGGGAGAAAATAAGTGATAAGAAATATGTTGTGTCTTGCAATATGAACTCTCGTGTGAAAAGACTTTAACCCAAGAATTGACGAGATCTTAACTGTCAGTAACTCGAAAAGACTTGTCCGAGACGGGTAATAATTTCAAGCTAGTTCGCTAGTGATGTAAACGTATCTCGCAAAGGACTTGTCCGAGTAGAATGTACCATTCGAGAAACTCTTGGTAGACATGAACCTTGACGGGTTTGACAACCTTTCGGGGTTGTCCACACCTTCAAGATAGTTGTTAGAGTTAGTTTTCACCTAAAAGCTGATAACGCAACTCTTTAACTATGCCACGTAACCGTGTCTCGTGGTGGAATGTCTATCTTGAGTCGATCAATTCAAAAGTGCGCTCTTTCCTCCATTTGCGATTTCGTCAAAACTCTAAAGCACATGTGGAGGGGGAGTATTTCTGCTAAAAGATAAAACTCTCATAATGGTTCAAACATGTTTTCATCTACAAACCCTTTGAGAGATTTTCTTGAAAATGGTTTTATGGCAATGGAGTTATAAGGTGACTAAGGTTAGGAATAACCGTCCTATGATCCGCCAGAGCCGGAGGGATCTACCCAAGGACAGTACCAATAGTTAGAATTTATAAGTACTTAGTTATGATTATAAAAAGGAGAAATGAGAATCGGAGAAAGAAGGAGTTGAAGAATTAAAAAGAAATGCAAAGAAAAGGGTGAAAAGAAATAGCCCTCCAGATTATTCAACTTAGGGCAGACACCGGGTTCAATTCATATGCTACTGGTTGTCACTAGATGACACCGGTATTGAATATTAAAAGTCATCATGGACCCAGTGGCGCATGCACTAAACCTTCTTAGCCACTCAAGTTTCTCTCAATATAAGCTTGTTTCATTCTCACAGGGAACCCTACGTAAACTATCGGCTTTCTATTAAAGATTGCTGATATTGAAGAAGGAGACCCTCTCCCTAGTCTCCGCTCAGGAAAACCAAAACGCACTATTAAGTCTAGAGCCACGAGATTCATCAAAAGATCTCTTAGGTACACTTGACATTTCATCACTTGACATTCAACAATAAGAATTTCAGTGGTACATTATCGAGTCCTTCACAGATCTTAGCAATCTGTCGAGAACATTTATGAGAGGTTCACATTTGTGATCCACAGTGATTGAATGGAAACTCCTGCCAGGGTCAACATCAAACGGCCACACGGCAGTCGCTCGGCAACTCCAGTGGATTACGCTTAGTGGTCTCAAATGGTCTACAGTCGCGAGGTGATGCTTCGGTGTACCTCAGTGACTCATCTGAATCGTAGGTGTACTTCGGTACATCGTGTTATCTCACTTGTGGGACTCCGATTCAGGAACGGCCCTTGTGAGAATTAGAGTTGTGTTTTCACACTATGCTACTAACACTCTCGAAGTTCAAACTTGTAAGTGCCGGAATCCGCTTATTACTAACCGTTTATATGTTTTCTTCTTATGGAAGCTCTGGAGCGGAATGATCGTGCAGATTCTTCTCTTGCTCACACCAACATCATCACTAATGAAAGTTCTATCCAAAAGCAACACAACAGTCAGAATGATTCTTCGTCAAATCAAAGAATCTACAAAGTTAAAGACTTAAAGAACTTCATCAGTACTGATTTCCAACGTCTAAAGAGCGTGTGAGCATGCTGAAGAATGACGAGGAGACACTTGAGCAGCGAAGCAGACCTGAGGCAGACTTGATACAGAAAACTACAACATACTATCACTTTCATCACAAAGAACAATGATCAAAGAACAAAGTTAAAGATGACGTCAAAGCATAACTGTTCAAAGAAAACTATCTCTCTACACTGGGGAGATTGTTCGAATCATGGCAATTCTTCTCACAAGAAAGAAGAATGTCAGAAGACGTCAAAGCCTCTATTACATCAACGCCTTCACCGTTTTCATCACTAACACTTAGGGGGAGATTGTTGGAATCACTCCTAAAATATAATCAAGTGTTAGTAACTCATATGTAATAGTTAGCTTAATTATGGCCTTTATGTTTGTTATTAGCCTTAAGCTTATGTAGAAGGCCCATGAGCTTAGGCCCATGTCCAATAAGTAAAGGATGGGAACTAGGAGTGTTGCCCTAGCTTCCCACCTATAAATACTCATGTATAACCCTCACTTGAGGGTTGGTTGTTCAATTTACTCTTTCACATACATCTACGCATAATCGGTCATTGTATTTCATGTGTGTGTGTTTGGTTTATTGTTCAATCGCCTTTCTATCTCTTTCATTGAAGCTTGTGTTGTAAATCTAGTGACCTAACAGAATCTCACGTAGTTTTCATAGATACTCTCTTCTGGTTTCAACTTGAAGTGTTCAAATTCATCATACAGCTGTGATTCTCTGTCTTCCTTAGTTAATTCAGAACCTGAGAGAAGCATTTTGACATTATCCCAAACAGCCTTGGCTTCAGTGTTGTGATTGATAAGCTTGTAGATGTCTTTTGGAAGACCCGAGTATAATGATTGAAGCCCGATATCGCATCGAATCTCTTCTTCTCCTTATCACTGAGCTCATCATACGTCTTTGGTCTATCCAATCCAAAAATCATGGTTCCATCTGCAGCAGTATCAATTATGTCTCTTGTAGTCTCAATCGGATAAGGTCCTTCATCAATTGATTTGAGAATGTTGACCCCATTTTCCTTTCCAAGACAAGCACAATTGATTCGTTGAGCCCATGAATCGTAGTCAGTTCTGTCAAGCATGGGTGGACGAGTATCTGAACCAGCTGCTTGAACATCCTCAGCAACAGTGGAGATGATTGTAGGTACGTTGGTAGACATGTTTACAGATTTCACGGGATTTTATAACTCTATGATTAAACCGGGAAATAGACTCTTTCACGGGATTTTACTAAATCAAGAGAAAACCGTATTAGAAACAAAACTCTACCGAGTCGCTATAATCCTTGAATCAAGTCGCTAAGCACCAAGTCTCTAAGTAGCAACTCGCTAAACCTCAAGTCGCTGTGAATCAAGTCGCTAAGCACCAAGTCGCTAAGAGTTATGAAATCAAGTCGCTAAGCACCAAGTCGCTAGACACAATTTGCTATAATGTCAAGTTGCTAAAGAACAACTCGCTAAGATCCAAGTCGCTAACACCAAGTCGCTAAGAATACAAAGTACAAGTCGCTAACAAAATTGAAAGCAAGTCGCTAACCTACCCAAGTCGCTAGCAGTAGTGGAGAATCCACTAACGTAATGCTTTGTCGGCTTGTCTCGATAGACAAGTCGCTAGGCTCAAGTCGCTAACAATTAACACTACAACTCGCTAACAATTCTTGAAGCAAGTCGCTACGAAGAAAAACACAACGAGAGTGAAGTCGCAAGCAAGAAAAACTTCAAAAACACACTTTTCAATCCAAAACAAGCCCAACCACAGTGATTCAAGCTTTCCAAATCAAAACCCAAGCACTTACAATGATTCTAAACACAAAATTACACCCAAAATTCAAACTTTAACACAAGAAATGATCCAAATGATGCAAAAACCACTAAACTTTTCAAACTCAAAAACCATCTAAAACCACTAGAAATCCAAGGATATGTAAGAGATGATCAAACCATGGCTCTTGATACCATTTGTAACATATTGGATTTCACAAACACATCATACCATGATCAAACTATGCGTACAATATGATGTTTTAGAGAGAGAAAGAGTTAGAGGTTTGGGAACTTAGTGAGAGAAAGTGAAAATCTTAATATGAACTCCAACTCTCTACCGGGAGGTGAGAGTATTTATAGTCTTACACAAATCGCCACCTACGGGCGGGATCAGAATCAGATGGGTAAAGACTCGTCCGTCCTCCACGGTGTTACTTAACTAAGTACTACTTAACTGTAAATAACTACGACTACAAGCTTTCTAACGATTACATATACTTGAGGTGACCGACACTTTAATAACTGGATTTACTAAATCCTAACAGATTTTCTTGTAGCCAACCATGGAGTGCCACGTGGCCGACAAAGGTATGACAGAAGTACGTATTTGGAGAGTATATGTCATGTATTGTAAGGTATTGTTTTTTGGGCAACCAAAATGTATTTTCGGGCAACTATATGATATTGGGCAACTTGTATTTATACACGAGGCTAATATGGTCATTTTACACTGGTTGTATTATAAAACTAATAATAATAACTCAACACGTAGTCACACAACATCACGCGCGCACACACACAATGAAACATCTGCTTCTACAATTTGTAACAGCTTCTACAATTAAACGTCTTCTTCTACATCACGCGCACACACTCACAAACCACATCTTATTCATAGAACCCTCTAAACCCTAATTAATTTTACTGTATAATTCCATATGACAAAATTAAAGTTGTACAATTGTAAAATCGCAGTTCGTTCTACATTGAAGTTGCTGCCAGATATTAAACTCTGTTTGTCAAAGAATGAAAACCGCGAAAGGTTGTTCAGGCAAACAGTTTTTGGTCCATGGTTGGATATAAAGTCGTGCGAGAATGACTGCCTTCTGATGCATTATGTTTTACAACACCAAGTATATGTTTCTAACATCTCCTCTGATTCCCCTCCACTAAAATTCCAAATAGGGGATCATTCGTTAAGGTTTGGCCGGAAATAATTTTGTCTGATAACAGGGTTTCGATTTGGCAAAGTTTCAAAACCGATTAAACGATCTAGCGCATTTTTCGATCGTGTATTTCCTGAAAATAAAAGTAATGGCATAACAAATGTACATGCAATTGATATTTTGGCCCTTGTTAATGATGGAAAAAAGGATGGGAAAAGGTGGTTATCTCTTTCTGATGAGGATGCTGTTAGGGTGTGTCTGCTGGTAGCTGCAGACCTGGTGTTTATAGGAAAAGGAGACATGAATTGCATCCATAAACACTTATTGAGCTTGGTTGACGATTTTGAAGCCTGGAATGCATTTCTTTGGGGTGAATATATGTGGCATAAATTTTATCAAAGGACTGTCAATATTGTTCATATACACAGAAAAGATCATTTATTAAAATTGAAAAAGAACCCAAAGTTCAGCGCCACATACAATCTATACGGGTTCGCTTGGGCTTTCAAGGTTAGAATTCTCAGTAGTTTATACTATTGTATGAATGTCTAGCTTTGATAACATATTTCTTTACAAAAACAGGTTATTAAAAGCTTTTGATTCAATTTTGTTGTGCTATTACTTTTTCATTTCAAAAGTACCTAAAATTAATGTTGTTGTTTTATTGTTATGAAATGCTGGTGTTTTGTTCTGTATACAAGTAATATAAAAGTTACCTGTAATTTAGATTACAACAATGTTATAACACATTTTAGTTTGTGATTTATTTTTAAAACAGTAACCAATAAAGGTATTGTTTCATCCTAAACAGGTGACCTTTACTTTGGTAAACCTTGAAACATTTACAAAAATGATAGCTGCATAAGTACACATTCTAAAGATGACAGTTGTGGTTATTACAAATTTGGATTTTGGAGACTTACCCTAAAAGCTCACTTTGGTGGGTGAAAGACAATAAGGTCATTCCACGTGGTCTTGCTTGGTCAGGACTTTCAAAGTTTCGAAAAGCGGACTGTTGTAACCTCTTTGGACCGGTATGCATCACACCTTCATACATTGCTGACCCACTAACTTGTACCAATTTGTTCACGATATCGCAGTAATTTTAAATTTTGTTGTTGTTAGGATTCAACTCCCATTACTGACTTTCGCAACACAAGCTGAAATGAAGCAACCGTGGTATTGCCAGCCAATTTATAGATGGTTTGTCTGTTCTAGAGACAGACGATGGTGACAAGACTGCAGAGCATTCGAATGCATTCGCAGACTATTTCAATTTAAACTTGTGCATGGACGATTTCAATTTAAATGTTGCAAAAACGGGAACTACTCATTCGACAGGGGGTCTATTTCGTGAGTTACTTGATTTGGAAAAAAAACGTTTTGATAATAGAAAACGGCATTCATTCGGTCAGAAACACACCGTTTGTACTTGATGTGTTTAGGAGTGTGAAAAGCAGACTTTCAAAAGTACAACAACTATTGGGTCTTAATAATGATGCTGCTGTTGATCTTGAACAATCTAAAAGTTGTGCCACCACAAATGACTCTGACGTTACTCCCGATGATCCGAAGGTTTGTATTTACTTTTCGCTTTACCTCCAATGTTTATACCAAACTCAAATAATCGTTCGTGTCCACATTATATCAAACATTGGTCGCATACAGCCACATCGTGTCATATTGTAGGCCCTAACGGGGATAAGGTTGTCCATGCGGACCATGCAACGGACATTGACAATGATGATGGGCTTAAAGAAACGCAACCATGTAACCTTGGTATTCTTGTTGAAGCTTGTGCCATGACCCAAAAATGTCATGTTATGGAATATGGAGGTGAAAGTAATACTCAACTTCAACCAGTTGCACCTAACAAGGAAAATAAAATACCCGGTGACCCCATTATTGTACGTTATATTTCACTTACACTTTAAATATCAGCTATAGCATACGTCCCTACTTATGTATATATATTTAAAATTCAGCAGGTACCGGATTGTGGTAATGATTGGTCGTCTTACATAAACGATGAAATAGTTTCGGGTGATAATTCTGTAGATGCAATGGATTGTGATAATGAACAGCAAGATGTGGTTCAGAAACAATTTCCTTGCCAACCTGAACCCATTAACAATATTGTTTGTGTGCAGACAGAAGTAGGAACACCCACCACCAAAGCTCATGAGGTATCTACATTATTAGTAAAACATCGACGATAAATAAAATACTTTAATTTGCTGTTTTGTAACATACTATATTCTCAAATCTCAGTTTAAAGACAACAACCTGCCATATTTAAATGTGGTTGGCCAAAATGACACACCGATTTTGGGACCTGTTTCCTCCCAAGAAAATGTCAACAAAAGCGTCGATAAAAAATTGTGTGTTCCGTCTTTAGATTTAATGGATTGTGATGATCAACAAGGGGATGTGGTTGACAAAAATTCGTTTGTTGGCCTTAAATCCAGTAACAATGCTGTTGTTGTGGTTAGCCTAGAAGATGCTAAAGCCCCTAAATCTCAGGTTAAACCAAACAAAGTGTCATTTGCAAATGTGGTTGGCCCTAATGACAAACCTCTGTTGGAAGATCTTTTCTCCAATATGAATACGAACAAAAGAAAGAGAGTAAAATTGAACGACAACCTCAGTAAAAGAAGGCGCATTGTACAAAATTACGTGAAGTTGCTTGGGTCTGTCAATTCGCCAAATGGGGTATCAAAAACATCAGCTACTCCTTGCAGCCGTCTTACAAGATCGCAAGGTTTCATTAACGAAGCTATTATCCCGGCTTCCGTTTCAGATATACAACACCTTATTAAATTGTAACTGAAATGAATATTTTATGTTTTTCTGCTTATTTTTCAACTTTGTTTTCGTGAAACATCCGGAAACCCGAACGTGTCCGTTAGTCGCTTCTATTTGCCTACAATTGAGCCGTTTGTAGAGGTAGGTTCTGTTTGTTAATCCATTAACATCATTATCATTGGGTGTATGTTATTGAATATATTTATTTTTAGGAACTTTTACGACACCCGAAATGCAACAAGAAGAAGGTTACTGTTCCTGATTACCTTCGCAAGTATTTGAAGCTTAAAGAACCATTACTTTATAGGTTTCCTTGGGGATCCGGTGCGGTTATTGCTTATAGGAATTTTTGGGTAGCCTTGGCATGTATTGAAGATTGCACCGGCGGGTGGCTTAATGAGTTAGTGAGTAAACCTGATGCCTAGCTTGTCTACTACACTTGTTTATTATTTCTTTTTGTTACTTATGAAATGAATGTTTACAGTTTTGATTTGCTTTATATGTCCGCAGCACTTGGATGCATGGGTTGAATTGATGTGGTTGTTTAGACCAGCTGATGCAGATTGGGCTTTGGCAGGGTGTACTTTCTTCAATCAAATCCTAGGTGGCAACATGCCTACCACTTATTTAGATGACACAACATACCCTGTGGCTTGGCGAGATGTTGCAAAGGTCATTTTGGCAGACTCTTACCGTACATATACCACTACTGTTATAAACAACTTATAATATTCTGCATTTATTTTATATATCAGGTCTATTTTCCCATGAATGAAAATACAAAACACTGGCTACTCTGTGAGCTCCATATCCGCACTGGAGTTGTTTACATTTATGACTCTCTTGGGTCAGCCTCAGGACGTGAACGGTGGTTGCGAGGTTCCAAGAGAAAGTTACAAACACAGCTTAAATCGTACCTAACAAAAGCTGGGGTACTGCATAGTAAGGGCATATCACCGGGGGATTATAAAATCACATACAAGTGTCCAAAAATACCAGAACAATCGGACTTATATGGTGACTTCGGAGTATGGGTGTGCATTATTTTGTACAGATTGCTCCGTAACCAGCCTCTGGAAGTAGACGACTCTCTTTAAACAGCTATAGCTTACCGTGAACGGATGCTTGAATACTTCTGGAAACACAAGGTTGAATACATAAATTGATAGCGGTCTTTCAAGGTACGATCCTTAATGTCCGTTTGACCCATAATTATTGTCTAATGTTGACTTGTGAAGTATTTTTTTTCAACGTATATTGTATGTATTTTTACCTCTATTATATATTATTCGATTATTATAATATTTCTTTAACTCAACGGCATTTCTTTATTTAATACCCGTGCACATATACAAAAAGGCGTATGCTTTGCAAACCACTTCTATTTGGGTTATGTATACTTTATTAATTTTTGGTATATAGCAGAATTTAATATTTGGTTGCCCTATAGTACATCACGGTACATGTCCTTAAGTGTCTTCTGTTCCCAATCTCTTTCTTCAATACAAATCTTTCTTAATTTGTTTAACAAAATCTTTCTTTCTTCTTTTGGTCTATTCACTTCATATCTTTATCCCAATCTTTCTGCTTTTGTTTAACAAAATGTCCGACTATATCCCACTGGATGTTCAACTAGATATCATTCGCAGGCTACCTCCTAAGTCTATACTCCAGCTACGTAGTGTTTGCAAGTTATGGAAGGCTAGTATAGATTGTGGATTCTTCATCTTTAATTACGGTGTTCGTCGTAACGATGAGTGTTTTTTACGCTAACATTTGATCAGGGTCACAAAGGTTTTATGTTAGCTTTTGATGAACAGCTGACCGTTACGATAGTTCAAACAGATTTAATGCTTTCATCTATGATTGCAGTTGGCAATTCTAATGGTCTTTCGTGTTTTGTTTATGGCTCTAATCTAATGTCTGTTATTTGGAACCCGACAATCCAAAAATCACTTGCAGTACATGTCCTGTTTTACACGCATCAAATTTAATGTAAAAAGATTTGTTTTGGTTTTGCCGTCCGTCCGGACACTCTTGACCCGATGATCGTGAAGGTCTCCTATCCTGTTTTCCAAAGTGGTTTCTGGTATGTGTCTGTCTTTTCTTTCAACTCGTTAAGGTGGAGATACGGGATCTTTCTACATCGCCCCATACAAAGAATCTCTTCTTTTGTTAAATCATACAGACCGTCGTGAATGGTTTTGCCATAAGCATTTAGAAGCTATAGTATGTTTTATTTATAAGTTACCATTCTATTCATGTTCCTTTTAAACATTATCACTTGATTTGGTTAATGATATATCAATGCCATTTTCAACGTGTTTGTTTTTTGGTGAAGTTACGGATCAGCTAAATGGGAATGAAGGTTTGTGGTTTTAGTACGTCTGTGTGGGAAGGAAGCATTGACCGTTTAGATTTTTCACAGTCGCTGAATCTTATCAATGAAGTGGTTATATAATATGTAACAATTAAAGTTGTAACCATGTAGTAATCGTAATATGTAGTTGGTTGTTTGTATCAAACGTTGTATGTCAACGTATTTACTATTTCATCTGTTCTGTTATCCCATTATCCATGTTTATTTAATCTGGGCAACAAGCAGTTGTTACCCAAAATAAATTTGGCAACTAACTTTTGTACTTAGTGCAACTTGTTTTCCCTACGGACTAATTTTATAAACCCACGACTCCTTCTAGACGTACATTTCGTATTCTACAAGCTACTAATAACTACCAACTAGGGACAATGCAACACTTCCAAAAAAATAGGTTTAACATTCAACACTAGTACAAATTAACTAGCAGTTGTAAGTTTACTACAAGCAGTGTAAACGACTATGTCCCTGTTCAGCCCCACAATAGCAGTAGTAAAAAACAACTAGCAGTTGTAAGT
The DNA here is from genome assembly GCA_910596185.1 of Chrysanthemum makinoi. Classification (NCBI taxonomy): domain Eukaryota; kingdom Viridiplantae; phylum Streptophyta; class Magnoliopsida; order Asterales; family Asteraceae; genus Chrysanthemum; species Chrysanthemum makinoi. Next base: position 193,278,779 of record OU343220.1, on the reverse strand, counting down.
ATACAACCAATTCATTTATTAATTTGAAATATTTAATTTAAGTAATCGAGCTTAAAAGCAGTGTAGCATTTTTTTTTACGTTTACAAATGTCGCATAAAGGTCAAAATAATCCACTCAAACGAATGTAAATCTACACATCTTATAACCTGATGCTGTTATGTGCTTCTGTCCAAGTGAAGATGTTGATGTTTTAAGAATAAGTGATGGTCTATAAAATTGTTTCGTCCATTAACATAAAAATCTATTTTTTGATCCCTGTTTAGCGAAGGATCTACTATAGAAGCTGACTAAATGAACACAACCTATTAAACACTATGCGGAATCTAGTGCTTAACCTTAAGAAGAATAATAATTAACGAACAATTATTCTCACTAAACACGTCGATATGTTGTTAATACACGAATACTCTGAATAGTATTGGGGTTTACAACCTTGAAGTATATCGACTCAAGATATCACCAAAACTTATATCTAACTCAAACCTAGGACCTCCTTTACTAGGCTAAGGAGTCCTTTACAAAATACACTAAGTACTGTACAAGATAAATATACTTACCATACTTATCTAATACAAAACATCCTAACGAAGACATCCTAGAATATTACATATTCATCCCACACAATCATTCTAGCAGTGACAAGTACATTAGCAGTGGTACGCGACTTATACTACCACTGGTTTGTCTATTGCTGACACTCTTTTTTTTCCGTTGGCTTTCCCGGTGTGGGTCTTTTGCCTTTATCCTTTTCTTCAAGGAGTTCTGGTGGCTTGCTTCCTCGTGGCCCCGCCGTATTCACCCCATGGGATTCCCTGAGGAGTTAGATAGGCCTTTCAACTTTGATGGGCCTTTCAGGGGTTTCCCGTCTAAATACGCCGCCTCTGCGCGGTACAGGAAGGGCTTTTGGTAATGTACCTTTCCACCCGCGCAACTTTTATTTTATCCCGGCTCCCGCAAGCAGGTCATTTTTTCCTTAGACCTAGTCTATCCAACCAGATATGCCTGAATTAGTAGACGCACACTTGAATGGGGGCCGGGCTGCACCAACAGAGGAAGAAGGCATAGTTTTCATCCTCTGTTGTTTGACTTTCTTAGGGAAGTTTCTTGTTAGTTAGGGGCTGGTTTACATTTTTCGTTGCCCCTAACTTCCTTTTGTCGCCCTTCCCTACGGGACCCATCTGCCGAACATATATTATCACTCCCATGACCCAATTCCCATGATTTATTTCCTTCTTCCGCTCTCGAACGCCGAGGTTACGAAGGAAATGCCTGCACTTTCAAGATCCCATATTGCTAATGAGAGTCTAATAGGTTTAAACTCCCACCTTTGGTATGCATATGGTCCTGGCAGACTACAACAACTTGAATGGACATGGGTTTTGGGTGAAGGTGTGCTGTGAATGCTCGCGGAGATGGGTTATTAGTCGTCATTTTAGAACGACTAATTGTTATTAGTAGTTATTTTAGAACATGTTTCAGTTGTCGCAACATCAGCTTTGCGCTTATTTTTTTTGGGGGTAAAGGTTTAGGCTATGTATGGGCTTTTTGGAAACGGTCGTGCGTGGGCAACGAGTTGTTGTTGACGTCCGTATGTATTCTTTTTGTACTGTGTACCATCGTGTTCTTTTTCTGAATAACATCTTCAACTTCTCTTCGGTGTTTCTAAATAATTTCGGTTGCCTGATTTGCAGGTGGAAATCATTTTTGTAGGTGAAGGAATGGTTCCTTTTTTACTTTTTCTGGACTTTCCCCTTGATTTACCTCGCGTATTTATAGCGAGGATTTTACTGTTCGTGCACGCGTTATCATTAATTTTCATTAAGTGTTTTGTGGGTAGGCACGTGCCTAGGCTCCTAGACTGTTCCTGCTATATTTGACATAAAACTACTTGGGAAGGAACATGAATCTTTACATGCAGATGTTCTCTCCTTTTTGGTATTTGAATATAAATGATTACGTAAACACAAACAAATATGATTTTTGCGTGGAAACTAGCAGTGGTTTTTGCGACACTAGCACTGGTTACATCGACGTTAGCAGTGGTTAGATCGACGTTAGCAGTGGTTGGGGATTTACATATGAACATACTTAAGAATTTGTTCAAACCCTGTAGCCTCCTTTCGCGGCAGCAGTTGTAACTCTTAATCGAGTTTGTATCCCCAATTGAATCCAAATTAATTTGTATTAAAAACTAACTTTTTTAACACTTGTAGCAGTTGTTGCTAATTTTTTGGCGCATATATCCCCAACTGTGTTGTTCAAATTATGTCTTTTTTTATAATTTTTGTATTTATTTAATTTTTTTTAATGATATAATAAGGGTTATTATTCTAACACATAAATAAGCATGTAACTCAACACGTCATCATCTTTTATTATCGAGACACAAAAATTCTTACTACCATTATTACAATCGTCTCATTGCCATGCATTCCCCAAACAAGTACCCACCCACACTATGACTTTTTTTTAAGTAAATAAAATTTCATCTTCATATTACTACTTTATTAGTAAGTTTTTTATTTTTGTAACGTGACTTACTATCTCGCACACAGTTGAATAACTACGAAAAAAATATATACTAGTAACATTCCACAAATATATACTAGTAACATAAAAGGGATCACATCCATAGGTTAACATGACATACACAGACTATACAAAGATGAGATAAGTGACTCCAAAATGTAACAACGATCCCCTAATAAACAAAAGGCAGCAGCTCCCATGTAATTAATACAAAGCACATCAAATCTCCATTGACTCCAACTTTTCAATTAAACCATTCAGCTCTTTAACACGGTCATGTTTTCTAAACCAAGAAAACAGAAGTTTGGAACTCTCAGCCAGATCCTCATTTTGCATCCTTAACAGGTGATTAATAGTTGGCAACCAACAATCCGACCCGCATAAAAGCTCCACTTCCGCTATCATTTGTTGTCTACGGTTGACACGGCCCCTAATTTCAACAGCATTCCTCCTATGATCTGCTTCATCACGTAAAGCAACTTCCAATTCACCTCTGTAGTACGCGATCGTAATATCTTTTAACAACTTTGAGCCACCAACCATTGGTAATTCATCACATAAAACCATGCCAGCAGGCATCATTATATTTGCTTTTCTAAGACTATCACTAATAGATATACGAAAAACTGTTTTTGTTACATAGCGTCATATATAGACACGAAATTTCTGACAAACTAGTTATGACAATTGTCTGTTTCCAATGGACAAGTGGATCACAACCCCAAATAAGTACCCACCCACACTTTGTTTTTTATTGTATCTTCCTATTTTTTTCAAATATTTTTTATGACGAGTTTGCTAGTGCATAGCTAGCAAATGGTACTTTGGGCAATTAAATTGTGTACTCATGGCAACTAGTTTACATAGTAGTACTTTTAGTCAAGTGGTGATGTATGCAACAATGGGCTGGGTTTGAATGGATTTAAGTTACATCTTTTTATTTGTTTAAACTATTTTTTATGACGAGTTTGCTTGTGCATAGCTAGCAAATGGTACTTTGGGCAACTAAATAGTGTAATCATGGCAACTACAATAGTACTTTTAGTCCAGTTGTGATGTATGCAAAAAGGGGTGGGGATTGAGTGGATATAATTTGCATTCAGTCATATTTTATTAGTGATACGTGTACTCAAGTGGTCAGTACTTTTATTAATTAATTATTGAGTTAATGCAGCTTGTCTAATACTTAAACATATGTAAACTGGCCAACTAGTTACAAAACTTGACAAATGTATTTGGGTAAAACAAACATACAATACACAATTGGGTAAATCAAACATACCATATACCTAGCAAACTATTTTTTAATGTGTGAACATTTGGAATAAATTTATGCCATGTTCCCTCTTCTTGTATTATTATGCCCCAAAAAAATCAAACCTGCAAAGTGCAAGAAAAAAAAAAAAAAAAAAAAACAATAAAAAAAATACATATTGCAACTAACTAAGCATAGAATATGAATAAACAGAATAACTGTCCATAAAAAAATTAACGAAAATCCGGCAATTCTTACGTTTCCAGTTTTATCTTATCTTATTTTATTTTATTATTTTTTGTAATTTATTCTTTGTAATTTATTTTTTTTCCTCCTGGTTTCATATATATACACGTAATTTGTTTGACGTGGTTTCGTTTTTAATCTTAATAGTAGCAAACTGAAAAATGTGTAATAATAAAAAGGGAGAAAATGAAAAGGCGTGTATGTGAAAGGTTGGTCATTTATTGCTACTTCTTGTGGAAGACAAAATGCTAGGGTGGCTGTCAACTCAAAGGACGCATCAGTTTTGTACACTGACACAACACTAATCATATTATCACTTAAACTAAACCTTCTATTTAAAACACACATAGCAATCAAAGGGGGAAAAAAATAAAACATACAAAACAAAACTGAAAAAAGGATGACTACACCTATGCCATTCTGTGAAGAACTTGCTGGTGTTGCAGGATCTAGTTTTGTTAGAGATATGATGATTGTTCGTTTTCGAAGGGATGTGAGTGTTGTCATGGTGGATGAAGCAGAGTTGATGAAGAAGGCTCAAGAAATCAGGGCATGTGCGGCTGAAAGGGATTATGTTATTAGAGAGTTGGAGCTTTTATACCCTTTTGAATATTGTGTGGAAACAGAATTAACCAAGCTGCAAACCGAAGTTCTGATAGAAGCCGCAGCGATATTGGTCAATGTAATGAAGAAGCAGAAGCGAGCCCAGGAGCTTCTGTCATTCATAGAGAAGTTGAAAGGTATGGTGTACTAATTCGGTTCATTGTTGTCTTGGCGGTGACGATGTCTTTTTTATGTTGGTATTTGTGTTTCTAGTCATGTATCTTGTGTTAAATTTTAGACTGACTTCTGTTGTGAAATGTGGGTCTAGGCCTTGGAAAATGGATGTAAAATATTTTAATAAATAAAAGCCATGGTTTCTGTTAAATAATTATATATGGTCACCTTTAATTGTGCCTGCATCTCATGATCTATTCTGAAAGAATACCGCCTCCATTGTTTCAAGCATAAATCTATTTGAGCGGCTGTCATTGTGGACCTGTTTACCTGGTTAATGCAAGTAAATCTCATTATTAAAATATGCATATGGGAATGTAACTTTTCAAACAAACAAAGTGTATCAAGTAAACGACACAAAAAAAATCATGTTGTTGGTTTCTGACATGTCATATAAAACATAAACCCTAATAACAATTAGAATGAACCACTAGACTTAAAGGGGTATAATGATCATACCTATAAAACATAAACCCTAAAAACAAATTCAATAACTTTGAATTAAATAAAAAATTTACTAATAGAATATAAAATATAAAGGTGCACAGTTATTTATATTCATGTATAAATATATGAACGAATAAGGTAACAAAGTACATACGGGAGAGTACAACAAACCTGGATTTGTTTCTAAAAATAGACGAAAAGGACAAGGATATTTTTTTATTTGGATTCTTCGCTGAAAGTGACCTAGTGTATAACAAGGAATGTGGGGATGTTGATTGTTGGGACCATAAGGATCACTAATGTGTGGTTGGTACCATAAAAGGATAAGTAGGTATGTGAGGTAAAAAAGGTTTAAGTGTTTGTCATTCTAGGCCCCTCATGTATCTTACGGCTGTCACACTAAAGACTAAAAACTGCTAGTTAAAGTTAGGACTGCTAGTGCTGAAGACAATTTATCATATAAACGTGTTGTCACTACATGTTGTCTAAGGTTTTGGAATTAAGACTTAAAATTGTTATTACATGTTAGTACTGCTAGTGCTGAAGACCAAATAATATAAACATGTTACTACATGTTTTCTAAGGTTACTCCTGGTATCACAATGTTGGCTGACCTTTAATTTGACTACTCACAAGGTAATTGAATAGTTTAGAAAGAGTGTGTGTTACTCTTCAATTAAATTCTCCAACCAACTAGTATGGCACACCATTCAAGTGTAATAAATGAAGAGAAAAAATACAGATGGTTATGCTAGTAGACATTCTTATATAAACCGTGAATGCTATTCTTTTCGTTATAACATCAAAACCGGTTGAGAAAATGGTATGCATTGGGTGCAGGATGGAAAGAGAAAACAAGTATGATTGACCTTAGATGCAAGGCGTGCACCGAATAGATAAATCATGTAGTATTGTTGTCCAATGAATTTTTACGGAATCAACCACAATACTCTTTGTGGGGTTGATGCATGTAGACTTAGTGGTGTACATGTTAGCAGGGAAAAAACAATTGCAGTTCGTAGAGGTGATGGTGTGATGGGGCTACATGTTGCAGCATCTTGTATAGGCGGTGGTTCAGTGAGTATCAGAGGTAGAAGTGAGACTACATCAACAGCTGATGAAATTCATGACTCTATGTGTACAGAACCCAGTGACATTAGTGATGAAGAAACCTAACCACTTGCAAGTCGAATAACAAGTCAACCACCTAAAAATGACCGACCAAGTCAACAAGCTGCAATTGATACACCTAGGGAATGACATGCTCGTCATTGAACAAGTGAGCCACCGCCTATTCTCGTTATGTTGTATTTCATAATATATGTACACTAAATTGTATAATGTATTTGTTATGTTATGTCAATGCAAGCACGTATTTAGTTAGCAAATAATAGGAAAATCCAAACACTTGATAGACAAGATGCAAACTGTATAATCAAGCTGCAAAACTGTCAAATACAATTTTTTTAGTGTTTTTTTTTTATAAATTTTTTTTATTATTATTTTTTTTTCAGGTCAAAGTGGGTAAATACAAACAAGGCTGGATAAAGCACTAAACCAGGAAGAGATAGTTACCATGCATGTGGCCAAAACATAGTTGAACACGTGTACACCCACCAAAAAATGCTGACTATTCAAAGGAAAAAAAACTTATCTACAGATCCCCAATAAAATGAAGTTGCCCTATATGGTTGCTAGCCTAAAACAGGGATGCCCCATCAAGGTTTCCATGATATACACCGTACTATAAAGCATTCATACACAGTATTATGTAAACGCACATCGAACGTACATCAAAAAACAGGTGCATACTACGATAACCCCAAAGCAGATGGTTACACAAAAACATCGCATGTTTGTTTTATGTAATTGTTGAACATTTTATTTTTGGTAATCATAAGAAGCACAAACAAAAAAATGTTTAACAATTACATAACGTTGCCTTACAAAAAAGGCTAAACTAGACAAACTATTTTGAGTTTTAAGTTATGTTAACATACCAGTTTCTAAACGTTATCGACAGCATGAGCATGCTGCATAAAAATACCTACACTCCAACCTTCCATTCCTTAAAAACCAAGTTGGTTTTAATCCCCCACCTTCTCGACGGCAGTCTCTTGTTAGAGCCTTTAAATGCCTCGACATCTTGAACTTCCGTAAACCCGATCTTGGTGTTTGAAAGCAGTGCCTCCTTGCATAAGGTTTTCTAGAGACCTTATGACTAGACCTGTCCTTAACGGAAGAACTAGAAGCCCCAACATCCATTGATACAGACCCAAGAAATACCCCATAGTACCATTCATCGTCGCTGAACCCAATGTCAGCATGAACAATTTTGTTAGCCAAAAAATCCATGAATAGATTCTTTCCTTGACATTCAATTCCTTGACTTCTAGTTTGGAACGGAGGGCTTCTTAGGGGAGGTGACCGCCTTTCTTCCTCCTCCCATGCAGCAATATCAGAGGAAGAATTAGAAGTAGCAAGCTCCACAAGTTTATCGTGTATCGCTATCCTTGCACGCGTTGGCTCATCAAGAAGATCCAAAATTAGGTTATCATAATAGAAACAAGATAAGTTATCAGGTGCATGTGCAATGTACAAGCCGATCAACCCACATTCCTCGGCAAGTTCATACATCCTTTTAATATCATTGTCGCATTCAACAATTGTCAAACCAGTTGAAAGAGCAAATAGTGGCCTACATGAATACAAAGCCCGTATCTCATACTCTAACTTGTTGGCCAAAACGTCAAGCATTTGATTTAAGTTCATCCTTGTGGACTTACTCAACGTATGCACAAGGGTTCGCCCATACGCATAAGTTAATTTGGGCAACCGAATGAACTCACCATCGTAGTGAATCTCAACTACAAGATTCTCAGCTACATAGCATGTAGTACTCCTGTAGTAAAGGTAAATAAATGTATACAAATGAGATTAGCAAGTATGGACAAAAACCTAGTAAGGGCAAGTGACAATCACGAAAGGCAATGGCAGGCATACCTTGGCTTGAAATCAAATAAGGCAACTGAAGGCTTAGCAGCATTTTTTGATGAAAGAGAGGGTTGGGAGATTGGCATTATGACTTGTGTACAAATGTGATCTAGATGAAGATTTGATATATATTAGGAAATGTTGTATTATTATTTTACTATTAATAATGTACTTATTAATAGTATGAAAACTATGATCCGTTTATTTTAATATGGAAATAGTAATAGGGAAATTTTTGGTTAATTTGTTATAAGTTTTTATGGGTAGTGTGTTTGTGTAAGGATATGGGAATAAATGAATTGACAAACCTATATGTGGACGTTTTTTAATTTTTCTTGGAATGGACAGCCAAATGTCAATGATTAAATGGACGTCCAAATGAAGAATAAATGAACTGGAGTTGTAGAGTTTTAAAAAGAAAGATTATATGTATTGTACAACAAATTTAGATGTAAAATGTGTACATACTTTTACGTCCTGTCTCCCATTGTTTTTTGAATGAATGTTACACGTACCCAAGGTTGCTGCATGCAAGGTATTGTATCATTATTGATTTATGTATGCATGTTATAAGTGTCTTTAGTGTAGTAAACAGTTGTTATTAATCCATTGTCTAGTCATTAATGGCTTATGTGTGAATGAATATATCAATAAATGGTGCATGATAAAACAATGAAAGTGTTGTTGGAGATAAGTTTAAAACTGTTAGTACAAACGATAAAATCTGTGTTTATAAAAAAAACTGAATCATCTTCTCGCAATATGCTAGCGCGACGTCAGCGGGATCATCAACTTGCAACGATAGACCATGTGCCAATCGATATAAAAATATACAAACCCACACACCACAATCACCAAAAATCCCCCTTGCTTAGGAACGTTTTCGGCTAACCTAAATGAAATCTTATAGTCATTCAGATGTATTCCAGTCTTATCAAAAATGTTTGCTTGCTCTAGAACAACTGGTAGTTTTACCTGTAGAATAATAGAAACTGTTAAAATAAATAGACGGGTGATCTTGTTAGAGGCTTGTCGAAAAATGTTAGTATTATATAATCGAAATAACCACTTTTGTCACCAAATTATTGATGAAATAAAGTTGTTTGTTCAAGCCGGATTAAATATGATATGTAGTGTCATGTTGTAAATTATAGATGTGTTCAAAAGTATTATTTGTTTTTTATTCGTGATTCATAAACAACGTTCGAACATTTGACATGTGCTTCGATATATTTTTATTCATAATAGATTTCATTTCAATACATTAAAGGATAACAAAATACATCAACGAAGCAACGACATTCATGAAGATACCAAAACATAAAATATGACAATCACAGAACGTGAGAGAGACCACATAACAAGGTAGGAGTAGAGGATTAATAATTTTTGCGCAGCTTTGCCAGAAAGGAGATTTTTTTGAGAACTTGGAGCTGAGTCTCACTCATTAGCCTCATCAGCGTCCTGTTTTTCTCAAGCTTCTCATCCTGAATTTCACCCAGGATTTCCAAAACAGCACTGGCAAGCCTGGACCCAACCACGCACTCCAACTGCTTGATCTGCTCGGCCCTCACAGTGCAATGACGAGTTAGGTCGATCACCTTTGCATGCATGTCACTTAAGAACTTGAAGTCACGTTCATTGTCATGTACAAACAGGTTGTTAACCATGTCTGTAAGTAAGTTATTCATTTCTTTTGTACTAAATTGTGATGTGGCTAGTGTGTGTCCCCTGACAAAAGTTGTATGAAAATGGTATATATGCTGTCCGTTTTTATAACCCAAATGGGGGGGGAAAGAGCGGGGGTGGGATGACATGGAGTTTATTTTGAATTGAAGTCTATCTGAGTTAATGTGGATAGTCAAGTGGTGAATAGTTGAGTCATGTCAAGTAATTACTGTTGCACATTAGGCCAAGTTTAATTAATGAAGCTTCTGTTGTACTCAACCGATTCCTGGCCACAAGATAACCATTTTGGGCAACAAGTTTCAATTTGGGGGCAACTAAACCAGTTTGAATTTTGTTTAGTTCCAAATGCAACAAAATTTTCCTTGGGTTAGAAAAATTATTACTTGAGTATGTTTTGTAAATACACGCCATTAGACAGGTTTATATTGATTACTTTTTGGTTACATCAACTAACACACATATACTATTATTAGGTGTACATATCCTTTATATTTTATGTAATAATACACTACCATAATATAACTCAGACTTTTATATCATAAAGTCTGAGTAAATGTACACTTGGCTGTGCTATCTTCAATATTGAATGGATATTTTGTAAAAAAACCCAAATTGTGGATGAACATAAATAGGACAAACTTTATTAATGAGTAAAGGACGTAATGAAATGATGGCGATAGCTAGTGGCATGTACTTGAAGGGAACTAGTCCATTAATTTTTCAACTTTAACTATTGCACAAAAAAGGCACAATGAAACTTGTGACCAACAAGTTAATATTTTTGGGCAAGCACATACATACGATGGGCAACTAAATCATATGTGGCCCAATTAAATCATGAACCTTATGTGCAGTTGTAAATTTAAAAGTAATCAAGCTTGGTAGCTAAGTATATATTTCCTATATCGTATTATATGTGCGGGACACAATGTAAATTAAAATCAGGAAAATAAATTGTTAAAATACGGAAGCAAGCAGATTTATGTACTTTATTTTTGGTGCATGTTTTAGATAATCTGTTGTTGGTTATGGTATTCCTTTGATGTTACTACTATAGACAAGTAAGTATAACAAATGTTTATGAGAAACTATGTTGTTGGTTGTGGTAAACAAAAATTGGAATTTAAAATAAGAAGGACGGTTTATTAATGGTGAATAGATGTAAGGAAATGATGGTGGTACATAGTTGCATGTACTTGAAGGGAACTAGTGTGCACAAAACTCAAAGTCAGACTGCTACGACACAACACCCAAGAAACTTTGGCCAACAATAAATTAGTTCTTTGGCAACTAGACACAAATAATGGGCAACTACTCACAAGCATGGTGTATTGGTGTCTGATCACAAAGTATAACAAATTATAAGTTTATTTATATGTGTTGTCCGTAATTGTATTATATATGTTGGTTATAAGAAGCATGGTGTCTGGTCACAAAGTATAACAAACAAGTAATAATATGAGTGGGTTATAATAAGAAGATACTTGTAAGCACTCCCTAACACGGACATACCATACACGTGACTCATAGTCACGCGTGTCGCCGCTATCATAGAATATTACGACTCCTGTAGGTATGTTAAATTGGGCAAGACACCAGTGTTTAACAGTCTCGTTGAGAGGAATAAAAACCTAAAACAAAATTGACTGTGTATTAGGATATAGTTAGTCAACGTATAAAATTAATAAAAATGACTTTTTATTTATGTGGTCAAAGGTAAATACAAGAATACAATTGTCGTGTTTGTATGTGCTGTTGACATGGCTTACGGCTGGTAAGCAATATGTTACTTACGAATGGACGTTTTAGATAATGGAGAACGTTTTCATGCACGGTGTTGGGTTGTATAGAAACTTTTGTTTTGGGAAACTCATCTGCTTATGTAGTTCCTGATATGTTGCTCCAACTGTTAACTACTGCTTGTGTTACCATAACTGCTGCTAGGGTAATCAATATACTTTTGGGATCGAACAATTAAAACCGAGGGGCTCAGTTTTGGGAAAGCAGACTTATCTCATGGCAGTAAGATGCAAACAATTCCGCCAATTCCACCACTGAAGGTGAGTATGAAGCTTCTGCACGTTCTAGAACTACGTTGAAGGCTGGACTAGTCATTCAAGGCTTTAAATCAACTACTTTTGGATTGTAAATTTCATGCATACTTAGTCTCAAGTCTCAAGATGTTTTTTTCAAAACTTTGTAAGAAAGGTAGTACTGCTATTGGAAATCTTAGTACGGCTAGTGTGTATGATTCCACTGCTTGTTCTTTTTTGTTAAGTCCTGCTAGTGGATATCATGTTTTTGTGGTTGGGTTACACTAATAAGTTATAACTACTATGTTTATGAGCACTAGGATTTTTTTGGGCTTAGCTGCTGGACCTTTTAGTGTGAAAAAAAACAAAAACAAAAAAAAACACCAAAAAAAATGAAAAAACAAAAAAAATGAATTAAAAAAATTAGTAAATAAATAAATAAATAACAAAAAAAATAATAATAATATTGTGTAAAAAAATAATAATAAATTGGTTGGAAGATTGGAGTGCAAAGCTGTTCCAACTGCTAGCTTGCATGGAGAAACTGCTAGTGTTACGAAAACACTGCTAGTTAGGTTATCATGAAGATACCATGAAATTATACACGAATTGACGGATAAATGTACTACAATTGAGTCTAAGATCACTGGCATACAACAAATAACCTCTTCTCAGGATGACACAATCAGAAAGTTGCAGCACGGGGTAAGAGGTTCGGAGCGACAAGGGAGGCCAAGGGTTAACAGATGTAAAAGATATTGCTGATTTTGAAACTCCTTTAGCGATCAAGGATAAGCTTGAAAGGAACAAGATGAGAATGGCAGATAGGTAAAAAACTTTCGATTATCGTTCAGATTCTGAGATGGAGCATATAGATTCTAGCACTTTGGAAGCACCGTCCAAAAAAGGTATTTTGTGCCTAAGAAGAAACTTGATGATTTGGATTGTAAATATCAAATGTAAGGGAGGATTGTTTGGTTTTTTGGTTCTGTTGGACGAATTATTCAAAGTATGCATCAAATAGCATATTTTAACAAAAACCACGGCTAGTGGCAATGGAAGAACTGCTGATAAATCAAAAGCTGTGGATAAAGTTTGTGAGTATCACGTTTGTTAATACGTAAAGGAAAGTTCATGTTTTGAGGGGCAAATATCAAGTTTGTTCATACTTTAAAAGATGTCGTTTTTAAAGTTGCTTTCATCAACTACCTGATTATTGAGTGACCGTAAACCGTAAAAATAGGAGGAAATGAAAAGTAAATGTATTACCTGTTCAACATCATTCCAGGGCATGGGATACCTCGTCCCGTCTGCATAAAACACGGGCATGTCATTTTGAAGAAGAATCTGAACAAAGTAACTACTAACCATCGCCCAGATAGCATTCTCAGTTCGTACGTGCCACATGTAGTCAACCCATAGGTCTATATGCTGCGCATTTTCCGGAAATAAAATACCAATTTAAGAAATGGTGAAAATCAAATACAGGGTAAAAAAGGAAAACTGAATAAGAATGCGTATATAAACTAACCTCCTCGGTTAGCCAACCTTTTCTAGCAGGGTCTAAGCAAACTAAGCTAAGCCAGAAATTTCGGTCTACAGTATAATCATCTGACCACGGAAATTTACACCGTAGTCTATTAGGATCACAGAGGAATTCTTCAATCTCATCAGAAAGCCAAAGTCTTTCGACAGAATGAAACCATCTACTTACATCCTACAAAACAGCTTCAATTTATTAGTTTGACAGAGCATTATTGATAACCAAGTATATTGACAAGTTCGTAAAAAGTATCAAAATACCTCTACCCAAGGTTTCACTCTGTTAAGCTCCTCAGCAATAGTTGGGTCGTTGATGTTAGGACCGTGTTTTTTTATTTTACGCCGTTTAACTTGCAGATTGTTTTGTGGTGAAACAGGTTCCATGAGAATCCTCTTGTCGTGTGGTAACCGACTTAAAGCCTTTTGAAAATGTGACGAATTCATAAACGCGCGTCGGTTTTTCTTCTTCTCCTCCTCCAACTTCAACATGTCAGCTTCTTCCAACCACAACCTATTATCCTCTTCCAGCCTTAAGATGTTGGCCTCAGCATTCAGCTTCTCTTCTTCCAACTCTAACCTTTCTTCCTCTGCCAACGCGAATCTCAATTCCTCTAAAAGGAGATACTTCTGGAAGAGACTAGCGCTGAGGACATGTATATATAATGGGCATACAAATAAATGCGAAGAAGAAATATTAACCTGAGCAACGTCCACGTTAGATTTCGGCAAGTCGATCAGTTTGAGATAAATGCTGTTAAGTGAATCGGAAAAGGAAGCCCTTGTGTTTGGAAAATGTGACTCAAAATCAAGTTTGTCCTGTAAAAAAATATGGATGAAATTTCTAAAATTAAACAATGGCAGCGAGAAATAACTATAGATTAGTTGAAAGGTATACTCGAAGACCGCCAGTTCTGTCATGTGCAAGAACCTGTGAAGGTTTAAGTGTTAGAAAATTCCGGCAGGTGATGTTATAAAAAAGTGAATATACTATTCTTATATTATAATGAATATAAAGAGAACCTGGATAATACACTCAAGTTTAAAAACTTGGCGATTCAGACCGGCAATTACATGATCCTTAAGGCTTTTTGTTCTGGAACTACTTCCACTCTTGCTTTGTTTTGAATTTACTTTCAAACCAGTTTTTGCACGTTGACGTGACTTTTCAAGCCTCGAAAAGTAGGTATTGACAAGGCTGTGTTGGGTCCTGACCGACGGTCTGGGAACATAGTCATTGAAAAAATCTTGGCTATCTATGCACCATGCAGATTGGAACTCATGTATAGTAGGTCTCAGATCAGTAATTGTAGTTAAATCCTAAAGTTCAGTAATGGTTACAAAAAAAAATATATGGTTTAGTTAATTACTTTGAGATACATACGACATCATTTTATAAGGGATTCGTAATTAAAGTCATAAACTGAAAGATTGGAGTGCAAATAATATTTCCACTGCTAGCTTGCTTGAAAACACTGCTAGTTCTGGGCAATCACTACTAGTTAGTTTCTGATGAATGTGGAAACCATAGGGGCTGTTTTGTAACTTTTTGGTGATAACCTATTTATTCCCCAAATCACTGCTGAGGCAGTGCAGTGGAAACATAAGAACGACCCAACCAATGGAAACTCCTAATGTGGAGAGTTCTTTGTAATTCAACACAGGTGGAGGAATCCCTAGACAACTGGCTAATTTAGGGGACATGGATGTTCAGGCTAGGTCTGATGCAATATTAGACACATCTCGAATAGATGAGGGTAGTTTAGAACACCAACATGATTTGACGGCTAATGGCTTTCTACATAATGACAATTCCAATGATAGACTTCTCGGTCCAGGTTACACAGGTCAAGGTGGTGAGGATAATATAAAACTCAATCTTGAGTTGACGGATATATTCACAACTATGGAGTCAAAGATCACTGGTATTCAAAATTCGACAACTACTCGCGCTGAAACAATCAGGATGTTGAAGCACCGAGTAAGTGTTTTGGAGAGACTAAGAAGGCCAAGGTTCAATGCATTCAGGAAAGTGAAGAAACTAGGAAAGAAAGCAAGCCGCGCTGGCATTCAAAGTTTAGAGGATGCATCCAAACAAGGGAGGAGTGAGAGTACAAATTCAGGCGAGGCATGGAAGGTAAAGAAGCAGTACTGGATGATTATTTAAAGGCTGTAGTTGAAGAAAAGGAGAAGGAAGTGGTGCAAGCAATCAGTACAAGTGTTGTTGCATCCGCTGATAGTATTGAAGTAACCACTGCTGCAACAACTGCTGGTATTATTATAGCCACTGCCAATTCAGACGTTTCAAGCCCAGAGGCAACCTCTGCTACAAATATAAGCACCACAATAACACCAGCACCAAAACCAAAAAAAGCCTGAGAATGAGGTTGCCATACAATTGCTCAACCTAAAGCAATCTGACCATATCCCTACACCCAAACCTATTGCTAAGAGTCTAAAGATTGGTGAAGTTGTACAGAAAGGTGTAGTTACTGAACCTGATATTGGAAAGGGTAAAGGGATTGCAGAGCCAACATTGAAGTTTAAAAGTAGAGAGGAGCAGATAGCTTATGATGGAGAATTTTATAAAAGATTATATATGGAACTAAATGCTAAATAAATTGCTAAAGAAAAGGAAAGGGTAGCGCAAGAAGAAGCCTCTGAAGAAGCTTTAGAAGAGTGGAAAAAACAACAGAGGTGTTTTCAAGCGTCTGAGAAAACTAAGACAGAGATACCTATGAAGTGCATGTTTGAGCCCAATCCAGAAGATAAATGTTGGGAAGCTTGCGTGGTTGAAGAATGGATGTTGTATTCTTATACAAGAGTGCATGTTGTTAAGACTTCAGAAGAGAAAATCTACATGCTGGTTGACAGAGATTACTCTTTAATGAAAACTGTAGCCAGACAGATGGTGGAAGTTAACCTTAATTTGTAGTATATAAAATCAACTCATCCAATTGTTCATCCACTGCTGACAAAGATTGAGAATATTGCTGATTATGAAATTCATTTGGCCATCAAAGGCAAGCCTCAAGGTAGAATGAAAAGGAAGGCAGACAGATCAAAAGCATTTGATGAAGAATCTGAGTCTGATAAGATATTGTGGGCTTAGATAGGTGGAAATGGAATAACAACAAAGTTTAACTAATTTTGTGGGCTTAGACAGA
The DNA here is from genome assembly GCA_910596185.1 of Chrysanthemum makinoi. Classification (NCBI taxonomy): domain Eukaryota; kingdom Viridiplantae; phylum Streptophyta; class Magnoliopsida; order Asterales; family Asteraceae; genus Chrysanthemum; species Chrysanthemum makinoi. The sequence continues at coordinate 193,262,102 of OU343220.1, read as the reverse complement.
TCAAAAGCATTTGATGAAGAATCTAATTTTGTGTGTAGGTTTACTTTTTTTACCTATAAACAATAAATAAATAACAACAAAGTTTAACTGGCTTACGTTTGAAAAAAGGTTCGAACGATCAGTTATTTTAAAGATGGACTTCCTAGACCAGGCAAGAGCTCTTGGTATCACATTTGGATGTTTAATCCACCAAGCATGAGATTTTTCAAACGACTCAAGGATCCACACCTATGAGAATAAAAAAATAAAAAATAAAAAAAAACACAAACTTTTAAATATAAAAATCAGTAAAAATGTTAAGTTGGAAAATGGATACCTGAAACCCAAACAAAAATCCAGATAGTGTGTATGTCGTACAATGCTTTGGATCTTTATTCAAACTTAAAAGGAGGTCATCCGCGTGCTTATTAAATACATTATGAAGTTGGTCGTATAAATGAGTCCAAATATGCTCACCCCATGGAAAAGCATTCCAATCATCTACATTATCAACTAACCTCATTAGTGTATCATCCACCTCGCATGTCAACAAACGACCCATAAAGATCACCTCTAAGGCTAACAAAAGACAAAGACGTACAACATCTTCATCAGATATCTGTCGAAACCGCTCTTCATCTTCGATAACACCAATAACATCTAAGTTGGTTAGAATATACCCTTGCTTGTCAGGAAATACCCTGTTACGAAAATTTAGAGAACCAGATGCATACAACCCAAAGCTTACAGATCCAAACCGCAGCCCGGTCATTAGACAAAACTCACGACGACCAAAATGTAAAGCATGCCCTTCAATGTAAAAAATGAAGGGCATATCATAGTGAGAATCGTCGACTTTATGCTGTTTCCTTAGCATATAATCTATGATGTGCGTTTCATGTTCAAAAAATAATAGATCACTCCATCTTCCAAAGCATGTATTCCTAAACAAGATGCGGCGTTTTGCGTCTAACTTTTGCTTTATCAACCAAAAGTAGTTCAGTTTACTGGTAATGATTAACTTAGCTTCATAGTCCTAAAAAGGGTCAACAAAAACAACAATTTAAATCAGACCATGGATGGAATATATACCAACGTCGTAAACTATTGCGTATACGATGCATATAAACCACTCCTTATTAGTCTACATAGTGCCACTAAAATTTATAATGAACCAGGTTATGTTACATACCTAACAAACGACATCCACCGTATTATACCCTACATAATTACGAATCAGACAGACATAAAAAAGGAGAAATGGATTATAGAATGGAATTAACACCTATATAACAAAGGTATTAATCGAATAACAACAACTATTTGTTAAAGCATAGAACCAATTGGAAATAAATAATATGTAATAAACAACGACCAAAATATTTACGTATCATATTTGGCCACATTTTTTAAACAAACTAGATCAATCCAATGTTATTATGCGAGAAGAGAGGGACTGACGAAGAAGACGGTCTCATTCGTGAAAACAAGTAACTAAGAATGTTTTTATGCGAGAAGCAAAAACAGAGAAAAACGGTAACTATGAATGTTTTTGTGCGAGTGGGTAATTGATTTTGAATACATATGTACTGTACTTTCACCATTCAAAAGTGTACTTTCTATGTAATGTGAAATGACGAAACAACCCTTATAAAAAAATACGGTTGCCCAGCGCTTTTTAGTTGCCCAAAAAACAATAGCTTACACATACGGAACAATTGTCGCAATGTCGATGAGTTGCCCAATGACAGCGGTTGCCCTTGGTCCAATTTGAATAAAAAATAGAAGTGGTCCAGAAAGTGACTAGCCTCAGGGCGCGCGGTCTATTTGCATCATTTTCCCATTTTTTTATTATTCTTTTTATTATTCAAATCACATACAGAATCTACATATTTACCAGGAAGTTTAACCCTACATTTCGATAATCGTCGTTTGGCTGACTTGATGATCAAAATAAATCAAAATCAAGAAAAAAATGCTTAAAAAAGAAAAATAAACGGGGAGAACTATTAGAAATGGTTTATTGAATCGATTCTACGTTATAGATTTTGATTTTAAGTCAAAATTGATAAGGAATTAAGGAATTTTAATGGCGGAATGAAGCGAATATAGGCGGGATATTTTGTTGGAGGAGAGAGAAGTAAATTTGGTGACCTGATATGTGGAAAACTAGAAGAGGGGGGGTTGAATAGTTTTACCGATTAAAACTTCGTTTTAAAGTATTTAGATCGATTTATGTCAATCTATTTGGTATGTGTGTTGGATATTCATAGATGCTCATATAAGTAAGTAATGTAAAAGATAAAGAGTAAAGGAACACAAAACCACAACACGAGTATTTATAGTGGTTTGGCTACAAGGACACCTTCCTTGCCCTACTCCACTCCTCGTGCACCCCACTCGAGAGTTTGTAAGCACTACACAACACAAGCTCCTTAATGTGGCGGAGAAGCCTTCACAACGTCGCCTACTCTTTATCCTGCTAGAAACCGAGTTCTTCCACGAGGTAGAACCAAGCCTATCACAACATCGCCTGCACTTTATCCGGTACAAGGCTAGATACCAAGTTCCATTACAAAGGAGGAACTACTACCCAACACTACACCACAACACAACTACCCCAAAGGAGACACACTCCTTGTTACAACACTACAAGTATATCAACATCCTTTAACCCAAACTATCTAACTTGTACATCGATGCACCATATCGAATGTACACCTTTGGCACCATTCACTAATGCCTTCAATATGACCCTTCGACACCTTTCACTAATGCCTTCAACATAACACTTCTATGGAGGGAGGAAAGAACTATTAACAATATGCACTTCAGTGGTCTTGATGATGACGAAGCTTAGCAACTCATGACTTGAGCTTGCACATCTTCAAGAGGTAGTGATCTCGCCTTTAAGAGGAACCTAGAGAATCACACAAACGTAAAACTACATAGAATGATCCTTTGGATCAATAGTTAGATATGTTAGAATACTGGTAGAAAGTATATATAAGAGTAGTTTTGAGCAAGAGAGAAATGGCTCACTATTTATAAACAAAACATGTCTACTGTCCCACGGTTCCCACGAATCCCTCCCAGAGGGATCCAGCTAGTGCAAAACCTAGGATCCGGCTACTGGGTCAGTTTAGTCCGGATTTCGGGTTGCAAACTGGGTTATGGGTTATAGGTATTAGATAATGAATACCCAACAAGATGCAATGTACCTAGTCATTGGGTTATGGATCTTGGGTCATGGGTCATGGACTTTGGGTCATGGATCATGGATATTATCCAACATGACTTCATGCATGATGTCATGCGATGGTCATGGGTTATGAATCATGCTCCATGGGTATGGGTTATGGACTTTGGTTTTTACCCAATAACATTTATTGTACCTAGTCAATGGATCATGGGTCATGGATCATGGGTTATGGACTTTGGTTTTTACCCATTACTTACCCATTACAACATATACAAAGTACATATACATTTCTATAAAATATAAACACAAGTTGTTATACATATGCATTTCTATAAGATATAAACAATATTACTTGTTAGTGTTTTATAAAATGTCTTTGGTTTTTATATAACTTATTTACTAAACATGTTTTGATATAGTTTTAATATGTCCAGTAAAATTGTGTTAGTAAACTATTGTCTCAAACCTTTTACGTGTTTTATTTATTTCGTTAAAATGATTTTACGTTTGTTATCGACAAAAAATTTGAAGATCGTAAAATATAAATAAACGTTTTATGGCTTATTTGTATTAACAATCTCCCCCTTTTTGATGATGACAAAACATAAGATTATTTGGAGAAAAAAATAAAATTCGTAAAAATTTGAATTGGAGTTTTTACTCTCTTGTCACTCTTTTTGTCGAAACAAAAAGAGATTCGAAAAGAAACTAACACATTGTTTTGAGAAAAACTTATGAAAAGTAACAAAATGAAAAATAAAGAGTAAGATGAGAGAAATATTCTCGTCTTAGCTCCCCCTTGACGGATGCTTCCTTTTGTTGAGGGCGTCAAGTAATTGGAAAGCTAAAAAAGTGTATTGCAATTATTTTTGCAAATGGTTTCGTCTTTGACGAAATACTCCCCCTTGACGAGTGCTCCCTTTTGAGGAGGGCGTCAAGAAATTTGGAAAACCTAAGTGAATGTATTACAAGTGTTTTTGCAATGCTTTACTTTGACAAAAAGCTCCTTCTTGTTGAGGGTGTCAAAGTCTTCATGTGTATTTTGAAAATCTACAAAACAAAGGTTAGAAAACAAGTATATGGTGCATTATTTCCTGCAAATGAGATTCACATTGGTTAAAAAATGTGCTTCTGTTGGACGATTCTAGCGGATCCTTCTGGTGAAGGATTCGTCTAGGCTAATTTGTGGGAATCGTGTACCTGCATTCTATTGGCAGCAATGTAGATGTAAAGCGTGACTTAAACGTCCAAATGAGTTATGTATTGTAGCACCAAACATATTCTCATATCAATATAGCATACAACATGTAGTTTCATTTAATAAAACATGAGAGATGATACACATATCTCAAAAACTAAGAAAATGATACAAACATGTAGTAATTATCTAACAATTCTAAGTTGTGCCTAAGACAAGAGAAGAACACTACTTGTGCTTATATTCCTATGTTCTAGGGACGATTAGATTTATTGACCTCATCAAAATGTTTGAGAAGGTGATAGAACATGAAACTTAATTCGTCACGTACTTCATGGACTAGCCCTTCGACATGTTGACATTGAAAGCAATCATTGTCATGGCTAGGGAATGGTGGTGGTAGGAATGGAGTGGTTTAAGGTGGAAGGTTTGATGAAGAAGGTGGAGGTTCCACAAAGGAGGGAGGGATTTGTGGAGGCAAGTTTGATGAAGTTGGAGGTGGTTCAACTAAGGGTGAAGGTGGTGGAATATGTGTTGATGGTGGCGGTAAAGAAGTATCTACTTCCATATGGCCTGGTTGTTGATTTTGGTGATTCCTCATAATCCAAAATGGACCATTTGAGGGTGATGTAGAGTAGGACACGGGTTCTAGTGTTATTTCAACACCAAAGTTTTGGTGAGGAGGTTGTTGTGGTACCATTTTCTCAATTGAGGAAAATGTTGGCAATGGTAGGTAGATGAGATGGCCTAGATGGCAAGTCCTCTAAGTTATAGAGATGTAGTGATGAGAGTGGAGTGGTGAAAGAGATAGCTCTAGGTACTAGAGGTGATGGTTTAGTGGAGGTAGGGGTGTTTAGTTTAGGAGGTATGGTAGTGTTTGGAAAGGGTTGTCTTGTGGGAACAATCCTTTTGGGAGTTGGTTTGATTGGTAGAGTTGGTTGTGAGGGAGTTCTAGTGTTTGAGGCTTTGACGGGTGATGATTCGGTTGAGGAGATTTCATGAATAACCCGAGCAATTTTCTTGGGAGGTCCTTTCGTTGATGAGTTAGCACTAGGAGCTTTCCTCTTGGTGAAGTGGTTAGAAAAGATAGGTGTATAAGAAGAGTTTAGCTGCTAAGAATGTGTGTGAATGGTGATTCGGAAGTTCTAACACAAGTGGTTTATAAAGAAGAAGATTTGGCAAGTGAATTAAAGCTTAAGCCACTAAGATCATTCAAATTGCAATGATTTTCATGCACAAGAGTCAACTACAGAGTTGTACTGATCTAAGAAGTCATTTAAGACAATGTGGAGTGTTGAGATTAATAAAGAGGGTTTGAAATGATTATATCAACTAGGATTTGTTAGTCTGTGTAGACGGTTATCACGGGTCCCTCACTTGAGGGATCCGGCTAGGCTAAATCCAGGGATCCGGCTCTCAGGAGCCAAGAAAAGGATTGATGAGGTTCTAGTAAGGTCTAGTACCTATGTATCTTAAGTGTTTATAATCTCTTCAGGTGTCTTAAATGATATGAGACTTAAATGGCCAAGTGTAATGAGTGAGGGTAGCTAATGATGTCCTTTATGGAAAGAAATGGAGTTCTTATGAACACCAATGGGTGATCAAGGATGACACTAATAATATTGAGGGTGTCAAGTGGATTCAAATGAACCTAGAGATCAGATGATGATCTAAGGAAAATTTATAAAATTCCTTAAAAATTACAAGAAATGAAAAACTAGTTTTAGACCATTTTAAGATCAAGGTGACTAAAATCAATTTACTAAAATTGAGAAAAATATCAAACTAAGTGTTTTTAGGATGATAGGGATAATGTGTGAAAATTGGATCGGAAAGATGGTGAGTTTTGAGGTAATGACAAATCAAAAAGTGCTTTGAATGTGATCCTAAGTCGTTCATGAGTGAGTGTGAGATCAACTGATCCTAAGGATAGTTAAAGTGATCCTAATGAAACATGTTAAACTAGTTCAATCAGGTCTGGAAGGTTGGGTTGATGTAATAAAAGAAAAACATTTCTTTTGTTTTCCCGGATCCCACGGATCCTTCATTTGAGGGATCCGGCTAGTTATAAACTAGGGATACGGAATCTGGAACAATTTTATTAACAGTAAGCGTGCAATATTTTGTTCTAGGTATTGAATTTTGAAACTAATGATCTTCATAGCAAGCATACATGTATACAAGTAGGATATGCTAAGAGTAGCATCAAAAATTCAAGAAAGATGATCAACAAATGATTTATTTCATAGGTAAGATCAAGTTACAATGGTAAACTAAAGACAAAACCTAAAGATTGATTTTATTAAGGAAAACTATTTTGCTCATATGTTTTCGTTTGATGGATTTTCAAGTGGGTTGTGAGTAGTTGATGATTCAGGAGTGAAGAATGAAGTGATGAAAGATGTATTCAACGGTTCCATCATTTTGTTCACAAGTATATATTGAGGGCTTTGAAATTGAGGGTGATAGTGCATGACATGAGGATAAAGGCGTGTCAGAAACATCCCATATGGAATTAGCTTGTTCTTGTTGCCTTGGAGGTTTACAATTCGTCTTGCGAAGAAGTAAGCAAGATTGTATGGTTGTTGAGTTAGGAGACAGTAAATCATGTGAGCACAACATGCGGGAAGTATCACACGGTTTCTCGTAAGGCTCCAAACATTTTCACGTAGAATGACTGCGAGAGTTTTGAGATCATCTTGGAGATCATGTGTATAAATTATGTTTGGAATTGAGTAATTAGATTGAGGAGTGCATAGAAATCGAGTGATTTCTTGAGGATAAGGTATGTATGAACAATATGGACTATTTTTTTCATGATAGTTAAAGAGTGAATCAAGGAACCAATCTTCAGTGTGTTAGGATTTGGAAAATCCAGTCGTTAAAGTGTCGGTCACCTCAAGTATATGTAATCGTTAGAAAGCTCGTAGTCGTAGTTATTTAATGTTAAGTAGTATTTAGTTAAGTAACACCGTGGAGGACGGACGGGTCTTTACCCACTGTATGCTTGATCCACAGCCCGTCAGGTGGCGTTTTATTGTAAGACTATAAATACTCTCTACCTCCCAAGGTAGAGAGTTAGAGCTCATAATAAGATTTTTCTTTCTCTCACTAAAGTTCTCAACTCTCTTCCATTTCTCTCTCTTGAAATTTCTCTCTCTAAACATATTGTACGCCACTTAGTGATTATGGTTTAGTGTGTTTGTGAAATCCTATATGTTACAAATGGTATCAAGAGCCATGGTTTGATCACCTATCTCTCATGCTATTTGATTTGGTGGATTTCATAAGGTTTTGGGGGTATTAAGGGTTTAGGAGAGTTTGATTCATTTGGACAAATTCTAGTGTTAAAGTTTGAATTTTGTTTGTACTTTTGTGTTTAGGATCATCATATGTGCTTATGTTTTGAATTGGAAGGCTTAAATCATTGTGGTTTGGTTGTTTTTGATTGATAAAGTGGTTATTTGTGAACATAGGACGAAGTGAGTTGAGTCTCGGACTTGTTTTTCTTCAAAGCGAGTTGCTTTGTTTCTGTATGCGAGTTAGTATATGCGACTTGGCTATTTAGCGAGTTGACTTTCTTGCGACTTGGGTTCTAAGCGAGTTGTTTCATTAAGCGAGTTGTGTGTCTTGCGAGTTGATACTAAAGCGAGTTGGCTATTTAGCGACTTGTTCCATTAAGCGTGTTGACAGTGTTGCGAGATAATGCTAATGCACCTTGGCTATTTAGCGAGTTGATTCCTTAAGCGAGTTGTCTCCTTGAGCGAGTTGGTTGTTTAGCGAGTTGATAACTAAGCGAGTTGTGTGTTTTACTACTTGTCTAATTTTAGACTTGTCACTTCTTCATGATACATTCTTACGATTGTTCTTTTGGTTTAGTAAAATCCCGTGAAAGAATCAATTTTCCCGGTTTAATCAAAGAATTGTAAAATCCCGTAGAACTTGTAATCATGGGAAACATCGTTCCTACTATTGTTTCTTCCGTAGCTGAGGACGTTCAAGCGCAGGTCGATACTCGTCCACCTATGCTTGACAGAGCTGACTACGACTCTTGGGCTCAAAGAATCAGATTGTACTGTCTTGGAAAGGAAAATGGGGTCAACATTCTCAAATCGATTGATAAAGAACCGTATAGAGTTGAGACTACTAGAGACATAATTGATAAAGCTAAAGATGGAACAATGATCTATGGAATAGACAGACCAAAGACGTTTGATGAGCTCAATGATAAAGAGAAAAAGAGATTCGATGCTGATATCAGGGCTTCTAACATCATACTTCAAGGTCTTCCAAAAGATATCTACAAGCTGATCAATCACAACACTGAAGCCAAGGCTGTGTGGGATAATGTCAAAATGCGTCTTTCTGGTTCTGAATTAACTATGGAAGACAGAGAATCACAACTCTATGATGAATTTGAGCACTTCAAGATGAAACCAGATGAGAGTGTTTATGAGTATTACGTGAGATTCCACAAGCTTTTTAATGACATGAGGAATATTAGAATGACTATGCCAAAAGATTCAGTTGAACTCAAAGTTTGTGAACAACATGAATCCCGAATGGCACAAGTTTGTCACCTCTGTGAAGCTAACCAAAGGATTGAAAAATACAAATTATGAGCAACTTTATGCCTTCCTTCTTCAGAATGAGAGACATGCCATGTTTGAAAAGAGAATTCTTGAATAATTCAAAACAAATCCAGGAGAGACAAGCTCATCAAATGATTCAACTGCCTTCTACTCAAACATTGGGATTACCACTAAAGCTTCACAAGTTATACCCATGGGTGATGGAACTCACAAACTCATTCCCGATCCAATGTTCAAACAAGCTGATGCTGATGCACACGTGGGTAACTTCATTAATCAACTGGCTCTCCTGATTAGTCAAAACATGAACTCTCTCCCACACACCAACAATAACCGCAGAATAGCATCTAATCCACATAATCAAGCCACTGTCAGAGATGGGAAGGTTATAGTACAACCAGTTCAAGAAAGGAAGTATGAACAAGGAAGAGGTGGAGTTGGTAGAGGCTATGTGACAAATCAGAACAGGGGAAGGAATGGAAATCAGGGACAAGCAAAGACGATCAATTGTTACAACTGTGGAGGTGAGGGACATATTGCTAGGAACTGCACATCTCCAAAACATCCACAGAACGCATAATACTTCAGAGACAATGGTGCTGCCTTAGATGAAGAGGAGTTGTTGTTTCTCACTGAGGGCAATGCCAAGACCTATGATGCAGATGTGGATGAACAGCCAATTCAGGAGATAGGTCACAATCATCAGAATGCCTTTCAAGTCGCTGACTGTGATGCATACGACTCTGATGTTGATGATGGACCTACTGCAAAAACAATTTTCATGGCTAGCATTTCTCCAATGGTCTCTCCTAAGGTCCCATCTTCACCACAAGCTGGACCATCCAAAGACAAACTCATTTCTGAGGTATTAAAACTATACGATGATGCTGATGGGCAAAAGATGAATGACAAAGTACAATCAACTAAAACTATTGAGTCAGATTTTGAAAATCTGGGTAATGTCAATGTTATCCCATATGATCAATATATGAAACAAAGTGAAAGTGAGGTAGTACCAAGTGATGCATCTTCTGCAGTCAACGATGACTATGTTTTTGATGAATACAATGTGCCCTGATGATTCCGTTATCTCTAAACTTAATGCCTATAAAGAACGAGTTGCCATTTATGAACAACGTGCTAAGTTTGAGCTAACTACTCATGAGCAGGAGTTGGATAACCAAATGCGTACAATTATTAGAAAAAGTAATTTTAGAGAAGAAGTGTTAAAACAAGAGTTAAACTCCTTACAAGAAAAGCTTTCAAAAACTGCTAAGCAAAGACAAGAACTTCAAGAAAATGTTAAAGTGCTTAAGCAGGAATTTCATGCTAAGGAATCAAAACTTTTGAATGATTTTTCTAATCTAAAAACTTTGAAGAACAAGCTTGAAAACAAGTTGTACGTACAAGGGAATACCATTCAGACTGCTCACATGGTCACTAAGCATAGAGTGTTAAGCGATAAGCATAGTGTTCCCCTTATAGATAAACCCAACCCGAGTACGTTAAGTTAGCTAAGGCGACTCAAAATGTAATTTATGATGGCAATGAGATTCTTAAACCTAGACAGAAACCTAGTTGCTTGAGTGTACCGAGGAAGATAGAAAATTAGATGATGCATCTAGGTAGAAAATGAATAAGAAGCTAGAAGATCCTGAATGCAAAAGAATAACATCACGATCAAACCCCATGATTACAAGAAGGAAAACCGGATCTCCTTAAACAAATTTAAGCCTCAAACGTTGTTAACACCTGAACAAGTTTTCTGGAAAAGGACTTAGATAAGCAAAAGTTTGAAAATCTTGTTGAAACAAACCCTCCCTTAGGAAAATGCCTGCAGCGACTGTGTATCCTCCAAATACACCAATGCATTTAGTTCCTAGAACTATTGCCACTAAAAGCAAGACCTTAATCAGTCATTATGTTATTCTTCAACTATTTGTCGATTTTGAGAAAACTTGTAAGAAAAGGATCACACCCACTGGGATAACTGAAGGGGAAAGGGGTTTTGAGCAAACAAAAGAATGCTATCTAACTGAAGTAATGCCTTTCTTTAAACTACTAAAAGATCATTTTGAGAGTCTTAAAAAGGGGATAGATTCAGATATTAAAGGAATGGAAAAGGAATTTGACGCAATGATAGTTGAGGTTAGTGACTATGAGCGAGCATTAAAATATAATGAGATTGAGAGGAAAAACTTGCATACCTTGAATGAGAATCTTATTTCTGAATGTATTGCTCAAGATGTGTTTTACAATGCTACGAATTGCTCCATTAATGCTTCTCAATTTCATGAATTATATGTTGCTCTGAAAGTCTCTCATGATCGTGTCATTGAGCTTGAAAAGATTAATTCAAAACTTAATGAGAAAATTGATCGGGATGATCACGATAATTTGGTAAAGCATCTTTCTAAACTAGAAGTTGAACATTTTGATTTACAACTAAAATATCAACATCTAAAAGAAAATGTTAAAACCTCAAATATCAAGACATCCTTTGATGTTCCTGAATTTGATGCAGTTTTTGAAATTAGCAAACGTGATGAACAGATTCGAGCTCATTATAACATGATCAAAAAGTTGAAAGCCCAAATCTCTCAATTAAATGATGAAAAGAACAATGTGACTGGATCCCAAATGCCTCCTCCTTTAGATTCTCAAGTACTCTCAAACTTTTCATCTTCAAAACTTATTTAATGCCTTACAAAAGGAAAACGAGAGTTTTCTAGAAGAAAATGAAAAAGTTAAACGACACTTTAAAGAGTTATATGATTCAATAAAAGTCACTCGTTACCAAAACAACGAAAAAATAACGTCTTTACAAAAGGAAATTGAGAATCTGAGAAGTCAGGAAAATGAGAAACTGCCACTTATTTTTAATAAGAATGTTGTTTCAAAGTCACCCTTAGACTGCAAATACACTGTGACGGATAAATATATTCCTCCTTATCTTAGGAATAATGAACCTGCGTTTCATGACTATTGTGCTCACCTTTAGGATAGTCTAGAATGTCTTCGTGAGATTGTTGAAGAGGATTTCATTAATAAACCTCTTGATAGAGAAATTAGGTTTGCTTGCCTCCAGGCCAAACGATCTCAAGAGCTGCTTGAATGTGTAATTGTAACATGTCCAAAATCCTTAGGTGCAAAAGGCAAAGCTGTGATGCCTTGTTCTATGCCTAGTGCCAAGCATGAAATCCGTTCTATGCCCAATGTTATGAATGTGAACCTTAGGGTGCCTTCAAGTAGTTCAGATTCCAGATATGTTAGTGCTAAGAAAGCGAACTCTAGTGTGTCTTCTAGGAGTACAAATCCCAGTACTTCTGATGTTAAGAAAGTGAATTTTAGTGTGCCTGCAAATAGCACAAAATATAGTCTTAAAAAGTAAACACTAATGAGCCTTCTAGTAGTTCAGATCCTTGCACATCAAGTTCAGGAATGCAAAAATTAGATCAACCAACTAATGTTCCCATTCCCTCTACAGGAGTAATCAGTGACATTAAAGCGAGCATGTCAAAGTCTCAAAACAATACAAGGAATGATAGGACCTCGCAAGCTAAAATTGTGCATTGGAAGAGAGTAGAAGACCAATCTAGGAACTTTAAGTTTGAGTCGAATAAAACGAATCGTGTTGATTCTGGTATTAGCCATAGGCGCATCGTAATTAATTCAATTCGATACTATTTGCATAACCTTGTAATGATGTCTGCTTGAATTCAGTTACTAATCATGAATGTGGTGTGAATGCTTTGTCTAATACTGTCAAATTCCCAATTAATATTGTTAATGCAAAATATCATGCTAAGAAGGCAACAAGGCAAAGGCGTAAAAATTAGAAAGCAAAGTGGAAGCCCACAGGAAGAACATTTAGTAAGATAGGATATCAATGGATACCTGTTGGCCATAAAGTTAATCAAGCAACACCTACTAGAAAATGGATGCCTATTGGTAGAACTATTCCCTTAAGAAGTGAACATACTTTGAATAGGTCAAATACGAACACTAGTACAAAGATCTATTCATAATGATCCATTGCCTCAATTTCGATATGAATGTTTCTATTTCGATGTGGGTGTTCCAATCACTATTACTAACCAAATGGAACCCATTCTTGCATGGGGATCCCAATTATCCGCTTATCCATTCTTGTCTGTGTTCAACTGCAGATCGTTCAAATCGCTCGTAGTACTCGGACTCAGCCGTTCCAAGCATATGACTGGAGACCGGTCACGGCTCATGAACTTCGTGAGCAAATTCATCGGGACAGTTAGATTCAGGAACGATCATTTTGGTGCAATTATGGGTTATGGAGATTATGTTGTTGGTAAAAGTGTTATCTCCAGGGTATATTATGTGGAAGGTCTTGGTCATAACCTGTTCTCTGTTGGTCAATTCTGCGATTCTGATCTAGAAGTAGCCTTTAGAAAACATACTTGTTTCGTTAGAGAACTTGATGGTAAGGAAATTTTAAGAGGAACACGTGGTTCAAATCTATACACCATCTCTATCGAAGATATGATGAAGTCTTCTCCAATTTGCTTGTTGTCAAAGGCTTCTAAAACAAAGTCATGGTTATGGCATCGTCGTCTCAATCACTTGAACTTCGGCACCATCAATGATCTCTCCAAAAGGACCTAGTTGTATGTTTACCTAGACTTAAGTATGAAAAGGATCATCTTTGTTCAGCATGCCAATTGGGAAAAAGCAAGAAGTATGCCCATAAACCCAAACCTACAAACTCAGTTATAGAAGTTCTTCATACAATTCACATGGACTTATGTGGACCCATGAGAGTGCAGAATATCTTTGGGAAGAAATATGTGTTAGTTGTGGTTGATGATTTCTCTAGATTCACCTGGGTAAAGTTCTTAAGGACAAAGGATGAAACTCCGGATATCATCATCAAACTCATCAAACAGCTGCAGGTTCGACTTAACAAAACGGTCAGAATCATTCGAACAGACAATGGAACTGAGTTTGTTAACAAACAACTTAGTGAGTTTTATGAAAGTATTGGAATCAGTCATCAAAGAAGTTTTCCTCGAACTCCTCAACAGAACGGTGTAGTTGAAAGACGAAATCGAACTCTTGTGGAAGCCGCAAGGACAATGTCGATTTACTCAAAGGTTCCAATGTTTCTCTGGGTGAAGCCATCGCCACTGCATGCTACACCCAAAATCGATCCCTGATTCACACCGCTCATGGAAAAACTCCATATGAACTTGTCCACAACAGAAAACCTAATCTCTCATTCCTTCGTGTGTTTGGTGCTTTGTGCTATCCAACTAATGACGGTCAAGACCTAGGTAAATTAAGAGCTAAAGCAGATATTGGAGTTTTTGTTGGTTATGCACCAAACAAGAAGGGTTTCCGAATCTACAACAAGAGAACCCGAAATATCATGGAAACAATTCACGTTACGCTCGATGAGTCGACCGGTCAAATGGCTCCTGGACAATCCAGTTCGGACCCGACTTCAAAACAGTCCCATTGGTTCATCTCTTGTACCAAACTCATCTCCAAAGAACTCCATATGTACCTCCATTCGAAGATGATTTAAAGAAATTGTTTGATCCAATGTTTGATGAACACTATGAACCAATTGCTGATGAAATGTCAATTCCATCAACAAAGGCTGCTCCTATCCCTGTGAATGAAGTGAACCCTTCAGTCTCAATTTCATTAAGTCAAGAAGCGCCTCGCTTATCACTCTGCTCATCAACAAATCATCAATCATCAAATGTACATCATGGAAGTGTTTCTAGCATCAATGATGAAGTAAATCCCTTTGCAACTCCCGAAGATGCTCCATTTGAAAATATCTTTGCTCCTGAATCATCATCGAACCATCTTCATCGGGAGACATCGACTCGCTACTTCTTCCACAACAACAACCTCATGAACACCTTAGAAAATGGACACATGATCACCCATTGGACAACATCATTGGAAACCCTCTGCCCGTATCCACACGGAAAACAACTTGCAACCGATGCCTTATGGTGCTTCTTCAACTCCGTACTCTCTAAGGTCGAACCAAAAGACATTAAAACCGCCATGAATGAAGACTGATGGTTCAATGCCATGCAAGAAGAAATTCATGAGTTTGATCGACTTGATGTATGGGAGTTAGTACCGGCTCCAGATTGTGCTATGATCATTGCTCTGAAATGGATTTTCAAAGTGAAACTTGATGAGCATGGTGATGTCCTAAAGAACAAGGCTCGATTGGTTGCCAAAGGATACCGTCAAGAAGAGGGTATTGACTTTGAAGAATCTTTTGCTCATTGCTCGTATCGAAGGCTATTAGAATCTTCTTGGCTAATGCGGCTAGTAAGAACATGGTCGTATATCAGATGGATGTAAAAACAACCTTTCTTAATGGTGATTTGAAAGAGGTGGTTTACGCCACCAACCAGAGGGTTTTGTGAATCTAGAGCATCCTACTCATGTCTATCGCTTGAAAAAGGCTCTTTACGGTTCAAAGCAAGCTCCTAGAGCATGGTATGATACGCTGTCAAAGTTTCTTCTATCCACTGGATTCATCAAAGGAGCAGTTGATCCTACATTGTTCACCCGGAAGTCAGGCAAACATTTAATTCACGTTCAAATTTATGTAGATGATATTACTTTGCCTCGACTGACCCCAATGAATGTGATCGTTTTTCTAATGAAATGGGGTCCAAATTTCAAATGTCTATGATGGGACAAATGTCATTTTTCTTGGGATTACAAATTTCACAAAGTCCCGGAAGCATTTTCATAAATCAATCTAAATATGCAAATGAGATTCTAAAGAAATTTGGTTTTGTATCGTGTGACACCGTTGACACTCCCATGATTGAACGAACCAAGCTGGATGAGGACCACTCAGGGATCATGGTAGATCAAACGAAATATCGTAGCATGATTGGATCCTTGATGTACCTCACGCTAGCGCACCAGACATCTTGTTCTCTGTGTGCATGTGTGCTAGATATCAGGCTAAGCCTACTAAAAATCACCTTGAAGCGGTTAAACGGGTCTTTCGGTATCTCCAAGGAACCATCAATATGGGACTATGGTACCCGAAGGACACCGGTATGTCACTAACCGCCTATGCAGATGTTGATCATGCAGGATGTCAAGATACACGTCGAAGTACATCGAGGTGCTCGTTTTAGGTGATAAGCTTGTAAGCTGGTCTATAAAGAAGCAAATGAGTACTTCTATTTCCTCTACAGAGGCTGAATACATAGCCATGTCATCTTGTTGTTCTCAAATCCTTTGGATGAGATCCCAATTATCTAACTATGGCTTTGAATTCAACAAAATCCCTCTGTACTGTGATAATAAAAGTGCTATTTCTCTCTCATGCAACAACGTTCAACACTCAAGAGCAAAACACATCGACATCCGACATCATTTCATCGGGGAGCAAGTGGAAAACGGTGTAGTGGAACTCTATTTTGTGAAGTCGAATACCAGTAGCGTACATCTTCACCAAAGCTCTTCCGAGAGAACGTTTTGAGTTTATTCTTCCTAGACTTGGCTTGAAAAGCCTTCAACCAGAAACACTCAAACGCCTTCAGGAGGAAGACGAGGAGTAAAGGTCTTTCCTTCATCTATACTATGTATATATTTATCCAAAAAGAAAAATAGAAAATTATAAAACTTTCAAAATCCATAAAAATGTGAAAAATTCGAAAAATCCTCAAAAATATTGTCATTTTGTCATGCTTTTCTCGATTCGATAATATCTACGGTCTTAATGCTGTCATTCAAAGAATGATACGGGACTTTAGATGTTGTTCGAATGTTCCTTAAAAAAAATAAAAAAATATATAAAAAAAAATTGGGAGAAAGAGAAACAATGGTTTACTGTTATTTCAGACAGTAACCCACTTTTCAAAGGAAGAACAGAGCCATGTCTTATCTCATATTTCAAACCTAATGCTCTGATTCTAAAAACAAACGTTTGTCATCAACAAGACAAATGTTTTATTACAAATATTTTTCCTTCTAATGATTCCTCTGAAAAATATTTGCAATCTTATGAAAACTCAATTGTCTTGAAAACACTTCGGACTCTATTTGTGAAAATCAAAAGAACTTTTCAAGTGTCAAAATCTCAATTCATCAATCAACGACTCTCGTCATTGATTGAGGGGGAGAATAATTTTTCAATTAAATCATAAAGTGTTATTTTCAAACAATTTGCACTTAAATGAGTAAAGTCTACTCTAAATGGTTTACAAAATGTTACACATTTGGTTCCAGACCTTGGTTATTATTATGTTTTCAATTATGCATGTTTAATCATTGGAGTTTAAAGTCTCAAAATAAGATCCTTATCAGTTAAAACGTTTTCACAAATCAAGTCACAATTCTCCTTAAAAGCCTTCAAAATCAATTTAAATCTACAGAGATCACAAATCTCAAATGATTTGATAATTGTGATCGGGGGAGAATTTGTGATTTAAACTGATAATTCGATAAATGGTTTCATAAGTATTTAGCATGTTTGCCTCCCCGCAAGTGCCGCAAGTGTCAAACGATTTCAAATTTTCCATGCACATGTTGAGGGGGAGCAACTATTTTAAACCTCAAATTATTGAAACGTGACTGAATTGTCTATAAGTGCAGGTTCCTTCTAATGTGTGCAAAATTCTTTCAAAATTTGAGGCACATATTGAGGGGGAGCAAACTTTTGAAAACCTCATCCTTCCTTAAAATGTTTTATCTACTCAAATTGATTGGGAAGTGATGATGATGATTTTAGAAAATGTTAATCAAAAGATTGGACCTTTCACTCTTAATCTAACGATTTCAAAGATCTCTTGCCTCGATGTGCTAAACATTTTCTAAATCTTTATGCATATGTTGAGGGGGAGCATTTCTAAAATATCAAAACAATTAAGATACAAAATGCTTTGATTCTATATCACAAGTATCTTGATTGATTTTTCAAATGGTTTTCAATTGGTTCCAATGGCAGATGAACGATACCAAAAAGACCGACCAACTTCTGTTTATGAATGGTGATATAAGGATGATAAGTTTAGGTTGAGGTCCCATGATCCGCCAGAGCCGGAGGGATCTACCTAGGGACAATCCACTAGATAGTGTAGAAGTCCTTAGGTATGATGCAAAAAAGGAGAAAAGTGAAATATGGGAAGAGTGCGGACTGAGACTGAGCTAGTATTGGAATAAACCCAACAAGGTTCTAGTAATGAAGTCTCGTAAGCAAAGGGTTGAAGAATGAACAAGAATTGAATGTGAAAAGGGTGAAAAGAAATAGCCCTCCATTTATTCAACCTTAGGAAAGAAACCGGGTTCAATACATATGCTACTGGTGGTTACCAAGGTAACATCGGTATTGAAGACAAGTCGTCATGGACCCGGTGACGCACTGCACTTCAACTTTCCAAACCACTCAAGTTCCTCTTAAAAGGACTTGTTTCATTCTCACGGGGAACCGACATAATCTATCGACTTTCTCTTTGAGATTGTTGATATTGAACAAGGAGACCCTCTCCCTAGTCTCCGGCATAGGAACCAAATATGCACAATTGAGTCTAGAGCCACGAGATCATCAATAAATCTCATTAGGACACTTTCAATGAAGACTCTCTGTTTCACACAATGTGGAAAGAGAGATTATATCTTAAGAGTCCTACGCATTATCCTTGAGGTATTGCCAGAACATCTAAGTGATATTCATTCATATTCACGATGAAGATGGAAAGCCTTCTGGAGCCAACATCAAACAAGCTCCTGGTAGGTGGCATGTGAGATTCATCCAATAGATCAACCATGTGACAACTGGACAGAAACAATGGAGAGATTCAATCTTTTGAATCAATCCTGGTTCAGGTTATGGATTGACGGATACCTTTGAAAAAAACCGATCGTTGTGCTTAAAAACTCTTTTCTTTAGCACATCGACTGTGTACTTATTTCTCAAAAATAAAAGGTGTTTATGATTCATAATTGATTTTCATTAAAACCTTCGTTGTACTGCAAAAACAATTCCTATTGAGCAATACACGATTGTTTTTCAAATCTCTTTTCATCAATCAGTGAATCTCGTTTCGCTAGTTCACTCACTCCGTGTTGTCTTCTTTGAGACGTTCCTGCTTAAGAACAGCTAGAGCAGCTGCGAAACCCTGTCAAGGAAATTCTTCGGAATTATACTTGATCACAGGCAGTACTTGTACTGATCAATGGGGAACTGTGGGCCGTGTACCTCAATTCATCGAACGTGATCAAAGACACTTTCGCGGCGCTTTATTGCTAACTGTTTTATGCAGGTACACCCTAACGCTTGCAGCTGATCAGAATGAAGCGGTCAATCCATAGCCGCATGCTCACACAACACATTCATATCTAAAGAAATCATGATTAGTGCATCAATGACTCGAATATTTTCACTCCATGCTTCTGCTACGCTAATGCCAATATCTTGAATCAACGAAGGCTTCCGCTACTCTGATAAGAATATATCATGATCCAGAATGTGAGCATGTCGGTCCAAAAGCCACAACATCACATAATACCAACACCACAATGGATGAGTCGAGATTTGATATTGCCGATGATTTCAAAGCGACTCAAAACTCAAGATCACATGGATCAGTTAAAGACCTCCACTCAGATTATCCAAACATGCAAAGATGAAGAATCAAAGACTACGAGCTACAGAACAAAGAACATGAACAAGAATTCAAGAACAATCTCAATGAAATATCTGTTTGTATTCTATGTAATTTAATGTGTGTTTGAGGTGACCTCCCTTCGGGGGAGATTGTTAGGATTTGGAAAATCCAGTAGTTAAAGTGTTGGTCACCTCAAGTATATGTAATCGTTAGAAAGCTCGTAGTCGTAGTTATTTAATGTTAAGTAGTATTTAGTTAAGTAACACCGTGGAGGACGGACGGGTCTTTACCCACTGTATGCCTGATCCACGCCCGTCAGGTGGCGTTTTATTGTAAGACTATAAATACTCTCTACCTCCCAAGGTAGAGAGTTGGAGCTCATAATAAGATTTTTCTTTCTCTCACTAAAGTTCCCAACTCTCTTCCATTTCTCTCTCTTGAAAGTTCTCTCTCTAAACATATTGTACGCCACTTAGTGATTATGGTTTAGTGTGTTTGTGAAATCCTATATGTTACACAATGAAAGCACATTGTCTATAATTTAGAATTCGGAGAATGTGAGAAAATTGCTCAAGAATCAAAACAAACTTTTGGTTTTTGATCCAAAACCATAGTGAGAGAGAACGATCCTCATTACCAACGAGTTCAACTTGACGGAAGAATCCAAAACAAACCATGGACAAATTTTCTCGTTAATCCCGAGAATACCTTCTAGTCCTATGCTGCGGAATGAAGTATTGATACCTTCTTGGAAGATTAGAGGTGAGTCAACAACACGTCCTTCATGAAAGTAACGAGTTTCGAGATTATTGAACCCACGAACATTATTGCCAGGTGTGTTAGGCTCAAGAGATATATTTGGAATTTACACATAAGTAAGTTGATGATTGAAGTCATACTCATGAGACATGATGAAACCTATAGACATGGAATGAATATTTTACATGAGTATGTCAGTACATAGTAAAACTTCAAGAGTGAGAACGTTTTTGGTTGGTGATACTTTTAATTATTCTTTTGAGTTATGTTGAATTGATATGATCTCCTGATGTTTTTATTGTCTATTCTATTTTTATTAACAATGACATTTAACTTACTCCTTTTTAACATTCTAGTGAGGTTTGCCTTTTATGGCAAGTTTTTATGAAATGGTTTTTATGTTGCATGAGTGTCTGTCATCAGATCCACAGGTTCTGCCAGTTCCCTTTTAAAAGGGATCCGGCTTGTTACAACTCAGGGATCCGGGGATCTGCAGTTTTGACAGAAATTGGTTTTGACGTAGACTCAATTTTTGCAACTTTTATGTTATAAAGTGGAATGTGTTTTAGCCAATGTTAATTCTTAAGCATGTATTAATAATTTCAAACATGTTGGGGTTTGAAATGTACGAAAGAAAAGATATAAAAACACATTATGCGAGAAAGAAATGAAATAAACTACGACATTAATTATATTTCATTTCAATGCTTAAAGCAATACAAATGATCGGATAGATGATACAAATGTAGATCAATAAGATAAAGTACATGTCTCCGTGAGAGAATTTGATCATAGGATACACGAGAGCGATGAGCGAGATGATGATGATCACGAGGGTGATGTAAACCATGACGATTGAGATCTTTCTTTATGACGAAGAAGATGAAGTTTTGAATGTGAGGTTTTTGAAAGTCGAAGATTTGAAAAATGGGGTTTGTTGGTGAGAGTTAACGATCGGAAGAGTTTTATGGGGAAGGAGGAATCTTTGAGATTTGTGTTTTGTTTTATTTTGGTTTAGACAACACATATTGATACGCCTAGTTTTAGATGGACGATAACACGTAAGCACAAAGTTTTTCTAATGAAGCCACGTATATCATATAATTATGCTTGGATAAAGAAAAACATATAAACACATAATTTACCATTTTGGTGACATGCAAACATACACATGATTTACTAAAATTATTTAGAGATAAGTCTTTATGAAATTCATACCTCTATTGCAATTTGAGTTTCTGATGCGCGTATAACGCGTTCGGGGTCAAAGGAACTTCCTTTTCGTCGAGCAAGTTTTTCAACACCTTAGGTAGAGAAACTAATCGTTGTAGTGTAGTATTGGGTAAGCCTCGGGTATTGATATCGTTCTCAAGGTGAATAGGAATGCTAGTGAGAGATGTACTACGTTAAGGTTTGAGGTTGAGGAAGATTATTTTTTATCTTTTTATACTTTTTAGAAAGCTAAGGGTAAAATCTCAGGGTTTGGATTTGGGGGTTGGTACTTCTACCGATTACTCTACTTATCTAATTATCTAAACTAAGGGTAGTTTATGTCTATTTGATGTGTGCTCGTATGACGATTAAAAATGTGTCTACCTAGATACTATTACTCCCTAGTTATCTTTTGTTGGTGGTTGAATTGTCACGTCCTTATTCTTAACGCGTTGTGTTTTCTAAGGTCGTAGGGTATGATTTTATCCGTAACTCTTTGAGAATACCTTAAGGTTATTGCCTACAAAATCTCTAGGATTCATAAACTAACTCTAAGGTTATATTTGGATATTTAGTCTAAAATTACGTTAGGTCGTTATAACCTAAGGTTCACAAAGATTACTCAAGCATTAAAAACACAACGATGGCCTATTGCACTCCTAAGCCAATTACAATTAAGATAAGAGACAACCAATCAATAATTAATAACTATGTTTCATAGATCTAAGCAAACACACAAGAAATTTAGCCGGACATGTTAAACATGCAAGCATACACACATACAATCGAAGACATAATGAAATCAATGAAGTAAATAACTTATCTTGATGTAAAATAGGGTATGAGAACCCTAAGATGCTGTCCAAACTGGACCAAAATCGTTTTAGGTTTTTACTCCACAAGTCTACCTCCTAGAATTCTGAAAATTCGATTTCTATATATAATTTTACAACTGCGACGTCGTCACCTTATAGTTGGGACGCCGTCATATCACCGTCATTAGGGTTTCGTCTTGGTCAAGTCATCATTGGGACGGTGTCACGTTGTAGTTGTGACGCCGTCATTCTTCAGCAGTGACGTCGTCTGAATCTGGATCTAGGCCGTCTGAGAAGAAAAGTCTTCGTGACACCCTTACTCTTCAAAGCCTGATGCCGTCAGGTGTAAAATAGCAAAATCGCTATTGAGTCGTCACAAATTCAATTACACAAAGAGGGACGGCGTTGCCCTCTATTTGGGACGCCGTCAGGTGTAATTCTAGCAGCTTTAGTGTCTTGATCTTGACATAGCCATTTTCTTCATATATTCACTCCTTTTCGTCCAAAAATGCATCATTCCATCATTTTGCTTCCAAGAGACCTAAAAAGTAAAAATAACGAAATTAAGCAATAACGGATATAAAGTGGGCGATTAAGGGCTTAAATAACACCTTAAAAGTGTACGTTTTAAATCCTTATCAAATATCCCTACACTTGGTATTTGCTTGTCCTCAAGCAGATGTGCTTTTGGCCAATTCAATTTATAAGTTAGGAGGCATAAAGCATTGGTTTAACATAATTCACAACAAGTAAAATCACCGCAATAGTCATAACAAGCACGAAAATTATATACTAGCACCTCACAAGTGGTGTTTGGATTCTCTCATCTCTCGGGTGTCTATGAAATATAGCAAATTGAAATGGAAGATAAACACTCATTAACCGGTCATAGTACATAGATTACCATAGGCTTGAGACTAGATCAATCCTCCACCGCTTTGGCGTAAGCACCTAGGAAGAACTATCTAAGAGGTCTTTAAAAGGGTTGTAACGTTAGGATTACGGTTAGGGAAACAAAGGGTTTGGTTGGATAGGCGATTTAGTGGTGGCAAGTCAAAAATCTTTATGTTACAAGCATGAGAAGAATGGCATTTCTAAGCCAAGACTCAACTCTCTAAACTCTAGATACATTGAAACAAGAAAACATAAATGTAAAGATAGATGTAGGATGGTAGCCCGTATGATTTTTTCATTTTTTTCATTTTTTTACATACGCTTTAACTCTACCATCCTCTACGATAACATCAAAATATAAGGGATTTATAGGAGCATCCATACACTTGAGTTTTTATTACTCTAACACTAATTTGACCCGAATTGAAGAGATCAAAACACTTGGAGTACCTTATTACGTAAATAAAGGGATTTGAATTTAACGTTCTTTCCCATCACTCCATAAAATTTAACTTTACCCATGAGTCCCAATCGTCCCAAAACTGTGTATAAAAGATATGACTCGACTTAGCAACCATGCAAGTAACTAGATAATTGAACTAAGGATTTAGTATGATAACAATAATGCACTAAAGGTGAGTGCATACAAGGTAGACTAAGGCGATTTTAAATTTGGCGCTAAAATTGCCCTAACAAATATCTCTCATGGTTTATTACACAAATAAAATAGGACAAGACAAATGATCAAGGATAAGCATAGTTTCAAAGTTCCCGTTTTATTCTCCCTCCCTAGAACATTGTGCCAAATGTTCCCCGAAAGTATCAAAGTTATGATAACGGAAGGTAATTAAAAGAGAGAGAAACTATTACTCCCCTGATTAGCTTGGTAGGATCCGTGTGAAGTAGTGGTTAAATTCTTTCCAAGAAGAATGCATGCGTGATAAGCTCCATCCAATCTTATGTTTCTTCTTCTTGATAAATAAAACCTGCACACTTTAAGAAAATAGAAGAAACCTTCGCGTAAAATTGGCAGTAAAACTATATATGACTCTACTAGACTAGGATATAATGCTTGTGGAATAGATGTTTGCAGATTTTATGGAAAATTAAGACCTGAGAATTTCCAAAATTTTATAAGTAGCACAGAAAACGATAGAAAGTAATAAGTTGTTTCTACTCCTCCTGACGTCGTCAGGTTGTAATCCTGACGCCGTCAGGTTATCCTGACAGAAACTGGTCTGCTGCGTTTTTCTGTAAAAATTCTGGAAAAATTACACCTTTAAAATCTGGAAAAATTCCTGCAAAACATCCATTATGACTCGATACAAGCATTTGACTCTAACAAACACACATATATATCATTTTCAATAATCGTAGTTCTCATGTTCACGTTCTTTTAAAAACGTGTGTAATCCTCCCTACACTTATCCTTTTTGTAAAATACCTTTATGTGTAATTAAGACGAGGTTGAAAACAAAATAAATCATTTTCACAAATTTAAATATGAGAACAAACAATAACGAAAAGATATATATGACACACAAACAAGCAAACAATTAAGCATGGGTTGCCTCCCACGAAGCGCTTTTCTTTATTTATGAGTCTTGTAGCTAGACTCGAAGTCTTACTCCTACTTTCCCCTTATCTTAGATGCCCATTCGATTTCCTTAACTCTTCTTTCTTCATGAATATATTCAGGGCCTAACTCTAGACAACCGGTGTAGTAAACCTTGTTATCCCAATCTACTTCAAAAGCCGGAATGTTGTCTACATCCAAATCATCAATACCCTCAAACTTCTTATTTTTGTAGGGCATTATATATTTAATACATTCGGTTCCATTTGAGAACTTGGCTATTCCTTCCTCTTAATCATAAACCATCTTAGATTCCTCAATAAATGGTCTCCCAAGTATCACATCTCCTAAAAATCCATCAATGATGCCCTTAACATTTTCCAAGATAATTAAATCACACCTATATGTGAAGTTACCTACGAAGACATGCAATCCTTTAACCCTCCCAACATAGTTACTCACTTTCCTAGGGTAAAAGGGGTCCCTCATAGGTCCTAACTTTTTGTTGATGATCCAATTGTAATAGAGCCTAGACATTATGTTAATGGGTGCCTTATAGTCTATGTAAGTGTGATCCCTATATGAGTACCCAATCATGCACGGTATCTTAATATTTTTTGGGTCACCTCTTTTTATGCATGGCTCGAAAGGTGGTCGCGGGAAGTTAACTACGTTATATTGATAGGCGGTTTCCTTCCCGTTAGGGTATGAATCAAAATACTCCCTAAGTTCCTCCTCCTCCTTACTACCCTCCATAATTTCCAAAACCTTATAATCCCCTTCTCCTAATTCATCCTCCGAATCATCGCTTGAGGTTGAATCATTAGCTAAAGTACTAGTGTATTCCTCAAGGGCTTTTTCAAGTGCACTTTTAATTATCCTATTTAATTTCTTAAGTTCTCCAATTTCACTTACAATACGAGCTCGAAGTTGGTTGGAAAAAGTTGGATCGAGTGGTGGGTATTTGTTTGATGGTAGGTTGTTGTTTGGTGGGTTATCACCTTCCATGATGAAAAGTGATGGGGTTACGAACAAAGTCACGAAGAAGGGGGATAGACTACGAGGAAGCTAAAAAATGAGAAAAAATCTCGCTTGATAGGAATCAAGCAACGAAACCTAAACGAGATAGAAATCAAACTAGTTATCCTATTCCCCGGCAACGGCGCCAAAAACTTTATGCGCGTATAACGCGTTCGGGGTAAAAGGAACTTCCTTTTTGTCGAGCAAGTTTTTCAACACCGTAGGCAGTGAACCTAATCGTTGTAGTGTAGTATTGGGTAAGCCACGGGTATTGATATCATTCTCTGGGGGAATAGGAATGTGATAACATCAAATAGTCCAAAATATTAAGCATCAATTTCCCCCGATAATGCTCGTATTTTATATCATTTATATGGATTTACACTTGTTTTCCTCTATATTTCACTTTCAGGTAAATTACGAGCATTGTATTTAAAGAGACGCGTATTTGGAGATTTACTGAAGATATATCATAGTATGCTCATTTTGAAGCAGTTACAATGTAACTCCACTCTCAAATTACGCCGTAACTAAAGCGTGGCTCAGAAAACCAACTCAACAGAAGATTACGGCGTAACTCTCCCAAAGATTGCGACGTACCAACTAGGTCAAATGAGGCTCCGTGCTGCTGCAAGCTACGCCGTAACTATTGTATCAATTACGGCGTAACCAAGATTTATTGAAGATACGGCGTAACTCCTTCCAGAGTTACGCCGTAACCAGCATTTTTAGTGCAAAATAAAAAGAATTGGATGTTACGGCGTAACTCTTATAATTAGTTACGCCGTAACCAGATCTGGCCTATAAATACCCCACGATTTCCAGCATTTCAAAGCATCCCATTTCACACACAACACAAAGTGAACGTGAGTAGAAGTCGAAGGCAGATCTAGAGGAGCATACGGAGCTATCTCCAAGGGAGAAATCACTCCCCTACGATAAGCATTAGCTTTTTATCTTTTCTTTACTTTCAATTTATGTATTTCGTAATGTTAAACATTGAATCGATTGTTTTAGTTAATATGAGCGGCTAAGCACCTCTGGTGCTGGCCTAGTTATGATTCCTTAATTTTTTTGTTTGCGTTTACATTGCTTCCGTATAATTATTTCTAAGTGTATGCATGCATAGTTTGTTGGTAGCTACCCTTGTTTCGGTAGTTTTGAATGGCGATAGTGGCTAGTTTCTTAGGAGATATGACCAACTAACCCTAAGTAGGTAGATTGAGCGGGAAGGGTATGATATGACCAACTTACGACCCTTTCTGCTTGTGCGATTTGACCAACTGATCACCTACCATTTGGATGAACTTAAGAAGTAGGGGGTGAGTGTTTAAGATGCTAGCGCCCGGGCACTCACTATTATGAATCTAGCATGTAGCGGTACTTAATGACTTGGCTTAGGGGACTAAGAACAACTGGACTTATGACGGGTCACCTGATTTCTCCAGTGGGACCCTTTGCTGATAGGTTATGACGAACTGACCAAATGTTGTCCTAGCAACTTTGACCCCACCTGAAGTAATTGGAAGTAATTAGACGTAAACACTACTAATTAGGATGAGTAACTAGGTTAGCACCCCTCTCCTCTATTGATCTCAACCTTTGTCTTTATTTGCTTTAGTAGTTAATTATATCAAAATCATATTAAACTCTGTGACACCTAGACTTAGTTTAAATCCGCACACATAGCTCTTGGGACGACCTCGGTTTTACCGAAATACTACACTACACACGACCGGGTACACTGCCCGTTAGTGCATTAGGGTAGACCATAGGTATAACGAGAAATTATAAATATTAAAACCTGGTCAGTAAAACCTGCATCAGAATGCTAGTGAGAGATGTACTACACTAAGGTTTGAGGTTGAGGAAGATTATTTTTTATCTTTTTATATTTTTTAGAAAGCTGAGGGTAAAATCTCGGGGTTTGGATTTGGGGGTTGGTACTTCTACCGATTACTCTACTAATCTAATTATCTAAACTAAGGGGTAGTCTATGTCTATTTGATGTGTGCTCGTATGATGATTAAAAATGTGTCTACCTAGATATTATTACTCCCTAGTTATCTTTTATTAGTGGTTGAATTGTCATGTCCTTATTCTTAACGCGTTGTGTTTTCTAAGGTCGTAGGGTATGCTTTTATCCCTAACTCTTTGAGAATACCTTAAGGTTATTTCCTACAAAATCTCTAGGATTCATAAACTAACTCTAAGGTTATCTTTGGATATTTAGTCTACAATTACACTAGGTGGTTATAAACTAAGGTTCTCAAAGATTACTCAAGCATTAAAAACACAACGATGGCCTATTGAACTCCTAAGCCAATTACAAGTAAGATAAGAGACAACCAACCAATAATTAATAACTAGGTTTCATAGATCTAAGCTAACACATAAGAAATTCAGCCGGACATGTTAAACATGCAAGCATACACACATACAATCGAAGACATAATGAAATCAATGAAGTAAATAACTTATCTTGATGTAAAGTAGGGTATGAGAACCCTAAGATACTGTCCAAACTGGACCAAAGTTGTTTTAGGTTTTTACTCCACAAGTCTACCTCCTAGAATTCTGAAAATTCGATTTCTATATATAATTTTACAACTGCGACGACGTCACCTTATAGTTGGGACGCCGTCAGATCGTCGTCATTAGTGTTTCATCTTGGTCAAGTCATCATTGGGACGGTGTCACGTTGTAGTTGTGACGCCGTCATTCTTCAGCAGTGACGTCGTCTGAATCTGGATCTAGGCCGTCTGAGAAGAAAAGTCTTCGTGACACCCTTACTCTTCAAAGCCTGATGCCGTCAGGTGTAAAATAGCAAAATCGCTATTGAGTCGTCACAAATTCAATTACACAAAGAGGGACGGCGTCGCCCTCTATTTGGGACGCCGTCAGGTGTAATTCCAGCAGCTTGAGTGTCTTGATCTTGACTTAGCCATTTTCTTCATATATTCACTCCTTTTCGTCCAAAAATGCATCATTCCATTATTTTGCTTCCAAGAGACCTAAAAAGTAAAAAGGAACGAAATTAAGCAGTAATGGATATAAAGTGGGCGATTAAGGGCTTAAATGACACCTTAAAAGTGTACGTTTTAAATCCTTATCAAATATCCCTACACTTGGTATTTGCTTGTCCTCAAGCAAATGTGCTTTTGGCCAATTCAATTTATAAGTTAGGGGGCATAAAGCATTGGTTTAACATAATTCACAACAAGTAAAATCACCGCAATAGTCATAACAAGCACGAAAATTATATACTAGCACCTCACAAGTGGTGTTTAGATTCTCTCATCTCTCGGGTGTATATGAAATATAGCAAATGGAAATGGAAGATAAACACTCATTAACCGGTCATAGTACATAGATTACCATAGGCTTGAGACTAGATCAAACCTCCACCGCTTTGGCGTAAGCACCTAGGAACAACTATCTAAGAGGTCTTTAAAAGGTTTGTAACGTTAGGCTTACGGTTAGGGAAACAAAGGGTTTGGTTGGATAGGCGATTTAGTGGTGGCAAGTCAAAAATCTTTATGTTACAAGCATGAGAAGAATGGCATTTCTAAGCCAAGACTCGACTCTCTAAACTCTAGATACATTGAAACAAGAAAACATAAATGTAAAGATAGATGTAGGATGGTAGCCCGTATGATTTTTTCATTTTTTTCATTTTTTTTACATACACTTTTACTCTACCATCCTCTACGATAACATCAAAATATAAGGGATTTATAGGAGCATCCATACACTTGAGTTTTTATTACTCTAATACTAATTTGACCTGAATTGAAGAGATCAAAACACTTGGAGTACCTTATTACGTAAATAAAAGGATTTGAATTTAACGTTCTTTCCCATCACTCCATAAAATTTAACTTTACCCATGAGTCCCAATCGTCCCAAAACTGTGTATAAAAGATATGACTCGACTTAGCAACCATGCAAGTAACTTGATAATTGAACTAAGGGTTTAGTATGATAACAATAATGCACTAAATGTGAGTGCATACAAGGTAGACTAAGGCAATTTGAGTGTACATTTGGGGGTGGATTGTAAAAAATGCTTTTCATTGATATTCCGGAAAACCGAAACATCATAAGAACCGCGAAAAGGATAGGAATTGAGGGGTTAACTAGGGATATCGTGTACTAAAGATGAGTACATCGCAAGGGTGTAGTGGAATTACTCAACCGATGTGGAAGAATTAATTATAATACGGGTATCAAACAAGGGTTATCCTAATGCCTCTTATCATTTAGTAATTCCTAACTACACAAGTGTACTCTCACTAGCGATCTCAGAATGTATCACAAAACAAGTTCTAGAATCTATTATACTACTGGTACACTCTCGAAGCATTAAAGGTGAATGATTTAATTCCTATAGATCTAGGGGCGAACCTCACATTTTTGGGGTGGAATTTGAGTGGTAAAGGGTTTTTGTGCTAGTCATATAACCCCTATCCATGAGACGCTTTATTAAGACTAAAGATCTACCCGTACATGTTATGAAAAATTTTAAATTTGGCGCTAAAATTGCCCTAACAAATATCTCTCATGGTTTATTACACAAATAAAATAGGACAAGACAAATGATCAAGGATAAGCATAGTTTCAAAGTTCCCGTTTTATTCTCCCTCCCTAGAACATTGTGCCCAATGTTCCCCGAAAGTATCAAAGTTATAATAACGGAAGGTAATTAAAAGAGAGAGAAACTATTACTCCCCTGATTAGCTTGGTAGGATCCGTGTGAAGTAGTGGTTAAATTCTTTCCAAGAAGAATGCATGCGTGATAAGCTCCATCCAATCTTATGTTTCTTCTTCTTGATAAATAAAACCTGCACACTTTAAGAAAATAGACGAAACCTTCGCGTAAAATTGGCAGTAAAACTATATATGACTCTACTAGACTATGATATAATGCTTGTGGAATAGATGTTTGCAGATTTTATAGAAAATTAAGACCTGAGAATTTCCAAAATTTTATAAGTAGCACAGAAAACGATAGAAAGTAATAAGCTGTTTCTACTCCTCCTGACGTCGTCAGGTTGTAATCCTGACACCGTCAGGTTATCCTGACAGAAACTGGTCTGCTGCGTTTTTCTGTAAAAATTCTGGAAAAATTACACCTTTAAAATCTGGAAAAATTCCTGCAAAACATCCATTATGACTCGGTACAAGCATTTGACTCTAACAAACACACATATATGTCATTTTCAATAATCGTAGTTCTCATGTTCACGTTCTTTTAAAAACGTGTGTAATCCTCCCTACACTTATCCTTTTTGTAAAATACCTTTATGTGTAATTAAGACGAGGTTGAAAACAAAATAAAGCATTTTCACAAATTTAAATATGAGAACAAACAATAACGAAAAGATATATATGACACACAAACAAGCAAACAATTAAGCATGGGTTGCCTCCCACGAAGCGCTTTTCTTTATTTATGAGTCTTGTAGCTAGACTCGAAGTCGTACTCCTACTTTCCCCTTATCTTAGATGCCCATTCGATTTCCTTAACTCTTCTTTCTTCATGAATATATTCAGGGCCTAACTCTAGACAACCGGTGTAGTAAACCTTGTTATCTCAATCTACTTCAAAAGCCGGAATGTTGTCTACATCTAAATCATCAATACCCTCAAACTTCTTATTTTTGTATGGCATTATATATTTAACACATTCAGTTCCATTTGAGAACTTGGCTATTCCTTCCTCTTGATTATAAACCATCTTAGATTCCTCAATAAATGGTCTCCCAAGTATCACATCTCCTAAAAATCCATCAATGATTTGCTTTAGTAACTAGGTTATCACCCCTCTCCTCTATTGATCTCAACCTTCGTCTTTGTCTTATATCATTGCTTTAGCATGGCTCTAGTTAATAGTATATCGAAATCAAAATATTAAATTACTCCTAATTTCGTGACATTATCCTAGACTTAGTTTAAATCCTTAAGTTCTCCACACATAACTATACGCTCTTGGGGATCACCTCAGATTCCGAAAGGGATACTACGAGGAAGCTAAAAATGAGAAAATCACACAACGGCCACAAAAAACTTATTAGTAGGTCGAGCAAGTTTTTCCGTGCCCGTGCATTAGGGTAGACCATAGGTCAATTTCCTAACGAGAAATTATAAATATTACAATATTTCAAAATTAAGCATCAGAATCAAGCTAGTGAGTGAGAACGAGGTGTACTACTACTTAAGGTTTCCTTCCAAGAGGTTGTGCAAAATAAGGAATTGATGTATTTTTATAATTAGTTACGCCGAACATTTTATTTTTTTTTGAAAGCTAAGGGTAAAATCACTCCTACGATAAGCATTAGGTTTGTTAAACATTGATTTGTTTTAGGGGTTGCTACTTCTAATTTTTGCGATTATTTCTACTACTACCCTTGTTTCGATCTAGTGGCTAGTTTCTAAATATGACCAACTAACCTAAGTAGGTAGTTGAGTATGATATGACCAACTATGTTTGGACTACCATTTGATGAACTGAAGTGTAGTTTTAAGATGCTCGTATGATGATTAACTAAATGACTGTCTACCTATAGATATTATTAGCCACTTTGACCCCATAGTAATATAGACTACTTTAGGATTAGGTTAGGTCTGTTTTAAGTAGTTAATTATATCAAAATCATATTAAACTCTGTCACGTCCTTACGATCTTAACTTGTGTTTAGACCATCTAAGGCATCGTGCTAGAGAGATGTACTACACTAAGGCTTTGAGGAAGATTATTTTTTATCTTTTTATATTTTTAGAAAGAGGGTAAAATCGATTTGGATTTGGGGGTTGGTAACGGTTTGATTCTGGGGTTGGTATCTAATACTCTACTCTAATTATCTAAACTAAGGGGTAGTCTATGTATCTACAGATAGCTTTTATTGTCCCTAACGGGTGCTTTGAGAATACCTTAAGGTTATTTCCTACAAAATCTCTAGGATTCATAAACTAACTCTAAGGTTATATTTGGATATTTAGTCTACAATTACACTAGGTGGTTATAAACTAAGGTTCACAAAGATTACTCAAGCATTAAAAATACAACGATGGCCTATTGCACTCCTAAGCCAATTACAATTAAGATAAGAGACAACCAACCAATAATTAATAACTAGGTTTCATAGATCTAAGCTAACACATAAGAAATTCAGCCGGACATGTTAAACATGCAAGCATACACACATACAATCGAAGACATAATGAAATCAATCACTACAACAAAAGTGGCTTTTTAGGACCCTTTGTGTGGGACGGTATGATAATGGAGTCCTAAAAAACTGTTTAATAGGACATATGAGCGTTTAGGGTCCTTTTTAAATATTTGCTACTTAGGCGATGTCCTAAAAAGGTATATAATAGGATGGTCGATGATTTGGGGTCCTATTATCATATAACTTAATATGACACTTAAAATATGGATCCTAATAAATTACCTTTATAAGACGTTTATTCATTATGGTTGTATTATAATAAACCATAATAGGACACTTGAGTTTTGAGTCATAAGACATCAGTTAGTTAAAACGCTTATTCACAAAAAGTTTTATTATAGCAAAATTTAATAGGACCTTTGACACGTGGGTATTATAACGTTAACCTTTATAGGACGCTTATGTACAATGGTTTTATAACATCATTTTTTTAAAACGATTATTTGCAAAAGTTTTATTATAACAAAACTTAATAGGACCCTTAAAGGATGCATATTAATTATGGTTTTATTACAATACACCATAATAGGACACTTGATATATAAGTCATAAAACATTAATTATTTAAAACGCTTATTCGCAAATGTATTATTAAAACATAACTTAATATGACAGTTGACACTTGGGTTCCATAGATTGATACACCATCATAAGACACTTGATATTTGAGTCATAAAACATCGGTTTTATGGAACACTTATTCGCAAACATTTTTTTTATAAGAAAAGTGAATAGGACCCTTGACAATAGTGTCTTATAACGTTAACCTTTATAGAACGCTTATTCATAATGGTTTGTTTATGATACACCACAATATGGCACATCTTTTTAGAGTCGTAAAACATCCGCTTTTTATAACGCTTATTCAGTTTTATAGAACGCTTAATTGCAAAAGTTTTATTTGAAAAAATTAACAGGGACCCTTGACAACTTTGTCTTTTAACATTAACCTTTATAGTACGCTTATTTGTTGTGGTTTTATTATCCTACGCCATAATAGAACACTCCTTTATTTGAGTCATAAAACATCAATTTTTTAGAACGCTTATTTACAAAAGTTTTATTTAAACATTAGTTAGTATGACACTTGATACTTGGGTATCAAAACTTGATACACCATAATAGGACACTTGTTATCTGTCTTTGTATTGTTATATGTCTCAATCTTTTGGAAGTTATGTATGGGTTATCTGTCTTTGTATTGTCCTTATCTTTTACACGTTTTCGTCCGTATTTACACGTTTTCGTCGGTTTTTACACGTTTTCGTCCGTATTTACACGTTTTCGTCCGTTTATACACGTTTTCATCCGTATTTACACGTTTTCATCCGTTTTTACACGTTTTCATCCGTATTTACACGTTTTCGTCCATTTTTACACGTTTTCATCCGTATTTACACATTTTCGTCCGTTTTTACACGTTTTCATCCGTATTTACACGTCTACGTCCGTTTTTACACGTTTTCGTCCATTTTTATACGTTTCATCCGTTTTTACACGTTTTCATCCGTATTTACACGTTTTCATCCGTAACTACACGTTTTCGTCCGTATTTACACATTTTCGTCCGCTTTTACACGCTTTTGTTGGTTTTACACGTTTTCGTCCGTATTTACACTTTTTCGTCCATTTATACATGTTTTCATCCGTATTTACACGTTTTCATCCATATTTACACGTTTTCGTCCATTTATACATGTTTTCATCCGTATTTACACGTTTTCGTCCATTTATACATGTTTTCATCCGTATTTACACGTTTTCATCCGTATTTACACGTTTTCATCTCTTTTTACACGTTTTCATCCGTATTTACACGTTTTCCTCCAATTTTACACGTTTTTGTCCGTTTTACATGTTTCGTCAGTTTTACAGGTTTTCTTGGTGTTTACATGTTTTTGTCCGTTTTTACACGTTTTCATCCATATTTACATGTTTTCGTCCATTCATACATAATTTCGTCTGTTTTTACACGTTTTTGGTCATTTTCACATGTTTTGTGCGTTTTATACATTTTCATCCGTTTATACACGTGCAAATACAGATGAAAACGTGTAAAGATGGATGAAAACGTATAAAAATCGGATGAAATGTGTAAAACAGATGAAAAGATGTAAATACGGATGAAAACGTGTAAAAACATATGAAAACGTGTAAAAACGGACGAAAATGTGTAAATACGGATGAAAATGTGTAAAAACGGATGAAAGCATGTAAAATCGGACGAAAACGTGTAAAAACGGACAAAACGTGTAAAAACGGAATAAAACATGTAAAACACACGAAAACGTGTAAATACGGATGAAAACGTGTAAAAATGGACAAAACGTAAATACGGACGAAACGTGTAAATCAGATGAAAGCATGTAAATACGGATGAAAACGTGTATAAACGGACGAAAACGTGTAAAAACCGATGAAAACGTGTAAAAACGGACGAAAACGTGTAAATACGGATGAAAATATGTAAAACGGACGAAAACGTGTAAATACAGATGAAAAAGTGTAAAAACAGACGAAAACGTGTAAACACAGATGAAAATGTGTAAATACGATGAAAACGTGTGAAACGAGCAGCGTGTAAATGCGGATGAAAACATGTAAATACGGATGAGACCGTGTAAAAATGAACGAAAACGTGTAAATACGGATAAAAACGTGTGAAAACGGATGAAAACGGATGAAAACGTGTGAAAACGGACAAAAACGTGTAAAAACGGACGAAAACGTGTAAATGCGGATGAAAACGTGTATAAACGGACGAAAACGTGTAAAAACCGACTAAAACGTGTAAATACGGACGAAAACGTGTAAATACGGATGAAAATGTGTAAATACGGACGAAAACGTGTACAAACGGACGAAAACGTGTAAATACGGACGAAAACGTGTAAATACGAATGAAAACGTATAAAGGACTAACGGTCGTTACTTAGTTGTCAAAAGATTTGAAAAAGAAGATGACAAGGACATTTTGGTCATTTCATTCGGATATGGACTGGATCCGTAACATATGCAAACCACAGTGAATCAATCAAAAAAACTTTAGTGACTGAAAGTGAAAGAATGACCAAACCACTGTGACCATTTATGTAATTAACTCTAATTAGAAATAGTGATTCTGATTCAAATTAAGTAAAAGCGCATGCTAGATAGCAATTTGTGACATTGATATCATCGATAAGTTTGAGCTTGTGGATTTCAAACTTTACAAAGTTATCCGTCGCACAGGTTATAAAATATACTTATCGAGTTGTTGCATGGCGGTACATAAAAGTTTGAAATTATAAACTTACATGATGCATGACGCTTCTTCTTAGGAGTGTGCATTGTTTCGGTAATAATTGAATAAATCAAACCGAACTGAACCGATCAAAACATAACCAAAGTTATAACCGAATCGAACAAAAAATTCAGTTTTTTGTTTGGACATGATTTTGGCTATTTCAATCAAACACCGAATTTATATAAATATATAGTTTTTATATATTTCTATATAAGAAAATACCATTAAAATTTTATTCTAATATAAAAAACACTTTTCATATTTGAAATATTCTTTTCCCTAAAAATCTATATAATAATATTTAAAAAATATAAATGGTGTAATTCGGGTCAACCCGAAAACCGAAGCTAATTCAAATTTAGATTTGGTTAGGTTCGGTTGAATTCTAGTTCAGTTTGGTTTTCGGTTTTACTAAAAAAATTTTAACCAAAATAACTAAACCGAATAAATTGAACAACTCGATAACCGAACCGATGAACACCCCCTCCCTACTTCTTATTTCAATTTCTTTTTGAACACGTTCTTCTTTCAATTTATGTAAGCTATTATATGTATCATACAAAACCCGAAAGCATCTTCTATATTCGAAGGAATATTCCCTTTTTTTAGGCTGTAGCGTTTTGCCCCAATTTTTCCGAAAAGCCCAAAAAATGGTCCATTTAGTGTCTTGCAGCAGATATGTTTCATACTTTTGGATAAACAATGATCGATGTATCCACACTTCCACAGACACACACACACACACACACATCCAGAAGTATCCACAGACATATACACCGATTAAAATAACACATAACAATACTGATTATATAATCAAACCTAATTTGAGATAACAAATCTCTTTCAAGATTCTACCATAAACCTATTCTCAGATCCGTTCATGAGCGACGGTGATGTAAGGAATTTTCACTTGCAGGTTTTTGTTGTTGGTTTATGGGTTGATGATGTTTTGTTGTTTTTGTTGTTTTCGTCCATTTTACACGTTTTCATCCAATGGTTTATTAATGGTATCGATTTGGTTGGTGTCTAACTTATATAAGAAGAAAAGATTCAAAATAAGCAGAAACAAACACCCCCTTAAACAAACTGACACCAAATCAAAACTAGTCGTGACAGGCTGGTCCAGTTCTCCCCCAACTTTCACAACACAAAAAATCATTCATTCATTCTCCCCTAATTCAAACCATTTTCCTCAAATCCTTCAAATTCAACTAAAAAATGAGTGTAATCGAACTATTAACTCGAATCGACTCAATTTGCAAAAAATACGACAAATACGACGTCGAAAAGCAACAAGATCTAAACATCTCCGGCGATGACACTTTCGCTCATCTCTACGCTTTCGTTGAATCCGATATCGAAACCGCACTTCAGGTGACATCATCATCATTGTTATTATTATTAGATCTGTTTTGACTAGTTAGGGTTTTAGGTTTATGAAAATGATGAGATTTTTGTTGTGATTAGAAAGCGGAGACGGCGAAAATGAGAAGAATAAAGCTTCGGTTGTGGCGATTAATGCCGAGAGTCGGAGGACAAAGGCGAAGTTGATAGAGGAGGTGCCGAGTGAACTAGTGGTTAATTACCTAAGCAGGAAATGAATAAGCTTAACTTGATTAAATTGGTAAAGTATAGTAATATATTTTTAGGTTATGTGAATACTTGATAGTTAAATAACTTAAATGTGCGCCCGGTGTTTCTTCTTGATGTTATCTCGTTATTCTATATGAAGTGTCTTATGAAGTACTAATTAAATCGCTCATTTGATCTTGTGAAATAGGATGATATTGAAATACCTGGTACCAAGTTAAGCTCTCTATAGAAATATTACCTAAAAGATCGCTCCTTGAGAAGCATAATCTGGTTGAGGTAGTAGTGCGGTACATGCGTTGGCAGCCATTACAGGGATGAAGGGTGAAGTCGCCTGTTTTATATAAGGTTCTACATTGATAGATAACCCTTCAAATCATTCTAAACATATTTTTATGATTCTTATTTAATAGTTCTCAAATGACTTGTAGAGACTAGTGGATATGCTAGAGAAGAAGACAAATTTGCCTTCTGTACTACAGTCTTTGGGGTGTATAGCACAAACAACGGTGCCAATTTTTGAAATACAAGAGAGCAAAGTTGAAGGGTTCATAAGAGAAAATATATCAAGGTGCAGTCAGGTATGAGATGACTCAAGTCCACTCACAAACTTATACTTCTTATTTGTTGAAATCTGGACAACGTAAAGTTTTGCATTATTATTTTTCGAAAACAGAGATAAAGCGAAAGAATCTTGGAAGAGATACTTTTCTTCGCAAGCTCTAACTATTCGACAAAATGTATCGAGGTTGAAGACACTCATAATAGGATGGCTTTCCTGGATGGGGGTGTCATATTGAACGTGCCATTATTTTATCTTGAAGGTATGCATTTACAACATGTTAGCGCTCTTTATGTACAATGCTCTTCAATTACAACTCATGGCTAAGACTGTTATCTGCAATCTCATGTGTAGTTTTGTTTCCAGAGGCGACTCTTCCACTCAGAGTAATTCAACCTAATTTTATAGCTGCTGTTGATAGGGCTCTGAGACAAGATGAGGCACCTTACACCATTGGGGTGGTATGTAAATATCTCTTATGTAATAACGTTTTCTAAGCTGTCATGTGATTTTTGATAAGAAATTTTATTGTGGCTGTGCTAACAAGATATTTTAAATTGATTGTGCAGGTTCGTGTTTACATGCCCACGCAAACGCCTGCAATAGAAAGAGAGTAGTGAGTCATTTCTTATGTCATTGACAATGTCTTAAATCAAGAAACCCCATAAAGTTAACCGGACCAATGATGAATACAGTTGCAGAAAAAATAGTCACCATTGACCAAACTTTTAGACGCCATTAGCATCTGCTGCTAAAAGTCACCCTGTACAGGGAATACACAATCAGATATTCAGATCAATACATTTAAATAGGGAAGTCCGAGCAGGAATTATGGTAAATCGAGATTAATCCACCTCTTTCTCTATGTAAGCAAGTATTTACTAATCAAAAGTTAGCACGGAGTTAAATGACACTAATGCATACCAGATAGTTGGATAATTCACCAGCTATTTTTATCAAGCCAAGTGCAACACTTCAACCATTCGTCCATTGCTTAAATTTACTTAATGACACAATGGGGACTTCCGTAGTTTATAGCTCGCCAGTTTTAAAACAAAGAGAACATGTTTATAACTAAACAAGCAATGGTTTATTTTCTATCATTCCTTAGCCATAATTACTTAAGACAACATGTTTTCATGCGCCAATGTGCCATGTCAGGAATAACAGGTCGACATGGGAAAAGTTACTGATACCACAGCCGCTACAGCTCATTTTGATCAGTTACTGGATTAAAATACCTTATGTCGAAATTTTTTAAGTTGATTACCTTAATTCCTATTTCATTAACTTTGAAGCTTTTTTAGGCCTAACAACGTTGGTTAATTACCGAAAGTAGAAACTGTTCCAAAGTTGGTTACTTATTTATTCAATTAGGCCTCTGATATAATGTGATTGCAGTATTGATTTGATGTTTCTTTTTTCTGGTTTCAGATTCGGCAATACCGGCGATTGGAGGATGGTTCCATAAATGTAGTTACCCGTGGTCAATAGCGGTTTCGTTTAAAACGTCGTTGGATTGAAGTCGAGGGAGCAGTATGTTCTAATTGATTCAAAGATATATCATAAAATTATTCAAGTGATATCTTTTTTACAAATATTTCTAATAATATACCTTTTTTAGCCTTGTGGTGAGATTCAAATCATTGAAGAAGATCTGCCATTGAGAACACCACGAGATGCTGTTGGACAACTTACACCGTTAAAGAAATTGTCTGCATCCAGTACTCCTCATTATAAACTACTAGACCATGATTCAGATGCATTATCAGATGATAGTTTCGAAAGTGAATTATCACTAACGGAACGCAGATTGCATACTTCTGCACTTTTTCATCCGTATTTACACGTTTTCGTCCGTTTATACACGTTTTCATCCGTATTTACACGTTTTCATCCGTATTTACACATTTTCGTTCGTATTTACATGTTTTCGTCCATTTTACACGTTTTCATCCGTATTTACACATTTTCGTCCGTTTTTACACGTTTTCATCCGTATTTACACGTTTTCGTCCGTTTTTACACGTTTTCGTCCGTTCAAATGTTAACACATGAGGATTCTAAAATCTTATCACAAACTGGAATGTCAGTTTCTTAACCATTTTATGCTCTCATCATTGCAGGTCCACATGCTTCACAAGGCTGTCCTTCAACAACAAACGACAATTGAATGGCATTAACGTAGCAATTGGGGTTATGAAGTTTCAGTTTATGAAGGGAATATTGGATACACTACCGCCTAAACTTAAATTCGGAAAAGAAATATAATACCCGCTGCAACGCAGCGGGCTATCATCCTTGTTTTATGAAAATTTGCAAACAGTTACACATGACCTTTTAACAACGCTTGCCCGGCCCATCATACACCGGGATCAACCCTCGTCATCAACATTTCATTTTGTAGGTCAAAAAAATCCTCAAAACAAGATCAAAATAATCAATGGCGTCTGGATGGGGGATAACAGGGAACAAAGGAATATGTTACGAGTTTTTGAATGTCTTCATCACTCCAAAGAGGTACACAAGTCAATTGCTTTTATAACTAACTTAGATCCAACAATATAAAAGTTTTTATGTCAATGATTTTTGTATTTTTGCCTTTTTGATATATCGAAACCAATAAAATGTCCCGAGGGTTTTATAAGAAACCGGATCATTGTATTGTGTACTTTTAGTTATTGAAATGTTACTACTTATTAAAAGCTGTTATTGTTACTACTTTTAGTTATTGAAATCTTACTACTTATTAAATGTTATTGAAATAATACTTTTAGTATCATGATTTCAGTTGAGAATTGAGATGATGTTCAGTTGGAAGTTGAAACGAAATCCTTCAGATAAATCAATGTTGTATGGTTATGTTTCTTGTTGAAAAGGTCATTGGTGTACATCTTTCTTGGTTGCGGGTCTACTATAAAGGTTCCTTGGCTTCCGAGGCCTTGAGTACTAGTTCGTTTCATTCTACGTATCTTTTACTTGAACCTCATCATGTTAAATTAGTGGTATGTATTAACGACACATCTAATCCTCATAGAATCTATGCATTCGTTTGTTCACCAATTTTGTTTATTACAACTGCAGCTAATCATCATATTTATAATATAGTTGGTTTCTCGAATCTGAAATAACGGTAGGCCGTTTTTAGCACCAATATTGTCAATGGTAAAGATGAATATATTTATTGTGTCATGAATTTGATGCAATCGGTTGTTGTATATATATAATATAATTCCAAATTATTGGCTCTCTTAAATTTAATTTGTGTTGGTGTCGATGTAATGTAGCTTAACAATGTTTAATAAATTATAGTAACATCTGCAACTTCCTAGGTCTAATGGATGAACTCAAGATCAGCACAAGGAGTAAGTAACTAATATGAATGTCGTCATGTCGAAGAAAAGACCAGCCGCAAATCCACTATGAAAGTTACCAATAGAGAGGTATGGTGCATTTATCTTCTAGAGAAGTATATTGATTATGTGTACATGATTGAAACATGTTCAATGATATGTTGTAATGACTCAAACAACCTTCAGAATGTTGTAATGACTCAAAGTTCTTGAATGATAACAAGCTTATGTGTACATGTTAATACTTGTGCTTGTTTTAATAATTTGTTATAACAATTGTTTTAACAACTGTACTTGGATGATCGTGTACTTTGGAAATATTTTCACAGCGGTTCAATTCGGTTGCAACTGATATATTAAGAGGAAGGGAGATCGAGCGTGTGGTGCCACCTTCAGCTCTCAATCTTCTGACGTGATCTACCTTTTATGCCCCTATAGCGTGTGCAAGTCCACTCTTGATTTCCCTTCAGTGTTAGTGGCTATCTGTGATTGCTGTATAGACCACTTAATTTTCAAAGAGATTACAAATTTGAAATGGATACTTATCAATGATATATTTTGCTTGGGTTACATCATTACATGATTCACAGGACTGTCTACAATTGCTTATTGACTTAATTGTTTATAGGGGTTGTTTGGGATTTCTCTTTGATTAACTGATTACAAGGGCCATTTGGGATTGCTTAATGAAGTAACTGTTTATATGGCTTTTTGGGATTGCTTTTCAAATTAACTGCTTATAGGGGTTGTTTGGGGTTTCTTATCGAAATTGCTTTTGTTATATTCGGGTTGTTTGTGATTGTTATTGAGACTACATATAAACAATGTTTGTGATGCTTAAAGCTATTTATAGGAGTTGTTTATAAGCAATCTGAATAAGCAATACCAAATGACCCAAATATAATATAAGCGGTTTTGATAAGCTATCCCAAACAACCTACCAATTTATATGATAAGCGTCCTAACAATTATCTTTTAAGTACGCTTGTATGTGTATCAAAAGATTAAAATTAGGTAACAACGTTTTACAACATTGTAAAAGTGTCCTAATATGTTCTTATTAGGACGTTATTTGGTTGTTTATAGACATATTATGCGACCATAAATTTGGTTTCATAATCGTATTTGGGATATTAGGACCCTTTTCTTGGTGTTAAAGTAACTATAATGGTATATGATAACCGTCCTAAGAATTAACATTAAATGACGCTTGTATGTGTATCAAAAGATTAAAAGTAGGTTACCACATGTTAGAACATTGGAAAAGTGTCCTAATATGTTTTTATTAGGACGTTATTTGTGTTGTTTATAGACCTAAAATGCGACCATAAAATTGGTATCATAATCTTATTTGAGTTATTAGTACCCTTTTCTTGGTTGCAAAAATAGCTATGATGTTACATCATAAGCGTCCTAACAATACTTTTAAGGACGTTTTATGTGTCTCAAAAGATTAAAAGTAGGTAATCACATGTTAAAACATTGTAAAAGTGTCCTA
This sequence comes from Chrysanthemum makinoi, assembly GCA_910596185.1. NCBI lineage: Eukaryota > Viridiplantae > Streptophyta > Magnoliopsida > Asterales > Asteraceae > Chrysanthemum > Chrysanthemum makinoi. The sequence goes on along the minus strand of OU343220.1, from coordinate 193,218,691 downwards.
ATATGGTTTTATTAGGACGCTATTTGTGTTGTTCATAGACATATAATACGACCATAAAATTGGTCTCATAAGGGTTAGGACGCTTTGGACCTATTACAACCGCCTTACATGAAACGCTTTCATCCTTGGTCCTATTAAATGAAAGGTCCTAAAAAGTACCATTTTATGACGCTTATGGGGGTCCTAAAAAGCCACTTTTCTTGTAGTGAATGAAGTAAATAACTTATCTTGATGTAAAATAGGGTATGAGAACCCTAAGATACTGTCCAAACTGGACCAAAGTCGTTTTAGGTTTTTACTCCACAAGTCTACCTCCTAAAATTCTGAAAATTCGATTTCTATGTATAATTTTACAACTGCGACGGCGTCACCTTATAGTTGGGACGCCGTCAGATCGCCGTCATTAGGGTTTCGTCTTGGCCAAGTCATCATTGGGACGGTGTCACGTTGTAGTTGTGAAGCCGTCATTCTTCAGCAGTGACGTCGTCTGAATCTGGATCTAGGCCGTCTGAGAAGAAAAGTCTTCGTGACGCCCTTACTCTTCAAAGCCTGACTCCGTCAGGTATAAAATAGCAAAATCGCTACTGAGTCGTCACAAATTCAATTACACAAAGAGGGACGGCGTCGGCCTCTATTTGGGACGTCGTCATGTGTAATTCCAGCAGCTTGAGTGTCTTGATCTTGACTTAGCCATTTTCTTCATATATTCACTCCTTTTCGTCCAAAAATGCATCATTCCAGCATTTTGCTTCCAAGAGACCTAAAATGTAAAAAGGAACGAAATTAAGCAGTAACGGATATAAAAGTGGGTGATTAAGGGCTTAAATGACCCCCTAAAAGTGTACGTTTTAAATCCTTATCAGTTTCTCTATTTGACGAGTTTTATCAATGGACAACTCCAGTTTCTTGGAGATCTACTTGGTAATAAGTTTCGACAACTTTTCGGGGAAATTTATCCTATTACTAAAGAATCTTGATGGTTTGCTAATTATCAGATTAGATAAACAAAATGACAAGAGAAGTTAGTACATTTTGTAAGATAATGTGACATATAAGAAAAGAGAATAATTAATACTATCATCTAATTAATATCCAACAAAAATTATTCTTAAAACACAGTTTTTGTTTTTAGAAGATTTCCTTCTTTATAGTTTTCAAACATACATGGATCGTATCAAGTTTTTAAAGTACAATATACTCTAAGAAACTTGATAACGAAGCTCTGATGCCAATTGTGGTAAACTAGGAGGGGGTTGAATAGTTTTACCGATTAAAACTTCGTTTTAAAGTATTTAGATCGAATTATGTCAATCTATTTGGTATGTGTGTTGGATATTGATAGATGCGCATATAAGTAAGTAATGTAAAAGATAAAGAGTAAAGGAACACAAAACCACAACATGAGTATTTATAGTGGTTCGGCTACAAGGACACCTTTCTTGCCCTAATCCACTTCCCGAGTACCCCACTCGAGAGTTTGTAAGCACTACACAACACAAGCTCCTTAATGTGGCGGAGAAGCCTTTAAAACGTCACCTACTCTTTATCTGGTACAAGGCTAGATACCGAGTTCTTCCACGAGGTAGAACCAAACCTATCACAACATCGCCTACACTTTATCCGGTACAAGGCTAGATATCGAGTTCCATTCCAAAGGAGTAACTACTACCCAACACTACACCACAACACAACTACCCCAAAGGAGACACACTCCTTGTTACAACACTAGAAGGATATCAACATCCTTTAACCCAAACTATCTAACTTGTAAATCGATGCACCATATCGAATGTACACCTTTGGCACCATTCACTAATGCCTTCAATACGACCTTTGGCACCTTTCACTATTGCCTTCAACGCAACACTTCTATGGAGGGAGGAAAGAACTATTAACAAGATGCACTTCAGTGGTCTTTATGATGATGAAGCTTAGCAACTCATGACTTGAGCTTGCACGTCTTCAATAGGTGGTGATCTCGCCTTTAAGAGGAACCTAGAGAATAACACAAACATAAAACTACATAGAATGATCCTTTGGATCAGTGGTTAGAGATGTTAGAATACTGGGAGAAAGTATATCTAAGAGTGGTCTTGAGCATGAGAGAAATGGCTCACTATTTATCGACAAAATATGTCTACTGTCTCACGGTTCCCACAGATCCCTCCCTAGAGGGATCTGGCTACTGGGTCAGTTTAGTCCGAATTTTGGGTTGCAAATCGGGTTATGGGTTATGGACCATGGGTTATGGGTATTGCATTATGAATGCCCAACAAGATGCAATGTACCTAGTCATTGGGTTATGAATCTTGGGTCATGGGTCATGGACTTTTGGGTCATGGATCGTGGATAATATCCAACATGACTTCATGCATGATGTCATGCAATAGGTCATGGGTTATGGATCATGCTCCATGGGTATGGGTTATGGACTTTGGTTTTTACCCAAGAACATTCATTGTACCTAGTTAATGGATCAGGGTCATGGGTCATGGGTTATAGACTTTGGTTTTTACCCATTACTTATCCATTACAACATATACAAAGTACATATACATTTCTATCAAATGTAAACACTAGTCGTTATACATATGCATTTCTATAAGATATAAACAATATCACTTGTTAGTGTTTTATAAAATGTCTTTGGTTTTTATATAACTTATTTACTAAACATGTTTTGATATAGTTTTAATATGTTTCGTAAAAATGTGTTAGTAAACTATTAGCTCAAACCTTTTACGTATTTTATTTGTTTCGTTAAAATGATTTTACGTTTGTTATCGACAAAACATTAAAAGATCGTAAAATATAAATAACCGTTTTTATTGCTTATTTGTATTAACATGATATACTGCTCTCTCTTTTCGAAAGTCCCTATTCTGAATATATTGAAAACGTGCTTTTATGACTTTTTTTAAAACAAATTTGAGTTAATCTTGACCAATATAGTTTCAAATTCTGACTTTTATCACTAATCCTCTGCCTTAATTTTGTCATGTAACAAAACAAGCTGTTCAATTACTTTATAGATTTTGCTTTCTTACATAGATTTAGTTCCAAAATTCGCTTTGAAATGACAATTTCCTTTATTTGTAACTTATGGGACTTTATTTAGATTTATTACAATTTGAGGTCTAATGACATTTATAGCCCACTAATTACTACTTTTGTCTCCTGTTTTTCCATAAATTTTATGTTACGGCGTCACATATCATTTCTTGACATATATCACCATTAGTCCATTCATAACTACTTCATGCATCACATCTAAAACCAATCCAAAATCTCTTTTCACAATTGCGATTTTCACTCATTTCGATTTTAAGAAACAAACATTATTTTTATTGTATACTCGATGCACTACTATTCAAAAGTACCACTTCGCATCCTGTCCTGACTTTGTTCTAGTATGAAAGCTTGTTAATATATCGTGGATTGACACTATCGACAAGATCGGTGTATAAACATTGGCATATTATATCAACTAGCTAAGCGTACAAATTACATTAAATGTTCAAAAAATACACACAAGCGGTTCAATGGCTATCTGGGGTTTAAATTAAACTAATGCAACTATGGTGCTAAAGAAAAAAAAATGCTACTATGGTGGGATTGAATATTCACTTAGCGATGGATTATGAGGGCATAAGTGTCAAACTTTCAAATTAGCCGTGTGCAAAGTAAAGGCTAATAAATCACGTTTACTTTATTAAGCAAACGATTATGTAAAGCACAATTGATTTTAAGCAAACATCATACAATTAATAATATATAATGCACAATTTAATTCACCCTTTCACCAAAATACGACTTTTAACCGATGGCTTACAAAACATAAACCAAATCCAGCCAAAACAAAATAACATTTGTTCGTAAAAAAAATTTAATCACAGTGCATAGCATTCGCACGCGGTGCCGCATCAATTCTATGCTAGTTAGATAAAATTGGAACATACACGCTTATTTAAAACAATCTGAAATAGTAAATTCAAAAAAGTAAAAGAACTGAAATAAAAATTTTAATTTAATTGGGAAATAGAAAAACAAATAGAGCAAGATGCATTATTTTTCCAGTATGGTTTTTTTTTTTTCGTATCATACATAGCGGAAAATGTTAACTGAAGTTCTTTAAAAAAAACAAATGCTTGGATGTACCCTAGTTATCTACAATCATTCAAAATTTCAAGTAGAAAAGACCACATTATTATTCTCATGATTCTTTTTTGTTTTTGAGGGGCAATCGTGCTCATGATTATGCCATAAAAGTAACGAGAAATAGCAACAAAATTATGATTGACTAAAAACAACAAAAGATAAAACAAAAAAACATCATTAATTTTTGTTTTAACTAATATTAATATTTCCTCTTTACATAAAACTGGAAACCAAATTAGAGCTAGAATTTGCGATGATATTGTTTTTTATCGGAATTCACGTATTATAGCATAGTGCATATTACTGAATGAGTAATTACGCTATGGCGCGTTGCGGCATAGCCTATTTAAATATGATATTTGTACTTAATTGTTTTTGGTGTTTGTTGCGTTGCCGAAGAGCCAAGCGATGCCCCCAACCAAGTTTTTGCGGATACACGAAATATAGAGGAAAAAGAAGTCAATTTGGTGGGTAAAAAGTCCAGTGCCCTCACTTACAAAACCAGATTGCCCTCATCGCTCTCTGCCAACAATTAGACTGTTCTCTTATGCAAGAATCTATTTCTTTGTTGGTTTTTCAAGTTCTCCCCCATCGGAAAGAATGGGGAAAGGAGATTTAATGGGGAAGCGAGGTTATGGGGAAGTGGAAAAAATTGGGTTAGGGAGTGGGTAAACTAAATATAATATTATTACTATCATTTAATACATAAATTATTTATAAAACACAAACGATTTTCATATACATTCTTACAATTTTTTACATATAAATATCTCATAAAGTACTTATATTTGATTCATAATCATATTGGAAAAATATTTCAAAATAAAATAGTTAGAAATCACCAATTAAATTTTATTCTATAAACGTCTAAGGTAAGTAATACTAATCGCATCCTAGCAGAGCATTTTTGCCGCATTATATCAAACCCGACCCGATTTAATACAAATTGTGCTAAAAATACGACATAATTTTTGTCCAAAAAATATTTAACATATTTTTTCACCAGATGCCCCCTGTGATCGTATATTCTGGCTCCGCCACTGTATATAACTGTGTATTTATAATTTTCAAATAAAAACATTTTTATCAAAAGTAAAGTATACGATAAAATGGACGTGCACAAATAACAATGAGAAACATAAACATATATTTAAAAAGTTTAGAATTATGTATGGAAGTTGCAAAACTTCATGGGCTAACCAAAAATAACTAGCTAAAAGAAAGAATGGAAGAAATGTGTGACATTAAATTAAGAATACGAATCAAACTGTAACCATGAAGTAATAGTAAGGCAATCAGCTAAATAATTATCGTACATTTTTTAAACCTTGAACAGCAGACGAAACAGAATCCAAAACTGAAGATAACAAAAATAAAGTAACCTGCCGAAACTGAAAGAATCCTCTTTCTAAAATTTTATAACACAGAAAGTGTTCGTTGCCTGCCAAGCCCCCGGACCGATCAAGAGCACACAGTTTTAGTAAGCTCTGGGTGTTTTGCGCATCAAGGTTGGTAAACCAAAACCCATTATATATATCCGATTTGTTTGGATAAAACAAAAGAAAATAAGAACATGAATCGACTTCGTTTTGAAGCATAACTATGCTTAAACATGAAATGGCGTTGTCTTGTCGTAAGTAAAATGTAAAAAATAAAAATAAATAAATAAATAAAAAATAATAATAATAAATTGTTTTGAAAGCTCTTAAAACGACACATTTTTCACAATAAATGTATAATAACATATTATATATATATATATAAATATATATATATATATATATATATATATATATATATATATATATATAATTGTCGGAAGAAAACAAGAATAAGCCAAGCATTAAAAGTTTCCCAAGCTTAGAAAAACAAATGAGGCTAAGCTACCAAGAAAGTAAGTCCAAACATTAAATGCAAAGTTTCACAACTTAGCAAAAATAGTCCCTAAAGTTTAAGGGGCGTTGCAAGGTAAGTCATGTAGAATTAATTGCTAACTATAACAACTTGGCAAAATTAGTCCCTAAGGTTTAAATGTCGCTACAAAGTAAGTCCTTTGAAGCCAATCTCGCTGCATCGCGCTGGTTTCCACACTCGTTTCCTACTAATGATGGCAAGTAAACAATTAATGAGCAAGAATTACTTACGTTAAACCAATTATATTTGCATTTGTAGAAATTCGATAAAGTGTTTGTTGAGATGCGATCCTTTGCAAAGTAAGAAAAATTAAAAAGGCTAGAAAGTCACTCACAATGTGACAAGTGTCCCCCATTCACTCCCTCATTTTTTTCTTATTAAATTCGGTTAGGGGGTATTTTTGTCATTTTAACCTGTTTTTTATATTCCACCCCAAATTTCAAACGCAAATAACTTTCAAACGACAAACTTTTACGAAAAACCGATTACACCATAATTTTTAAAATTCGATTCTCTTTAATTTGGTGTAAATCTTGATAAATATTTCTAACTTTTTTTTTATATATCAAATGGTTCTTGATTTTTTTTATTTTTTGAAATTTTCGGCCCTATTTTTTCCCTTAATAAATGTCGAATCGTGAAAAATTTAAGACATGAAAGTTATAGATTTTTGTTTAATCTTTACCAAAAAATTTAAATCACTCAAGTCTGTCATATGGGTAAGATATCACACATTAAATATGGTGCATTACTCATATTTGTTGCATATAAGGTGTTTGATGAAATGTCTAACTTATATTTTTAGTGTTAAAGTTGAGCTAAATGTACTAACTTTTGTCCCACAACGCATCATTAATCGTTTTATTAATGTAAGATTCAAAAAGTGATATTTTTTAATAGTTAATGTTTTTAACTATTAAAACTGATGAACCAAATTTATTAACTGATGAACCAAACTAAAATCGATGAACTAAACTAAACTGCTAAAAAAAAAAACATAAAACCAAAATGATGAACCTAACCAAATGATGAACCAAACCAAAACCTCGATGAACTGCACTAAAACCGATAAACCAAACCAACATCAAACTATGATTGATGAACCAAACAAAAAACTGATGAACCAAAACCAAAACTGATGAACCAAACCAAAACGATGAACTAAACCAAACTGAAACTATGATTGATGAACCAAACCAAACTGATGAACCAAACCAAAACTGATGAACTAAACCAAAATCTGATGAATCAAACCAAAATGAAATTATGATTGATGAACCAAAATAAACCTATGAACAAAACAAAACAAACACCAACATGTTAAGCTGAAACTATGATTGATGAACCAAAATAAACTGATGAACTATGTTTGATTTGGTTCATCAGTTCATCAGTTTTGTTCATCGGTTTTAATAGTTAAAAACTTTAACTACTAAAAAACATCACTTTTTGAGTTTTACATTAATAAAATGATTAATGATGCGTTGTGGGACAAAAATTAGTTCATTTAGCTAAATTTTAACACTGAAAATCTAAGCTAGACATTTCATCAAACATCTTGTGTGCAACAAATATGACTAAAACGTCATCTTTAACGTGCGATATCTCACTAATATCACATCAAATTTGAGTGATTCAAATTCCGGGGTAAAGAGTGAATCACAATCTAAAACTTTTGTGTTTTAAGTATTTTATGATTCGGCAATTTTTAAGGTAAAAAATATTATCGAAAATAGCAAAAAAATATCAAGAAAATTATGACCAAATGAATATGTCAAAAAAAAGTTTTGAAATAATTAAAAAGATTTATACCAAATTAAAGAGAACCGAATTTTAAAAATTATGGTGAAATCGGTTTTTTCTAAAAGTTTGTGGTTTAAGAGATATGTGCGTTTGAAATTTGAGGTGGAAAAGAAAAAATGAGTCAAAAGACTATATTACCCCTGAGCAGATTTAATGTATAATTTAGAGGTAGGGACACGTGTCACACTATAAATGACTTTCTACACTTTTTAATTTTAACTACTTTGCAATAGATCCCTAACCAGTGTTTAAAATATCTAAAGATATTCCAATAGAACAGTTTACATTTATTAGAGGAGTTATTTTACATATAACTTTTTTTTTACATATTAAGAGACTTATCCTCATACTCCATCTAAAAAGAAATCAATAGTTGAGATTAAAATATTTTACATATTTTTTATAATTTAAATATCTTTTAAACCTTTAATCGTTAAACGAAAATAATTACACCATCGCGACGAGCATTTAATTATCTTTCTATAGACGGCCACTTTGATATATTTTCGAAAAATGAAAAAAAAATAAAAATAAAAAATCATTTTTTCACCTTTTTTTGTTTTTTGTTTTTCGAATCTGGGATTTTCATGAAAAAATCGTATGTAATTAAACACTAATTTAAATATCACATGTTATATTTAGTGTTAATTCATATATGATATGTAATATCACATGTAATATTAGTGTTAAATCACATATGATATATATCATATGTGATTTAACACTAATATCACATGTGATATTCAAATTGGTGTTTAATCACATGTGATTTTTTCATGCAAATTTCAGTAACAAAAAATGTAAAAAAACGTGAAAATCACGAAAAAAAATTGTCGAAAGTATATCAAAGTGCCTATCTATAGAAAGATAAATAAATGCTTGTCGTAATAATATTTTTTTTTTCGTTTAACGATTAACGGTTTGAAAGATATTAATATTTGAAAAAAAAATGATGAAAGTGGGTTTTTTAAATTGTTATGATTAATCTCATGCATTAGATCAAATAAAAATGAAAGGAAGATAAATGATGGAGATTGATCCCTTAGTATGTAAAAATCTTTTGTCCTTAAATAATCTTAAATCTATATAAAATTTTCGAATATGAATGTATACATAGGGGTGTAAACGAGACGAGACAGCTCGCGAGCTATTCGAGATCGACTCAGAACTACTCGAAATCGACTTGATATAAACGAGTCGAGCTCGAGCTCGAGCTACTCGAGTACACTTTCGAGCCGAGTTCGAGCTCGAATATGCTCAGCTCGTGAGGCTCGCGAGCCCTTATCGAGCTTCAATGATATTACACTTTTATCCTTTTATATACATATAGTTACCTAAAATCGAGTCGAGTCGAGCTTGATATGCCCATTTTTCATCGAGTTCGAGCTTTAAAGTGGCAATAATCGAGCTCGAGCTCGAGTTTGAGATGACGAGCCGAGCTCGAGCTTGAAATCCAAGGCTTGAACGAGCTCGAGTCGAGTTTCGAGCTCGAGTTTTACTAATCGAGTCGAGTTCGGGCTTGGCAGTACTCGACTCGACTCGACTCGTTTACACCCCTAGTTTTGAATGTATACTGTATACATTCAAAACACTAAAATAAGTGTTGCTATTGTTATATATACTAATTATCTAAAAGTATTTATAGTAGGGGTGAAAACAAGTTGAGCTGTTCATGAAAAGTTTCGGATCAGATCGGTAAAAAGCTTGAACGAGTCGAGTCTAAACGAGCTCTAAGAAAGCCTCTACTGGGCGGGCTACTCCAATAATTACTTTTTTTCTGGGTACTTTCATAACATAAAGTGATCTAAACAACAGCTTTTATGAGCCTAATTTGGGCTCGTTTACCGATCGAGCTCGAGCCCGAGCTTTCTATATAAATTCGATTTGGCTTGCGAGTCTAAACGAGCCCCAAAAATATATTAATATATATATTTTCTATACATATAACAATGTATAAACGAACTTAAAAAAAATAAATGAGCTCGAGCCTAGTGTTATTAACGAGCTTTCAAGCTTTATTTCATTCAACAAGTTATATAAGTTAGTTGAACCCGAGTCGAACTCGAGCTTTTGAAAATTTTCACGAGCCGAGCTCGAGCTTTATATATATAAACGAGTCGAGCTCGAACTCTGGCAGACTCGGGCTCGGTTCTGCTCGTTTCCAGCCCGAGTTTGCAGCGAGCCAAAAGAAATAATAATCGTCTCTTCTCAAGAAATTTCCGGACTGTTACACATTGATAAGTTTGAAAACCCCGAGTAGAATTATCTTGGCCAATCGATTAATTCATTGTTAAAAAGTTATTTTGTTAGTAGAACTAAATATATATAAAGATTCAATGAGTCAATCTTAGTCATTTATTTTTTTTAATCAAAATAGAAAAAACCCAATCTTCCACCACTTTTTTAAAAATAAAATATATTGCAAATGGTAAATCGTTTAATAAAATATTTTGTAAATGGTAAATCAATGTGATTTGTATCATAAATCACATGTGTGATTTCACAAATCACGATACAAATCACATGCAATTTTTTCATACGTAACTGGAAAAAATCTAAAAAAAACTTCGTCGAAAGTTATAGAAATGTCTTTCTATAAAAAAGATGATTTAATTCTCATCGCGTTGGTATGATTCGTTTTGCGTAACGATTAACGGTTTGCGATATATTTAATTTTTTTTAAATGTGAAAGTTTAATTTTTTGTTTTGATGAAAAAATGGATGGTCATGATTGGTTCATTAGATATTTAGAAAATATTAGATCTATATTAAACTTTTGCAAATTGAGACTTTCTAAACATGTAGGTTTTAAAAAATTCAGGTTATACACTTGTAACAATAGCTTTTAACAACCACAAAAACTTGTAACAGCCACGAGGGAAAATCAATTGTGCTTAAACATGAACTTGTTACATTCACTAGAACATGTAACTGTCAAAACCGAACCTATATTTAATCGGTATAAAACAGAATACAAGTTGCCAACATATCAAGTAATCCTATTTGGTTCGGTTTTAGCATATTGGTATTTGTTTATGGGGAATGTCTAACCAATGCCCTAAAGGCATTAGTTAAGATTTGTCTTTTTGTAGTTTATAATAAGTATTTGTGTGGGTCTCTCGTCCAAATATGTAATTATGTGTCAACTATAAGGACCATTTGTGTAACTAAAAATCACAAAAGACAAATCTTAACCAATGCCCTTAGGGCATTGGTTAGACATTCCCTTGTTTATGTTATAAAACTTTGGGATTGTCTAACAAATGCTCTTAAATCATTGGTTAAGTGCATTAATTCATTGATTTTTTTAAAAGATTATAAATTACCTTAACTAAGTGTGAGTTTATATTTAATGAACGCATTTTATTTGTTTAATCATTTAAACCAATGTCTCGAGAGTATTGGTTAAACAAACCCTAAAACTTTATATTATATGTCTTTTTTAAAAGTGTAGATTGTATTGCGTTATCAATAGTAAAGACTTACAATAATTTATACTTAGGTAAATTTAAAGCTATTGCAACGAAATTTGTATCATCGGAAAAAATTTACTCGCTAAAAAATATAATTACAAAGTAGCGTACTGGTAAATAAATAAATGTTTTTCTTGAGAGGTTATTATTGGTGGAAATAATGGTTGTTTGAGAGAATGATTACAAGGAGAGTGCAACCACGTGTAAGTAGATGTAAAGCGATGTGATTCATAAACAAAATCGTCATCCCGCGGAACCTGTGCCTTAAATTTTGGTCTTCTCTTCCATGGTTCTAAGAGCACCCGGTGTCATTTCGTTATTCTCCTTCGTCGTCCACTCTGGCATCTCGCCGTCCTTCGTTGCGACACCGGGGATGCTCGCCGTCCGTCGTTGTTGAGTTCCAAATCGTGGTGACGACGAGCAAATCTTCTGACAAAAAGTGAGTAACGTTTATTTGTGTTATTTGATTTGTGTTATTAGTGTGTGTTTGTATTGTTGTGTGTGTTTGTTAGTGTGTGTAATCAAGGAGGAAGAAGAAGCACGAGGAAGAAGAAGCACATGTAAAGTTTCACATTCAATTTTTTTTTTTTTTTTTTTTTTTAACTTTTTTTAAAATATATTGTTTTGTATTTTTATTTAATAAATAAATTTAGTTTAGATGAAAAATTGAAAAAGAAAAAAAATAAAGTAGTTAATTTTTGTGGGTACCTAAATAAAGAGGTTGAGGATGTTATGAGTGGGGATCAATTGTTTGTTGTGGTTAGTTGTGGAAAAATAGGATGCTGATGTGGCGCTGAGGTGGCACGACGACGAGCCTTAGGCTCGTTTTGACACCTAGTGCTCTAAAGGTGGATACTTTATCTACATTTACACTACGTTAAATGGAGTTTAGACTTTTTCTTCCTTTCTGTTTTTAAACATTTCGTAAGTTAAATTTAAGTAAATTTGTATATTAAAACCTTATGTAAGCCTTATGTAAAATTAATTTATCTATAATCACATGTATTTAACATCTATAATTTATGTAAGTAACAAAACATCTCTTACATAAAAAATACAACTAATAAAATACATAGTACGAATATTAAAAGCCTCTAACTAATGTGGTGATCCTTTATTTGATATGGTACAAACCAATCATATGTTTTACACTTTTACACTCACTTATTTTAACCAAATAATCCTTTAACTACCTTAACATTTTAAGTATTATATTATTTAGTTACAAATTGGGATATATTTTAACTTTGAGTAAAGTCTAAAATACATCCCTGTGGTTTGCCATTTGTCTCGCTTTACATTTTAAAAATTTTTTTTGGTACAAAACCATCCCCCCGTTAGTAAAGTTGGCACACATACATCCCTCTGTTAGTAAATTCAGTTAATAAGTACTAACGGTGCAAATATTTCTCCGTTATCTCTTAACGGAAGAGAAAATATTTGCACCGTTAGTCCTTAGGATTAACGATGCAATAAAATAAATTGCATCGTTAGTCCTAAGGACTAACGGTGCACTCCACCGGCACCTATCACCTCCACCGCCACCTACCACCCAACGCCACCCACCGCCGCCACCCACCACCACCCAACGCCACCTCCACCCACCACCAATAAAACTCTTAAACTTAACCTTCTTTATTTCCCCAACTTGGTATTTCCCAACTTCCAAAAAGGTATCATAAAAATACTTAAACGAATGCAACGGGACACAATGCTGCGAAACCAAACTAAAAAGCATATTTTGTTGATCATCAAGAATTGCATTAGCAATTAATCTCCGCGCTGCGGCAATCAAACTCGCACTCCCACAATGCGTCTCCTTGGCAGGTATGAACCTATCTTTCGTAAAAACGAAACTTTGCGCCTTAATCTCTGGTCTCACATTCGGGTCAGCATGAACATAAACATTAAACAAATCCTTAAAAACACTAACATCACTAACATTATCAACTTTAAAAAACACTTCCCATAAAGGAGCAAATGAAACCGAGTATTAGTCAAGAATAAAAGAGCAATCTTGGGGTTTTTATTAGTGGATCCAGTTCTTAATTTGGGTAAATGGGTTGGGTGAAAACGGTTTACATCACGGTTAAATAAAGCTATATCATCAAGTTCATCTGAAAGTGCAATTGAGGGTGATGATGCATATGGTGATAATGGGAGTTTTATAAAATGTGATGTTATAAAAAAGATTAATGGGAATGAAATGATTATAAGTAAAAATGTTGGAATCCATGGTGATTTTGTCATTATTTTGTTGTGAAATTAAGCATTTTTGTGTGTGTGTGTGTGATTGAAAGAGATTGGTGTGAGAAAATGAAAGTGAGATGGTTTGTTTGGGCTTTTTGAGTGATCCGACAAATGTAAAGAGAAGTGATAATGAAAGTTGAGGTTTTTGGTGGTTTTTGGCGTTGGGTGGTGGTGGGTGGGTGGAGGTGGTGGTGTAGTGGTGGCGGTGGGTGGCGAAGGTGGATGTGGGAGGTGGTGGCGTTGGGTGGTGGTAGGGGGTGGCGGTGGAGGTGGTAGGTGGTAGCGTTGGGTGGTAGGTGGCGGTGGAGTGCACCGTTAGTCCTTAGGACTAACGTTGCAATTTATTATATTGCATCGTTAGTCCTAAGGACTAACTGTGCAAATATTTTCTCTTCCGTTAAGAGATAACGGAGAAATATTTGCACCGTTAGTCCTTATTAACTGAATTTACTAACAGAGGGATGTATTTGTGCCAACTTTACTAACGGAGGGATGATTTTGTGCCAAAAAAAAGTTTAGGGATGTAAAGCGAGACAAAGGGCAAACCACAAGGATGTATTTTGGACTTTACTCTTTAACTTTTAACTTTTCTCTTTATCGTTGTTTAGGTCATATTTCTCATACTAAAGTTTTCTTTTTATCAAACGCCTATTGTTACATTTATTATCGTAAAAACAATAAGCTGAATATTTATTAACTCCAATATTGTCGTCATTCATCAAGAAAAACATATAATGAAAAAATATTACTCACCGGAAGTTTTAATTACATGGTATCGAGTGGATGATCATGTGTCCATTTTCTGAGATGTTCATGTACTTGTTGGTAAGGAACTGAAGTAGCAGAATTAGGATTCCCTGGTGAAGATGTTTCAGGAGTGGGTTCAGGGGCAAATATATTTTCAAACGGAGCATCTTCGGGAGTAGCAAAGGGGTTATCTCCAAAAGAATTAGCAGCTGCATTTCCTTGATGTACATAAGATGATTGAGGATTCGAAGATGATGATGAATGATCTGCAAATGGCGCTACTTGAGATAAAGACATTGAGACCGATGGACCATTTGTGTTGGTTGGAGTAAGAGAAGCAGCAGTTGGTGGTGCAGAGTTATCATCAGCTGGTGGCTCATAGTATTCATCATACATTGGATCAAACAGTTTCTTCAAATATTCTTTTAAGGGAGGTACATACGGAGCTGCAGGAGTGGGATACTGTACAAGACCCGAACTAATGGTTCCAGGTGACAAACATTGAGGTGCGCGTCCAAAACTGGATTGTCCAAGAGCCATTTGCTCAGTCAGCTCATCGAACGTAACATGAATAGTTTCCATAATGTCTCGGGTTCTTTTTGTTATAGATTTGGTAACCCTTCTGATTAGGTGCATAACCAACGAAAAATCCAATATCAGCCTTAGCTTTCAACTTTCCCAGATCTTGACCATCATTGGTTGGATAGCACAAAGCTCCAAACACACGAAGAAACGAGAGATCCGGTTTTCTGTTGTGAACTAATTCGTATGGAGTTTTTCCATGAACAATATGTATTAGGGAACGATTTTGAGTGTAACAAGCAGTGGCAATGGCTTCCACCCAGAGAAACATTGGAGCCTTTGAAAATATTAGCATAGTCCTTGCAGCTTCTACAAGAGTCCGATTTCGCCTTTTGATAACATCAAATAGTCATGAATATTAAGTGTCAATTTCCCCTGATAATGCTCGTATTTTATATCATTTATATGAATTTACGCTTGTTTTCCTCTATATTTCACTTTCAGGTAAATTACGAGCATTGAAGCTAAAGAGACGCGGATTCGGAGATTTATTGAAGATATATCAAAGTATGCTCATTTTGAAGCAGTTACGGCGTAACTCCTCTCTCACATTACGCCGTAACTAAAGCGTGGCTCAGAAAACCAACTCAACAGAAGATTACGGCGTAACTCTCCCAAAGATTACGACGTAACCAACTAGGTCAAATGAGGTTCCGCACCGCTGCAAGCTACGCCATAACTATTGTATTAATTACGGCGTAACCAAGATTTATCAAAGATACGACGTAACTCCTTCCATAGTTACGCCATAACCATCGTTTTTAGTGCAAAATACGAAAAATTGGATGTTACGGCGTAACTCGTATAATTAGTTACGCCGTAACCAGATCTGGCCTATAAATACCCCACGATTTCCAGCATTTTAAATCATCCCATTTCACACACAACACAAAGTGAACGTGAGTAGAAGTCGAAGGCAGATCTAGAGGAGCATACGGAGCTATCTCCAAGGGAAAAATCACTCCCCTACGATAAGCATTAGCATTTTATCTTTTTTTTACTTTCAACTCATGTATTTCGTAATGTTAAACATTGAATCGATTGTTATAGTTAATATGAGCGGCTAAGCACCTCTGGTGTTAGCCTAGTTATGATTCCTTAATTGTTTTGTTTGCGTTTACATTGTTTCCGTATAATTATTTCTAAGTGTATTCATGCATAGTTTGTTGGTAGCTACCCTTTTTTCGGTAGTTTTGAATGGCGGTAGTGGCTAGTTACTTAGGAGATATGACCAACTGACCCTAAGTAGGTAGACTAAGTGGGAAGGGTAAGATATGACCAACTCACGACCCTTTCTGCTTGTGCGATTTGACCAACTAATCACCTACCATTTGGATGAATTTAAGAAGTAAGGGGTGAGTGTTTAAGATGCTAGCGCCCGGGCACTCACTATTATGAATCTAGCATGTAGCGGTACTTAATGAATTGACTTAGGGGAATAAGAACAACTAGATTTATGACGGGTCACCTGATTTCTCCAGTAGGACCCTTTGCTGATAGGTTAGGACGAACTGACCAAATGCTGTCCTAGCGAATTTGACCCCACCTGAAGTAATTAGAAGTAATTAGACGTGAACATTACTAATTAGGATGATTAACTAGGTTAGCACCCCTCTCCTCTATTGATCACATCCCTCGCCTTTATTTTCTTTAGTAGTTAATTATAACAAAATCATATTAAAATATGTGACATCTAGACTTAGTTTAAATCCGCACACATAGCTCTTGGGACGACCTCAGTGTACCGAATACTACACTACAGACGACCGGATACACTGCCCGTTAGTGCATTAGGGTAGACCATAGGTATAACGAGTAATTATAAATATTAAAACCTGATCTGTAAAACATGCATCAAGTTTTTGGCGCCGCTGCCGGTGAGTTATTTTAGGGTTTTTATTAAGTCTATTTTTAACTTTCTTTCTTTTCTTAATGTCAGGATTCAAGACTAGAAGCTCAAGGCCATTTTTGGCCACCCCGTTCGATGATCCGAAAAAACAATTTCGGACGAAAAAAGTTTACTCTCCGATTCCTATTCATAACATTTTTTCGTTTTACGAATCTGACCAATCTGATGCAGAACCTGAAGTCATTGATGAAAACAATAGCGAAGAAATAACCATGGAATAATATTTGGAACGACCAAATGTGAACTGTAAATGAGCCTTCACGCAAGACTCTAGTGTGGAAAAATTCTCTATTCCGGACCAATTTATTCGGGAATTACATGAGCTTAAGTTTTCAAGAGATGAAAATGAGGATGTTCATAATCATGTAGAAGAAGTACTCTACCTATCGTCTCTTTTTAGCGTCCGGGGTATCCCTAGCTATTCAGTTACAACAAGAATTTTTCCTATGACTCTTACAGGGACTGCGAAAATATGGTACAATAAACTCCCTAACGAATGCAAAGAAGCATGGGATAAATTAAGAAGAGAATTCGTTCAACAATTTTGCCCTCCTTCAGAGATGGCTAAACTTCTCAGTAAGATCCATCAATTCGTTCAAGAAGGTGAAGAAACGCTTTATCAAGAGTGTGAAAGATTCAATGAGCTACTTTACCGATGTCCTACTCATGACTTGAACAAACATCAAATCGTCTATGTCTTCTACAGGGGAATTAATGCACTAACACGTGAATTACTCGATTCTCCTAGACCTATTCCAAGCATGACCCCTGACCAAGCTCTAGAGTGTATTCAACGGATTTCTAAACATTGCTATAAATGGCATATGGATACAGGGTATGGACTAAGGGATAATTTTGATCATAAGGTAATGAAAACATTGACGAAGCAAGAATATAATTATGGTGAAATTTTCGAAAAGCGATGACTGGAAAGGGCCAATGAAATTGAAGCCTGTATGGTAGAGAAGGTTAAGAGTGTATTTTGGACCAAGACCGGAAACAGCTTAGAAAAAAGGATCCTTGACCATATCAAGGAATCTAAGGAACGTGATGAGAGAATTGAATAAATGATGAAAACATTCGTGGAAAACACAGTTTCTTCTCTCAAGACTCATAAAGACATAACGGATTACCTCACTGCACGAGAAGAAGAAGTTGTCAACACAGTTGAAACAATCTTTGAAGAGCCCACTACCTTTTCGGAGAAGGTTAAACGAAGAATCAGCAAGGAGAAACTCTTGCTTCTTGACGTTCGAACTCTCCCGGTAAACGTTCCTCTTGTTAATTCCATTAAGACGGATCCCAAAAATATTTTTCATGAATTAAGTGACGGTTCTGATGAGACGGTTCAACTTAACGAGAGATGTTCAGCAGTTTTAAGGAATGAACTACCGCAAAAGGAAAAAGATCCTGGTTGTTTCACTCTCCCTTGCTTGATCGGGAGTCTCAATATGTGTAACGCCCTTGCTAATCTTGGAGCGAGCATAAGCATAATGCCTCGTTCAATGTTCCTACGTATGGGGTCGGAGAACTTAAGCCAGCCAAAATGAAGATTGAAATGGCCGATCGATCCATGCAGTCACCCTTGGGAATCGTTGAGAATGTATTGGTAAAGATAAAAAAAAAATTCTTCCCGGTTGATTTCGTGATTCTGGATATTCCCGAAGACAACCGAATACCTATTATTTTAGGAAGACTGTTAGGAATTAGCACTTCCAGGTATTAAAGAGTCGGTCACCTCAAGTATATGTAATCGTTAGAAAGCTCGTAGTCGTAGTTATTTTAAGTTAAGTAATATTTAGTTAAGTAACACCGTGGAGGACGGACGGGTCTTTACCCACTGTATGCCTGATCCACACCATGTGTGGCTTTTATGTAAGACTATAAATACTCTCTACCTTCCAAGGTAGAGAGTTGGAGCTTATAATAATAATTTCACTTTCTCTCACTAAGTTCCCTAAACCTCTAACTTTCTCTCTCTAGAATTCCATCTTAAACGCCACCTTGTGTTATGGTTTGATGTGTATGTGAAAAGTTAATCTCTAACAATTGGTATCAAGAGCCAAGGTTAGATCATATCTTACACATCTTTGGATTTCTAGTGGTTTTTAGGTGGTTTTTAAGTTTGAAAAAGTTTAGTGGTTTTAGCATCATTTGATTGATTTCTAGTGTTAAAGTTTCGATTTTGGTTGTACTTTTATGTTTAGAATCATCAAAAGTGTTTAGGTTTTCATTTGGTAAGCTTGAATCATCTTGGTTGGGTTGTTTTTGGATTGAAAAGTGAGGTTTATATGGTTTTTTCAAGCTAGCGACTTAGCTCACGGAATAGTTTCTTGGTAGCGACTTGCTTCACATTTGTGTAGCGACTTACAGTGTTGGAACTAGCGAGTTAGACCTAGCGAGTTAAAGTACAAGTAGTGGATTCTCCACTACGGGTAGCGACTTGTGGTAGCGACTTGGTCAAGAGCGAGTTGCTCTTTATCGACTTGTGTCTCTAGCGACTTGTGTAGCGAATTGCTGCCAAAATTTGGTTAGCGACTTGGTCAATAGCGAGTTACTACTTAGCGACTTGTTTTTCTGTTTAGCGACTTGGGACTCTAGCGACTTAGGGGTGTAGCGAATTAAGGGTTAGCGACTTAGTGCATTAATTTCTAGCGACTTAGTGAACTAATTTCTAGCGACTTAGTGCATTATCTTCTAGCGATTTAGTATTTTATCATCCAGAGTCTTGAGTGATTGTTTACGGTTTTCTCTTGATTCAGTAAAATCCCGTGAAAGAATCCATTTCCCGGTTTAATCATAGAGCTATAAAATCCCGTATAATCTGTTACATGTCTACCAACGCTCCCAATCTTTGTTATCTCCACGTCATGTGCGAAGATGTTCAAGCAAATGGTTCAGATACTTCGCCCACCCATGCTTGACCGAACTGACTACGACTCTTGGGCTCAACGAATTAGACTGTATTGCCTTGGAAAGGAAAATGGTGTCAACATTCTCAAATCCATTGATGAAGGACCATATCGAGTTGAGACGACTAGAGATATACTTGATACTAATGCAGATGGTACTCATGTTTACGGAATTGACAGACCTAAGATGTATGATGAGCTTGATGATAAAGATAAAAAGAGATTTGATGCAGATATCAGGGCTTCAAACATTGTTCTTCAAGGTCTTCCTAAAGACATCTACAAGTTGATCAATCATAACACAGATGCTAAGGCAGTTTGGGACAATGTTAAGATGCTTCTCTCGTGTTTCAATTAACTATGGAAGACAGAGAATCCCAACTCTATGACGAATTTGAGCATTTCAAAATGAAACCAGATGAGAGTGTCTATGAGTACTATGTGAGATTTCATAAGTTAGTTAATGACATGAGGAACATCGGAATGACTATGCCTAACATTCAGTTGAACTCAAAATTTGTGAACAACATGAATCCCGAATGGCACAAATTTGTTACCGCTGTGAAGATCACTAAAGGATTGAAGAATACCAACTATGAGCAACTCTATGCCTTCCTCCTTCAGAATGAGAGACATGCTATGTTTGAAAAATTAATTCTCAATCAGTTCAAAACCAACCAGGGAGAGACAAGCTCGTCTAATGACTCTACTGCTTTCTACTCAAACATCGGAATCACAACCAAAGAATCACAAGTCATACCCTTGGGTAATGGTAATCACAAACTCATTCCTGATCCTATGTACAAACAAGCTGATGCCGATACTCACGTGGGTAGCTTCATTAATCAACTAGCTCTTCTCATCAGTCAAAACATGAATACTCTCCCACAAACCAACAACAACCTCGAGAATCGCATCTAACCCACACAATCAAGCCACTATTAAAGATGGAAGGATCGTGGTGCAACCAGTTACAGAAAGACAAGGTATGATCGAGGACGAGGTGGAGCTGGGAGAGGTTATGTTGGAAACCATAATCGAGGAAGGAATGGTAACCAAGGTCAAACTAAGCTCATCAAATGTTATAACTGTGGTGGAGAGGGACACATTGCAAGGAACTGTCCATCTCCAAAGCGCCCACGAATGCCTGATTACTTCAGAGAGAAGATGCCGCCTGCCTCAAGCTCCGGACAATGGTGCTACTCACGATGAAGAGGAATTGTTATTTCTTGCTGAGGGCAATGCCAAGACCTATGATGCAGATGTGGATGAGCAGACTATTCAGGAGATAGGTCACAATCATCAGAATGCCTTTCAAGTCGCTGACTGTGATGCATACGACTCGGATGTGGATGATGGACCTACGCACATACAATTTTATGGCTAGCATTTCTCCAATGGTTTCTCCCAAAGTCTCCTCTTCATCACTAGCTGGGCCATCCCATGACAAGCTCATCTCAGAGGTATTAAAACTATACGATGATGCTGATGTGCACCAGATGCATGACAAAGTACAATCAACTGAAACTATTGAATCAAATATTGAAAATATGGGTAATATCAATATTGTCCCATATGATCAATACGTGAAACAAAGTGAAAGTGAAGTTGTACCAAGTGATGCATCTTCTGCAGTCAACAATGACTATGTTTGTGATGAATACTGCGCATGTGCCCCTGATGATTCCATTATTTCTCAACTAAATGCCTATAAAGAACGTGTTGCTATTTATGAACAACGTGCTAAATTTGAGTTGACCACTCGTGAGCGGAAATGGATAACCAAGGAAGTACAGTAATTAGAAAAAGTAAGTTTAGAGAAGAAATATTGAAACAAGAATTAAATTCCTTGCAAGAAAAACTCTCTAAAACATCTAAGCAAAAACAAGAACTTCAAGAAAATGTGAAAATGCTTAAGCAAGAATTTAATGCAAAGGAATCAAAACTCGTGAGAGATTTTTCTAATCTGAAAACTTTGAAAACAAACTTGAGAACAAGTTGTACATACAAGGAAACACCATTCGAGCTCACATGGTCACTAAACATCGAGTCTTAAGCGATAAGCATAGCATTCCCTTTGTTGAGGAACCGAATCCAGAGGTAATTAAAAAGGCTAGAAATGCTCATAAGGTGCTTTATGATGGTAATGAAATTCTTAAGCCTAGGCAGAAACCTAGTTGCGTTGAGTGCACCGAGGAAGATAAGAAATCGGATGAAGTCACTAGGGAAAGGATGAACAAAAAACTAGATGAACCGAAATGCAAAGAGAAAAAGATTATTATCACTCCCCATGACTACAAGAAGGAAAACTGGATTTCCTTGAACATGTTTAAGCCTCAAACATTGCTGACCCTGAACAAGTGTTCCGGAAAAGGATATGGACTTGCAAAAGTCGAAAATCTTGTTGAAAAGAATACCCCTTGTAGGAAATTCCCTAAAGCGACTGAGTATCCTCCAAATACACCAATGCATTTAGTTCCTAGAACTATTGCCACTAAGAGCAAGACCTTAATCAGTCAATATGTTATTCTTCAACTATTTACCGATTTTGAGAAAACTTGTAAGAAAAGGATCACACCCACGGGGATAACTGAAGGGGAAAGGGGTTTTGAGCAAATGAAAGAATGTTATTTAACTGAGGTCATGCCTTTCTTTAAACAACTAAAAGATCATTTTGAGAGTCTTAAAAAGGGGATAAAATCGGATATTAAAGAAATGGAAAAGGAATTTGATGCAATGATAGTTGAGGTTAGTGATTATGAGCGTGCACTAAAATATAATGAGATTGAGAGGAAGAACTTGCATACCTTAAATGAGACTCTTATTATTGAATGTGTTGCTCAAGATATCTTTTTCACTGCTTCAAATTGCTCTATTAATGCTTCCAAATTTCATGAACTATCTGTGGCCCCGAAAGTCTCCCATGATCGTGTCATTGAGCTTGAAAAACTAATTCTAAACTAAACGAGAAAATTGAACTGGATGATCACGATAATTTGGTTAAACATTTTTCTAAACTAGAAGTTGAGCATTTTAATTTACAACTCAAATATCAACATCTCAAAGAAAATGTCAAAACTTCAAATATCAAGACATCTTCAGATGCTCCAGAGTTTGATGCAGTTTTCAAATTAACAAACGTGATGAATGATTCAAGCTCATGCAACACGATCAGAAAGTTGAAAGCCCAAATCTCTCAATTAAAGGGTCAAACGAACAATAAGACAGGCTCCCAAATCCCTCCTTCTTTAGATTCTCGGAATTCTCAAACTTTTCATCTTCAAAACTTAGTTGATGCCTTACAAAAGGAAAACGAGAGTTTTCTAGAAGAAAATGAAAAGTTAAACGACATTTTAAAGAGTTATATGATTCAATGAAAGTCACCCGTGACCAAAACAACGAAAAAATAACGCCTTTACAAAAGGAAATTGAGAATCTAAGAAGTCAGGGAAATGGGAAACCGCCACTTGTTTTCAATAAGAATGTTGTCTCAAAGTCACCCTTAGATTGCAAATACACTTGACAGCTTAAATATATTCCTCTGCATCTTAGGAATAATGAACATGCTTTTCATGAATACTGTGCTCACCTTAAGGATAGTCTAGAATGTCTTCGTGAGATTGTCGAAGAGGATTTCATTAATAAACCTCTTGATAGTGAAATTAGGTTTGCTTGCCTCCATGCCAAACGATCTCAAGAGTTGCTAGAATGTGTAATTGCCACATGCCCAAAATCCTTAACCTTAGGTGAAAAGGCAAAGCTGTGATGCCTTGTTCTATGCCTAGTGCCAAGCAGAAATCCGTTCTATGCCCAGTCTTAAAAAGGGAAACACTAATGTGCCTTCAAGTAACTCAGATTCCAGATATGTTAGTGCTAAGAAAGTGAACTTTAGTGTGCCTGCAAAAAGCTCAAATCACAGTCTTAAAGTATACACTAATGTGCCTTCTAGTACTTCAGATCCTTGCACATCAAGTTCAGAAATGCAAAAATTAGATCAACCAACTAATGTTCCCATTCCTCTACAGAGTAATCATGACTTTAAAGCGAAGCAGTCAAAGTCTCAAGACAATACAAGGAATGATAGGACCTTGCAAGCTAAGAATGTGCAATCTGAAGAGAGTAGAAGACCAATCTAGGAACGTTAGGCTTGTGTTGAATAAAACGAATCGTGTTGATTCTAGTATTAGCCTTAGGCGCATCGTAATTAATTCAATTCTGATACTATCTGCAAACCTTGTAATGCTGCATGCTTGAATTCCGTTGCTAATCATGAATGTGGTGTGAATGCTTTGTCTAATGTTGTCAAATGCCCAGTTAAAATTGCTAATGCTTATAATCGTGCTATTAAGGCAAAAAGGCAAAAACGAAAGACTGTTAGAAAACAAGTGGAAACCCACAGGATGAACTTTTATAAAGATAGGTTATTATTGGATACCTTTTGGTCATAAGAATAATCAGTTTTGTTCTCACATGTACGCTAAGATTATGCCCACTAGAAAATGGATGCCTATTGGTAGAACTATTCCCTTAAGAAGTAAACATACTTTGAATAGGGCAAATACTGATACCCAGAAGATTGCATCTATTCCCAATGATTCCATTGCTCTACTTCGATATGGATGTTTCTGATTCTGATGTGGGTGTTCCAAATACTGGTACTAACCAAAAGGACCCCATGAGCACGTGGGGATCCAATGTTTCCAATTCTCTGTCTTCGTCTGTTGTCCAAAGCAGGTCGTACAAGTCGTCCCTTGGTATTTGGATTCGTGCGCGGCTCTAAACATATAAATGCTCTTAACAATGACGCTCGTTCACATCAGTTCAGGCTCTCGTTCTTCATCATAATGACGCTCTGTTCAATTCAGTTCAGGCCTCGTGACTTCATCATAATGCGTCTGCAGATAACACTTCAGCCCCGCTCTTCAAAGAAAAAGAAAAGTGTACGCTTCAGTGCGCTTTATCTTCTGAAGAAGAGAAATCTTCATGTTTATGACCATTCTCATCGACATTCTTCATCAACAAGCTTCATGTCTCTCCCATGCTCATTCAGTCATCAAATGGATCTACATTCATTAATGTATATTCTTATTCATTTGCTAAATCAAAAATGGCAACTTCGGATGCAATTTTGAGGGGGGAGAAGAGTGAATATACTAAATGATGATGGATGTTTGAATAATGGTTATACGACTTAAAGTTTGATGACTCTCACTCACTAAGGATAAATGGGATTTATGAGAAGAGGGAATATACTAAATGATGATGGATGTTTGAATAATGGTTATACGACTTAAAGTTTGATGACTCTCCTCCAACGCCTAATGTTTCACTCACGAAGGATAAATGGGATTTATTGTTTGGGATTCATTGGTTCAAGATATGTTTGATGAGTATTTACAACCGCTAGCGAATATTTGATGATCATCAAAGACTATGTGATTCATGAGTTCAAGATATGTTTGATGATCATCAAAGAAGTACAACTCGCACTACTCAAAAATCCCTATCTCCAGTTATTCCTTAAGGCGTTGATAATGATTATCATAATATTGCAGTTGCACTCATGAATAATGATCCGCTTTTGGTATTCCTTTGCCAAATCTTCACGGATTATTGTTCATGAATAATGATCCACTCTTTGGTATTCCTTTGCCAAATCTTCATGGATTATTGTTCCTCACATCGTGCATGCTATAAATCAACCACATGAACTTCAAGGAAAAATGTCTACCTCATCCGCCAAGTTATTGGTGTATCCTCCATATCAGGCTCTACATGAATACTTTTAGGAAGAATACATTGATGTTGAGGCATCATTTGTTCGTTCATTCAGTGGGGGAATGTACATCCGGTTGTATGTTTATTCACATGTTGGGCATTTGACACAAGTTGATTACTTCGTTACTCTTTATCACTTATTTGAGGTTGAAGTTGACGTTCACAAAGGCGTGATCTTATTTGATAACTTGCTCGAGCTTAAGAATTAGAGTTGAAGTCTTGGGTTATCTAGTTACCAGCAGTCGAGGTGGATGGTTGAAGACCTGTTTAACTATCACTATTAGGAGTTACGTTGTTTTACCTGTGTCACGCGTGATATTACGCGTGATAATCGCAAGAGGTGTAAATGTCTCATACTTTAATTGAGTATTGAGTACTTAAGAGGTCTGCTTGGTGCATAAATTCTCGATTACCGTTCTTCCATCTATAAGTGCAAGCTTAAGACACAAATACGGGGAATTCGACTTCAGTTTCAAGTTTGGTATATTGGGTTTTTCTTCAACAAAGGGTCACTTCAAATTGTCTACATATGGGTTGATAAAGATAGTGAGAGAGTTTATGTAGCAGTTGATTCTCACAGGATTCATTTGGGCTATTGGAGTTCTTCTCACAAGATTTCAAGTTTATGGATATATTATGTTTTGCTGATTCTCGAGGTATCAAACCGCTTTGGGGAAGGATATATTATTCCAACTATTTGGGGAAGTGGTCTCGAGACCTGGTTTTTGTTCTTCGCTGTTCGCTTGAAGAAATGTGAGATATTTGAACGCTGAGATGATAATTTATCGGCTGTTGTCATCTGAGGGAAATGGTGTGATAGAATACTGACGACACATCTTATGATAAAGTGCTTCCGCACTTATATGCACAACATGTTCACTTGATCGAGCTAATTCAGAGTTGACATCCACAGAGATGATTAGTGACTCAACATGTTACATGGATGTCATCGTCTCTACTCTTGTTGGGTACATGTGTACATTATGTGCTGATTGGTTATATGTTATATAACCGGAATGCACTTGGTAAAATGAAGATGTTGATATATTGTTCCCCTAAATAGACAACTGGTCAATCTTGAAGAGTAAGGTGTACATCGGGGATGCACAAAGCAGTTCATGTGATCGGCCGAATCGCTTTAATCCGATTTGATAACCACTGAGACGATCAATGTTTCAACTTGTTACTTGGTGTCTCGTGTTCTTCAGTGGTGCCGAGCTTCAATCAATGAGACCGCTTTGTATTCAACTATACTCTTAGGAAATGGTCTTTATTCGATGTTTGTCGGTTTAGGGGGGAAGCTACCAAAGATTCAAATTGAGAAGGCTCATGTCCTGACGATTTTCTTAGAAGCCTCGAATGCTTTGGTGGCGAAAGTTTAAGAGATGTTGATTCCTTTCTTCTACAACGTACTGAACGATATCTTTATCTCGGTACTCATTTCATCATTCTCTTAAACTAATTTATCTCATGTAAATATTTATTCAAAAAACAAAATACAAAATTATAAAACCCTATAAAACCAAATAGAAAAATATAAAACTTTCAAAATCCATAAAAATCTGAAAAAATCGAAAAATCTTCAAAAATATTGTCTATTTGTCATGTTTTTCTCAGTTCGATTATATCTACGGTCTTTGTGCTGTCATTCAAAGAATGACACGGGACTTTAGATGTTGTTCGAATTTAAAAAAAAAAAAAAAAAAAAAAAAAAAAATTTGGAGAAAGAGAAACAATGGTTTATTGTCATTTTCGTGCAATAACCGGTTTTAAAAGAAAGAACAGAGCCATGTTTTACCATGTTTTCAAATTCCATGCTCGGATTCTATAACATTTATCTGCTGAAAACTAAATGCTTTGAAAAATAACTCGGTCTCTATTTTTGATAATCATCGGACTTATCTTGTCAAAATCTCTATCGCTCAATCAACAACCTATGTCATTGATTGAGGGGAGAATGATTTCAATTAAATTAAAAAGTTATTTGGCATTAAATTGTTTTCAAAAGATGTACATGCATGTTTAACCAATGGAGTTTAAAATCTCAACATAAGATCCTTATCGCTTAAAACGCTTTCATATCAAGTCACAATTCTCCTTAAAAGCTTTCAAAATCAATTTAAATCTACAGAGATCACAAATCTCAAATGTTTTAATAATTGTGATCGGGGAAGAAGTTGTGATTTAAATAGGATTTAAACCGATAATTCGATAAATGGTTTCTTAAGTGATTAGCATGTTTGCCTCCCCGTAAGTGACAAACGATTTCAAATTTTCCATGCACACATTGAGGGGAGCATCTATATTAAACCACAATGATTTGAAACGTGATCACTTATCTCAATGTGCAGGTTCCCTCTAGTATGTGCAAAACTCTTTTCAAATCTCGAGACACATATTGAGGGGGAGCAAAATCATGAAAACCTCATCCTTCCCAAAATGCTTTATCTACTTGATTTGATCAAGGAAGTGATGGTGATATTTTTAGAAAATGGTAAACAAAGAAGTTAATTTCTTCCTCTTGCCTCCGTGTGCAAAACAATTTCAAACATTTGATGCACATGTTGAGGGGGAGCACTTATTCTAAAAATATCAAAAACAATTCGTGTACAAAATGCTTTGATAATATATCACAAGTATCTGGATTGATTTTCAAATGGTTTTCAATTGGTTCCAATGGCAGATGAACAATACCAAATAGACCGACCAACTTTACTTTATGTACGACGATATAAGGATGTTAAGGTTAGGTATTGGTTCCCATGATCCGCCAGAACCGGAGGGATCTACCCAGGGACTATCCACTAGTTAGTGTAGAGTTCTTAGGTATGATGATAAAAGGAGAAAAATGAGATATGGGAAGAGTGCGGACTAAGACGGAGCTAGTACTGGAATAAACCCAACAAGGTTCTAGCTATGAAGTCTCGGTAAAATCACTGAGGGGTTGAAGAATGAAATAGAATTGAATGAGAAAAGGGTGAAAACAAATAGCCCTCCATTTATTCAACCTTAGGGCGGAAACCGGGTTCAATTCATATGCTACTGATGGTAACATCGGTATTGAAGACAAGACGTCATGGACCCAAAGGACGCTCTGCACTTCAACTTCCCAAACCACTCAAGTTCCTCTTAAAAGGACTTGTTTCATTCTCACGGGAACCGACATTATCTATCGACTTTCTCTTAGAGATTGTTGATATTGAAGAAGGAGACCTCTCCCTAGTCTCCATAACAGGATCCAAATATTCAAAAATTGAGTCTAGAGCCACGAGATCATCAATAAATCTCATTAGGACACTTTCAATGAAGACTCTCTGCTTTACACAATGTGGAAAGAGAGATTATATCTTGAGTCCCACGCATTATCCTTGTGGTATTGCCAGAACATCCGAGTGATGTGTTTACATATTCACTGTGAAGATGGAAAGCCTTCTGGAGCCAACATCTAACAAGCTCCTGGTAGGTGGCATGTGAGATCTATTATACGATCAACCATGTGACAACCGAACGTAAACAATGGGGCTTATCTTTTGAATCAATCCTAGCTCAGGTTATGGATTGACGGATACCTTTGAAAAACCGGTCTTTGTGCTTTAAAACTCTTTTCATTAGCACGCCGACCGTGTACTAATTTTTCAAATCAAAAGGTGTTTTATGATTGATAATTGATTTTCATTAAAACCTTCGCTGTATTGCAAAAACAATTTCTATTGAGCAATACTCGATTGTTTTTCAAATATCTTTTCATCAATCGCTGGACTCAAATTCGCCGGTTCACTCAATTGTGTTGTCTTCTTTGAGATGTTCCGGTTTGAGAACAGCTAGAGCAGCTGCGAAACCTGTCAAGGAAATTCTTCGGAATTATACCTGATCACAGTGATTTGTATGATCAACGGGGAACAATGAGCCGTGTACCTCAATTCAACGAAAGTGATCAAAGACACTTTCATGTGATTTATTGCTAACTGCTATGCGCGTGTACGCCCGACGCTTGCAGCTGTTCAGAATGAAGCGGTCAATCCATAGCCGCATGCTCACTTAACACATTCATCTCAAAAGAAATCATGATTAGTGCATCAATGACTATGATATTTTCACTCCATGCTTCGCTACACTGCCGCCAATATCATGATTCAACAAATGCTTCCGCTACTCTGATGAGAAGATATCATGATCCAGAATGTGAGCATGTCGGTCCTAAAGTCACAACATCACATAATACCAACACCACAAAGGATGACACAGAGATTTGTCTATGGCTGATTATCTCAAATGATGGCTCAAAATTATTATCACGTGGATCAGTAAAAGACCTCCACTTGAAGTAACCAAACATGCAATGTGAAGAATCAATGACTACGAGCTTAGGAACAAAGGACTACATCAAGAATGCAAGAACAATTGTTAATGTCATATCTGTTTGTATTCAATGTAATTTTAGTGCATGATTGAGGTGACCTCCCTTAGGGGGAGATTGTTAGGAATTAGAAATTCCAGGTTTTAAAGAGTCGGTCACCTCAAGTATATGTAATCGTTAGAAAGCTCGTAGTCGTAGTTATTTTAAGTTAAGTAGTATTTAGTTAAGTAACACCGTGGAGGACGGACGGGTCTTTACCCACTCAGATGCCTGATCCACGACCGATGTGTGGCGTTTTATTATAAGACTATAAATACTCTCTACCTTCCAAGGTAGAGAGTTGGAGCTTATAATAATAATTTCACTTTCTCTCACTAAGTTCCCTAAACCTCTAACTTTCTCTCTCTAGAATTCCATCTTAAACGCCACCTTGTGTTATGGTTTGATGTGTATGTGAAAAGTTAATCTCTAACAAGACCAATGCTTGCTACTGCCCATGCAAAAGTGGATGTCTTCGCCCAAAAATTAACTCTCGAAGCTAATGGGAAATTGACACATTTAGACCTAATGAACTTCTATCCACCCCTCAAAAAGTTTGTGCAATTGACCCTATTGGTGATTTTGGTGATGCATTGAAAGATTTTCTTAGTGACTCCCCGAAAACTCCTACAAAAATCTTGGCGAGATAGCTTCAGGGAGAGATTTTGATGTGTTCGTAAATTTTGAAAAAGAAGACTTAGGAGTAAGTGCCGATGATTTCGCTAGCGACATAGAAATGGTACATTGGAACAACAACTCTGAAAAGACTTTTTCACAATCTGACCACCCTAAGTTTTATATGATGGGAGCTCGAATCCATCATAGGAACCCTTATTATCTAAAAATTTTATGCAAAATGGGTCATTGATTTCCATCCATTCATCGACACCAATTCCCCAGTTAACATCATTTCTAAGGAATGCTACAACTAGGTTATGGAAAAATCACTTGAATATAAAAGAAACAATTTCCTAGGGATTGCAACAAATATCCGTGTCTTTGTTGGGACTCACTCATTTTTGGTCGATTTTGTGGTTTTAGATGACGTTAGCGAGTTTGTGGAAGATGGGCTAACCAGGGTTATTTTCGGGAAACCCTTTCAAGAACTATCTGGGCTAGATAAAGATGAGAAAAAAGGGCTTGTATGGTTAAAGATTGGAAAAGATAAAACGATTTTTAAAATGCCGCGGACTGTTAAGAATTTTAAAAAGTGGACAAAGAGGCTGAGCCATGCTCACCACTACTGACATTAGTGACGAAGATAAGGCCAAAGGTATTGACCACCCTTACCAAAAGATCAAGAATTTTTACTTGGGGTGTTTAGAGCTAGGGACAGACTACAAACGGGATGAGAAGCTGATCAGTTGGATTCAACGTGGAGATTTCCATATCCACGAAATGACCAACAAGCACTTCTAGCCCCGAGGCTCAGAGTCTAACTTAAAGACTCGTATTCTATCCCCGAGGCTCAGAGTCTAACTTAAAGACTCGTAAATAAAGAAAAGTGCTCTTTTGGGAGACAACCCGAATTATCCCTTTCATTTGTTTTATTTCCTTGCTGTTGGGTTTTGTCTTTTTAACCATTTTTGCAGGAAAACGGAGAAAAGTTGTTGCTGCAGCATTCTGATCCGACCAGAGTTACGGCGTAACTCACTATCTTGGTTACGCCGTAACAGGCCTTTGTGCAGCAGAACTCGTAAGCATTACCAATTACGGCGTAACCCAGCCTATGGTTACGCCGAGCCACACCCTGTCAGTTTTGCTTAATTACGGCGTAACTCCTTATGGGAGTTACGACGTAACTACCCTCTGTGACACTTCTTTCATTTTAAACACAATAACCTTGTATTAGTTTTCAAATGAACTTTGTGGGTATGTTCCCTGTAAGCCCTCACGAGACTACACTCGTCCACTTAGGACACCAAGTGGTTTAAAAGGCTTGTTGCATACGCTAAATGCAACCGTGATTCCTACGAAAGTGAGTTAGATTTCTTTTTCATTTTTCTTTTTCTTTTTTAGAATTATGCTTGTCGGTAGTGTGATTCCAGGGATTGAAGTTTGCTCATGGATGCTTATGCGAAGGCACGACTCTTTTCGTGGGCCTTCTTTCTTTTTGGAGCAAATTTCAGGGAAGTTCTCGCTCTAATTCTACTTTTCTCTTCACCTTTATTTAACGCTTAGTACAAAAGGGACTTTGTACAATCTCAAGGGGGGACGGGAGTAGAATTGTCTCTTGAACTTTATTGCCCACGTTTTTCTAGTTTATTTTGAAAAATTATGCCATTTTAAAATTTTGACATGTTTTTCTTAACCTAACTGGATTAGACCTTAGCTGAGCACATTATAACCCTTGATATTATATGGTGATATTAGCCTTATCCGTTTCCAAATATTTACCCCAAATCCACCAAATTATGAGTGTGCCGGTAGCTTGTAGACTTTAGAACTTGGCCTTTACATCATTTCGAGACCATAGACGAAGTATGTTGAGTTAGCTCGATGTATTTGGACTTTCAGTTTAAGAACGCAGTATTATAGGATTATCACCCAAATAGCCTACCATTGTATGGCTATCGATTAGTCACCTCGACTTCTCGACCCCCATGTTAAACCCTTTGTTGCACTAACCTTTAGTGCAAGATACCCCTAGATACACCCTTCTGAGCCATTCCTTTCATTTTGTTCACCCAACATATTGTTTCGATACACCATTACACCTTAGCCTACCGTGTAGTCTTTATTTGTAATTAAGAAGTCATTATTTGCCTAAGTTCAAGGTTCAAGTGGAAATGTTCAGGAATCACGCTCTCGTCGACGACATATTCTTAAAGATCATTGAAGACCCCCCAAATTCCCATATTGTTCATCTCAAGTGGGGGGATGTTATGTTATTAGTTAAGTTTAAAAAAAATAGTTATAATTATTGATTGTAAAAGTGCAATGTTATAAGCACTATTGTTATGAGCTTAATATAGATTTAGTATCGAGGAGGCCACCTCGGTCACATTTGAAGAATGAAGTTGGAAGTGTGCCCATCATGACGTCCTCTAATGGCACATCTATCTGATTATATCATGATCCGGTTTCTTGACTTCGAAACTTGAACTTTGGGTGAACGGTAAGTGGTGATGACCTAGTTGTAGATTTAGACTATTTGCTTGATTTTGTTTTACACCAATTTTATCCATGTCTTATCCTACCCTTAGTCATGAAGCGTGTCTAGGTGATGCAGCGAGCAATGTTTGGTGTCTTGGCCATGGATTTGGTCATGTATCATTGATTTTGTCCACTTCGTCGTGACATGTTAGTAAGGACAAATCACCCTTAACCTTTTTCGTGTCTACCCATATTGCCTTCGAGAATTGTTTTGTCCTTAACTCTAGTGGTGGAGATTTGTGTAACCGCCATGCTTATGATAGAATACATGCTATGACTGTGCAATGAGTGATCACCACAAAATTGACACTTATAATAGTTGAGAGATTTGAGTGTTTTGTTTCCATTTCGTGAGGTGTTCGGCTTTGTTTTATTCTTGCATAAGGGATTTGTAAACTTATATTTTCCAGGTAATGGGAGATATCTTTTTAGGAATCTATCTAATAAGGTCTACTTGAAGGCAAGTAAAGTTCAAGTGGGGGGATATTTGATAACATCAAATAGTCCTGAATATTAAGTGTCAATTTCCCCCGATAATGCTCGTATTTTATATCATTTATATTGATTTACGCTTGTTTTCCTCTATATTTCACTTTCAGGTAAATTACGAGCACTGGAGCTAAAGAGACGCAGATTTGGAGATTTATTGAAGATATATCATAGTATGCTCGTTTTGAAGCAGTTACGGCGTAACTCCTCTCTCACATTACGCCGTAACTAAAGTGTTGCTCAGAAAACCAACTCAACAGAAGATTACGGCGTAACTCTCCCAAAGATTACGACGTAACCAACTAGGTCAAATGAGATTCCGCGCCGCTGCAAGCTACGCCATAACTATTGTATTAATTACGGCGTAACCAAGATTTATTGAAGATACTGCGTAACTCCTTCCATAGTTACACCGTAACCAGCATTTTTAGTGCAAAATACGAAGATTTGGATGTTACGGCGTAACTCTTATAATTAGTTTACGCCGTAACCAGATCTGGCCTAAAAATACCCCACGATTTCCAGCATTTAAAATCATCCCATTTGACACAAAACACAAAGTGAACGTGAGTAGAAGTCGAAGGAAAATCTAGAGGAGCATACAGAGCTATCTCCAAGGGAAAAATCACAGCCCTACGATAAGCATTCGCATTTTATCTTTTCTTTACTTTCAATTCATGTATTTCGTAATGTTAAACATTGAATCGATTGTTATAGTTAATATGAGCGGCTAAGCACCTCTGGTGCTAGCTTAGTTATGATTCCTTAATTATTTTGTTTGCGTTTACATTGTTTCCGTATAATTATTTCTAAGTGTATGCATGCCTAGTTTGTTGGTAGCTACCTTTGTTTTGATAGTTTTGAATGGCGGTAGTGGCTAGTTACTTAGGAGATATGACCAACTGACCTTAAGTAGGTAGACTGAGTGGGAAGGGTAAGATATGACCAACCGACGACCCTTTCTGCTTGTGCGATTTGACCAACTGATCACCTACCGTTTGGATAAACTTAAGAAGTAGGGGGTGAGTGTTTAAGATGCTAGCGTCCGGGCACTCACTATTATGAATCTAGAATGTAAAGGTACTTAATGACTTGGCTTAGGGGACTAAGAAAAACTGGACTTATGACGGGTCACCTGATTTCTCCAAAGGGGACCCTTTGTGAGCATAGGTTAGGACGAAACCGACCAAATGTTGTCCTATTGACTTTGACCCCACCTGAAGTAATTGGAAGTAATTAGACGTGAACATTACTAATTAGGATGATTAACTAGGTTAGCACCCCTCTCCTCTATTGACCACATCCCTCGCATTTATTTTCTTTAGTAGTTAATTATATCAAAATCATATTAAAATCTGTGACATCTAGACTTAGTTTAAATCCGCACACATAGCTCTTGGGACGACCTCGGTTTTACCGAATACTACACTACACACGACCGGGTACACTGCCCGTTAGTGCATTAGGGTAGACCATATGTATAACGAGTAATTATAAATATTAAAACCTGGTTAGTAAAACCTGCATCACCTTTCAACTACACTGTTTTGTTGAGGAGTGCGTGAAACACTTCTTTGATGACCGATTCCAGTGATTTCATAAAACCGACTAAGTTCCTTGTTCACAAATTCAGTCCTATTGTCTGTTCGGATGATTCTAATTGTTTTGTTAAGCCTAACATGCAATTGTTTAATAAGTTTAATGATAAATTCGGGAGTCTCATCCTTTGATCTCAAAAACTTAACCCAAGTAAACCGAGAGTAGTCATCAACAACGACTAGCAAATACTTCTTCCCATTTATACTTTGTACTCTCATGGGTCCGCATAAATCCATGTGAAGGGTATGAAGAACTTCCATAATGGTATTGGTAGGTTTGGGTTTGTGGGCATACTTCTTGCTTTTGCTCAATTGGCATGCTGAACAAAGATGATCTTTTTCATATTTCAATCGGGGTAAGCCTTTTACAAGGTCCTTTCTGGAAAGATTATTGATGGTGCCGAAGTTCAAGTGATTGAGTCGACGGTGCCATAACCATGATTTGTTCTTAGATGCCTTTGACAACAAGAAAATAGGAGAAGACTTCATCATGTCTTTGATAGAGATGGTGTACAAATTAGTGCCACGTGATCCCTTTAGAAGCTCAACACCATCTAATTTTATAACGAAGCAAGAGTGTTTTCTAAAGGCTACTTCAAGATCAGAATCACAGAATTGACCAACTGAGAACAAATTATGACCAAGACCTTCCACATAATATACTCGGGAGATCACACTATCTCCAAAAACATAATCTCCATAACCCATAATTGCCCCAAAGTGGTCGTTCCCAAATCTAACAGTCCCGATGAACTTATTCACAAAGTTCTTGAGCCGAGAGCGATCTCCAAATATAGAAATGTTTGAGCAAATTTAATCCAAATACCAAAGGACGATTTGTACGACCTGCATTTGAAAACAGACAAGTATGGATAACTGGAAGCTTTGGATCCCCATGATAATATGGGTTTCGATTGGTTAGTATAAGCAATTTGAAGACCTACAAAGATTTCTAGATACCATGACATTATTAGTGGGAACAATACTAGTAGAGGCAGTGGACCTAGTCGAAGCATGGTGACTTCCTAAAGGTATGATTCTACCAGTGGGCTTTCATTTATTAATGGGCAGTGGTCTAGACAGTTTAGGGCAAAGTTCATTTATTTTAAATTTATGGCATGTAGGCTTCCATTGATAACCTACATTACTAAAAATTTTCCCTGTAGGCTTCCAATGATTACTAAACCTTTTCCCTGTAGGCTTCCAAGCTTGCTTAACCTGTTTAGCTTTCCTAACATTATTAACTGGAGATTTAACAACATTTCTCAAATAAGTCACAACACATTCATCATGATTACCAGAAACCAAACATTCATTACATGTTTTGCAAGCAGTAGCAGAATTTGAATTAATTACAGTACGCTTATATCTAATACTAGAATCAACACGATTCTTATTGTTCAACTCAAACTTATTATTCCTAGGGTGGTCTTCTACTCTCTTAACTTGATCACTTTTAGCTCGCGAGGTACTATCTTGCTTTGTATTGCCTGAAGGCTTTCAATTCGCTAACCTTAGTGTCATTGATTACTCTTGTAGAAGGAACGGCGGAAATATTAGTTGGTTACACTACTTTTGCTTTTCTCGTCTAGAAGTGTTCGGGCTCTGTGAATTTAGAAGGCACATCAAAGGTAACATGCTTGACTTTAGGCATAGAAATGGGTGCAACTATTCTACCTCGCCTAGTACCAAATTTAGGACATGTAGCAATTACATATTCTAAGAGTTCCTGAGATCGTTTGGCATACATGCAGGCATAGGTAACCGCACTATCAAGTGGTTTCTCTATTCTATCATCGTCTACAATCTCATAGAGACCCTCTATACTATCCTTGAGGTACAAAAGATATGCTTGATATGCAAGTTCATTATTCCTAAGAGGTGGGGGAATATACAACACATCAATAGCATAATTATTACAAGCAGAAACCTTTGGAACATAATAATTTCAATTGGGAATCTGCACTTTGCCTTTTACCACACGCTTCAGATTCTAAATTTCGTTAAGCAAAGAACTTATCTTTTCAATGTGTTTACCATGATTAATCTTGACTGAATCACATAACTCTTTGTTTTGCAATTTAACCTTTGAAAATTCAGCTTGAAAACATTCATTTTCTTTTTGCAAATTATTAATGATGTTTTGAAGTTGGAAATTCTAAGAATCTAAAGGCGGAGGTATCTGAGTGCCAACCACTTCACTCCTATTTCCTTCAATTTGAGCTTTCAACTTTCCTCGATCGCGTGTTGCAAAGGTGAGCCTCTAATCCGCTCATCATGACTTAATTTCAAAATATGCATCAAACTCTGAGCATCCAAAGATGTCTTGGCATTTGAAGTTTTGATTCTTTCTTCAAGATGTTGATATTTTAATTGTAAGTCAAGATATTAAACTTCTAATTTAGAAAATTCCCCGCCATGTTATCATGATCATCCTTTTCGATTTTGTCATGTAATTTTGAATTTTCAGTCTCAAGCTCGATGACACGATCTTGGGAAACTTTAAATGCAATTGATAAGTCATGAAATTGGGAAGCAGTAATTGAATAATTCGTGACAATATAAAACACATCTAGAGCAATACATCTAGAAATCAAATTCTCATTAAGGATGTGAATATTCTTCCTCTCAATCTCATTACTTTTAAGATCACATGCATTAATTCTGACCTCGTTTTCCATTTCATTAAACATCTTTTTCATTTCATTAACTTATGTATCTAAGGCCTTTTGAATACGCTCAAACTGTTCATTTAATTGTTTAATGAAGGGAATGACCTCTGTAAGATAACATGCTTTTTGTATGTTCAAAACCCCTTCCCTTCACAAGAATTCCCTTCGCTTGGTGTGATTCTCTTCTTACATGTTTTCTCGAAATCAACAAATAGTTGGTAAAATACTTATAAGCCTGATTAAGGTTTTACTTTGAGTGGGAAGAGTTCTAGGCACTAAAAACATCTGTATCAGGGAGGATACACTGTAGCTAGAGGTAATTTCCTAAGGGGAGGATTATTTTCAACAAGTTCTTCAAATTTTCTCTTTCCATATCTAACTTCCAAAACACTTGTTCAGGGGTTAATTGAGTCTGAGGTCTAAACGTATAGCTTGGTTATCCTTAGTGTAATTTGGAGTTTTGAAATTAAAATTATGACTCACACACCAAGGATCATTTAATTTCTTTTCCATTTTCTCTCTAGAGGCATTTTCTATCGCTATGTCCTCTTCAGTGTTCTCTACATAAGTTGGCTTTTGTTTAGGCTTAATAATCTCACTACCATCATAAATCACATCATGAGCTCTTTTTTCTTCCTAATATACTAGGATTTGGTCTTCTACAAGGCCAATACTGTGTTTATCACTTAATACTTCATGCTTAGTGATAATGTGAGCAGTCTGAATGGTGTTGCCTTGTACGTACAACTTGTTTTCAAGTTTGTTCTTCAAAGTTTTAAGGTTTGAAAAATCATTTAAAAGTTTTGATTCCTTTTCCTTGAATTCCGCACTTTTACATTTTCTTGAAGTTCTTGCTTTTGCTTAACAGTTTTATTAAGTTTCTCTTGTAAGGAATTTAACTCTTGTTTTAATGTTTCTCCCCTTAAATTACTTTTTGTGATTAATGTACGCATTTGGCTATCCATTTCCTGCTCACGGGTGGTCGCTCAAATTTAGCACGCTGTTCATAGATGGCAACTTGATCCTTATAATTGTTTAATTTAGTGATCATGGAGTCATCAGGCACATAATGAGTGTACTCATCAAACACATATTCATCATTAATGGCAGAAGATGCACTACTAGGTACAACAAGACTTTCATCGTGCTTCACATATTGATCATATGAGACAACATTGCTATTACCCATATTTTCAATATCTGATTCAACGACTTTTGATTGTACTTCGTTGGAAATCTTTTGCTCATCAACCGTATCATATAATTTTAGTACCTCTTATATGATAGAATCCTTGGAGGGACCGGCTTGTTGAGGTGGTTAGACCATTGGAGAAATAGTAGCCATAAAGATGGTCTGTGTCGTTGGTTCATCATCAACATCAGAGTCAAAAGCATCACAATATGCAACCTGGAAGACATTG
The DNA here is from genome assembly GCA_910596185.1 of Chrysanthemum makinoi. Classification (NCBI taxonomy): domain Eukaryota; kingdom Viridiplantae; phylum Streptophyta; class Magnoliopsida; order Asterales; family Asteraceae; genus Chrysanthemum; species Chrysanthemum makinoi. Next base: position 193,179,433 of record OU343220.1, on the reverse strand, counting down.
GGATTGTTCTGTGCCAAATCAAATACCGGTTATTCATCCACATCTGCATCATATGTTTTGGCATTTCCATCAGCAAGAAACGGCAACTCTTCCTCATCCAACACCGCTCCACTATCTTGAGCTTGCATCGCGAACATCTTATCCTCAAGTACTCAAAGATTATGTGGACGTTTCGGTTGAGTGCAGTTCCTAGCAATATGTCCTTCTCCACCACAATTGTAACACTTAATAGGTTTCCCTTGGCCCTGAACCATGATCCTTCCTCGGTTCTGAACACCCACATAACCAACTCCAGCTCCAACATTCCCTCGTGCAATATACCGTGGATTCACATTCTGCCTTCCTTGCCCATTCTGAACCACAACCCTTCCATCTTCCACTGTGGCTTGATTCTGTAAATTAGATGAAGTTCTAAGTTGGTTGTTGGTTTGGGGAAGTAAGTTTATGTTCTGTTGAACCAGTAGAGCCACTTGATTTGAAAGGTTTTCAATCAACATGTCAGTTGGGGTAAATCCTGAGTCTGGTATGGTAATTTGTTTATGATTCTGAGAGAATGGTATGACTTGTGATGCTTGAGTACTTATCCTCACATTTGAAAGAAATGCAGTTGGGTCATCTGAAGAGTTTGTAGCATCAGTATTAAAGTGGAATTTCTCCAAGATCAAACGCTCAAATGTAGCATGCTTCTCATGTTAAAGTAAGTAGGCATACAGTCGCTCATAGTTAGTGTTCCTCAATCCTTTGTTCAACTTGACAGAAGTAACAAATCTGTGCCATTCAGGGTTCATGTTGTTTACGAACTTGGAATTGAGTTGGATATTTGGCATTGTCATGTTGATGTTCCTCATATCATTCACAAGTTTGTGAAACCTCACATAATACTCTGTGATACTTTCCCCTGGGTTCATCTTGAAATTCTCAAAGTCATCATAAAGCTGTGACTCTCTATCTTCCTTAGTCAGTTCTGAACCAAAGAGAAGCATCTTGACATCATCCAAGACTGCCTTAGCCTCCGTATCGTGATTGATCAGCTTGTAAATGTCCTTTGGTAGACCTTGAAGTACGATGTTTGAAGCTATAATGTCAACATCGTATCTCTTCTTCTCCTTCTCATTAAGATCATCATACGTCCTTGGTCTATCCAAACCCAAAGTGACAGTTTCATCAGCTCCAGTTTCAAGTTGATCCCTGGTTGTTCCCATTTGGAATGGTCCTTCATCAATTGACTGAATGTTGTTAAGACCATTCTCTTTGCCCAAGCAAGATACCGATTCTATGTGCCCGAGAGTCATAATCAGTTCTATCCAGCATAGGAGGACGAGTATCGGACCCATCAGCTTCAACGTCATCTGCAACAGAAGACATGATTGTAGACATGATTCCTAAGAACACGGGATTTTACTACTCTTTGATTAAACTGAGAAATAGAATCTTTCGCGGGATTTTACTAAATCAAGAGGAAACTGTAGAACTTAACTCAAAAAATGTCAAATCTCAAGTAACAAGACGCAGTCTTAACAAAATGCACTTGGTCAAAACGCAGTGGGACAAAACACAGTGAAGCAAGTCGCAAGCAACAAAACGCAGATTTGACAAGTCGCAGGAACAAGTCGCAGGAACAAAACGCGGTCTTAGAAAAATCGGAGGAACAAAACGCAGAAAATGACAAACCGCAGCGACAAAACGCAACACCTTTCAAAATGCAAAGAAAAAATCGCAGTCCTTAATCAAATCGCATACTGTCAAAACGCATAAGATCAAAATGCAGAGCACAAGTCACTATCAATAGTACAACCACTACTTGTCCTTTTATCCTTTTGTCCTTTCTAACTCAAAACGCAGCTAAATCAACCAAATTGCAGCCAAAACTTATCAAATCGCAGCGATAAAAAGGGCAAATCGCAGCGATAACAAACCAAAATGCAACAAATACTGATCAAATCGCACCCTATACCAATCAAATTTCAGTCAAGAATCACTATCCGTGAGTCAAATCGCACTCAAGAACAAGCTTAAAAACCTTTCCTTTTCAATCAAAAACACCACAACCAAGATGAATCAAGCCTTCCAAACCAAAAACATAATGATCCTAAACACTAAAGTACAATCAAAATCCAAACTTTAACACTAAATAAGATCAAAAGAGTAAAAATGTCTCTAAACTCATTCAAACACAAAACTTATGAATAACCAATCAAGAATCCAAGAACACACAAAGTAGATGATCAAACCATGGCTCTTGATACCATTTGTAACATATTGGTTATCATAAGCACACACAAAAATTTATGATGGTTCGAATTATAAAGAATATAGAGAGAGAAAGATAAAGAGAAATGGGAACTTCTAGTGAGAGAAAGTGAAAGTATATTATGAAGCTCCACCCTTTGCCTTGGGAGGCAAAGGGTATTTATAGTGTCTTACAAAATACGCCACCTATGGGCTGTGGATCAGGTATACAGTGGGTAAAGACCCGTCCGTCCTCCACGGTGTTACTTAGCTAACTACTAACAATAACGAAATGACGACTACGAGCTTTCTAATGCTTACATATACTTGAGGTGACCGAGTCTTTAACTTACGGATTTTCTAAATCCTAACATGCTAAATCATGAAACCATTATCCTAAAGTTAAGATTTGAGTTCATCATGTTTGGCTATCAAAGAAGTTGTTTGTTCTATATTCTTAGTCCTTGTTTCTTTGATTGAGCCACACAGGTCATTGTGATGATTTTTCAAAGTCTCGTTTGCTTTAAGTAATATAGCCACATAAATTCCAATTCGATGTTTCTTGTTTTAATAGCATCGATGTCATGTTTAGTCTTGACTACGTTACTTTTCTCATTCATATTAGAAATCAATTTCTTCAAATTGTTGATTGTCGAGTTTTTAGTTTGAAGCTGAGCTTCCAAAGTGCTTATTTCAAAAAATTCACGAAATTCACGAAATTCCGGATTCTTACATGGTTGATTAATTTGAAAACTTTCCTCCTTATGTTGTATTGCAATTTCAAGTGAAATGCAATGTTTTTCAAGTTGTGAGAATCTGTTTGAAAGTTCTATATAAACTTGTTTTTCAACCATGTCATTTGTTTTGAAAAACTTAGCCTCAGACTCAGCCTCAGGCGAAGAACATTTCTCTCGATCATGTTCAGCATCCTGATCAATTTATCCTCCCTTATGATCCATATTTGTTGAATCAGGAGTGATACTTCTATCAACCTTTTCCAACACATATGTGTCATAACTGGATTCAAATTGATCAATATGTTGATGGTCATTAGTAGGGACATTATGTTGAATAGTTAAATGTACCTCAACACATGACACATTGTCATTTACTGGTGTGATATCTGCATCCATATCATGTGCGATATGAGGCACTGAACTGCTGCTTGTATCATGCTTATATGACTTTGTCCCACTGCATTTAATGACATCTGATCCAACATCCGATGCTTTACTCGAATCAACATTAATATCTCTTGATTGCACCTGACTCTCATTCATCTCGATGTCATACTTGACTTTGTGCTGTGCTTTCTCCTCAATGTGCTTCTTAACATTACCCATGTGCTGGAGAATTGTTTTCTGAAGATGCTAACTTCCATTCTAGTGTAATTAGCAAAGAACATTTCTGTCATTTGACAGTCATAATCCCAAGTGTATTGGGAGTTGATGAACGATTGAAGTTATTTGTTGATCACTTGATGTGCAACCATGGATCCAAGTTCTTATATTTATTAAGTTTTTGTTCAAGTTGCTATAAGTTCAAGAACAATGTGCCTGTGAATGTCTGTACATCTTGACTGAAGAGTGACGCAAAGGCTCGTTCAAATCCTCCCTCAAATCCATGTCCTTCTAAAAGTACCTTGAGATGTGAATGAAGTAGTCGAAAATGTTCCATGCAACTATCCTTTGCATTATCTTGCATTTTTTGTAACAGGTGCAACTCTCTCTCATGTGAATACGAGCACATTGATATCATATTATCATTTCAACCATGTTGATGGATCTAAACACACTCCTTGTGTCAATGATATTTTGTATGATATTATTAAGCACGCGGAATTTACTTAGTAGTACTTAGAAGATGAATTGTATGATGTATTGTATGTAAACACAGATTAAACACAAAACTTAAGCTCCAATATTATTAACGAATAATACGAGTGATCTTGCTTATCACTAGGGTTACACCTTGAAGCTCTTGTGAGTAATACGTAGGTAATTCAACAAGTACCTAAGACAATGACCTAGGACCTCCTTTTATACAACAAGGAGTCCTTTACAAGATAAGTATAAAGCTAACATTATAGAATATATACAAGATCTATTCTATACTTATCTAGACGCGTTATTCTAATCATAAACTGATAGGAGTGGTAATAATGTACTGGCAGTGGGAATACATTTCCATTGCTAGTGTTAATCCAAGCAGTGTAAACCACAACTATCTGTGGTAACGGATTATTCCCAACAATCCTCCCCTAAACTTATGATTTCTCTGCAAATCAATAAGTTTCTTCAATAAGCATTATCTTCAAGGATTTGGGGAATTCAACCAAACACTTCACTTCTTTCTTAACTTCTGAATAGCTCATGAACATTGATCTTGAAGCCTATGTAACAATGCTCTGACCTTCTCATTGTCTTCATGAACTCTTATTGTTGTACATAACATCACAGTGAGAGTTCCAGCTCTGAGTGGATATTCCTTCTCAGCAAGCATGAAAGCATCTTCTCCATTTGCTGTAGAGACATGATGAACTTCACATGAATCATAGTAAAACCATTTAGTACCAGGACATGTGCATGAGAATTTCCAGAAATCATCATCAACATTTGGTTCATAGAGCCTTCTAAGATTAATCCATAACTGCATCTCCTTTGTATCTTTGAGATCTTGAGCATTAAACTTTTCTTGAACTAATCTCCATAGTGTATCAAGGTCATCTTTGTCAAAAGCTTTTATAAGATCTTCAAATTGAATGAATGATGAAGTTTCACCACCTAGCCTTGTGATCTTCCATGTTGGAGCAAAATTTCTAGCAGTGTAAACTTCCCAATCAATGATAGGATGTCGAACTTGCAGTGGTTTTGGATAAAAATCTTCTTCTTCAATCACAATCATTCCAGTCAATTGTTCTTCACTGAATTTCTCAGTAGGAATTTCTTGTTCTTTAGCAATCTTAGTCTTCTTAACAGTTTGAGAATCACTTTCTTTGGCCTTTCTCTTCAATTCAGGAAACCTCTTTAATTCTTCTTCAGAGCCCATTAGAGTAAAATCTTTATCTTGTTTTTGAACTCTGTAGTAAGCCTTTTCAACTTGATCATCAGGCATTCCTTTGAATTGATGCTTTTTCCAACCACCAACATGACAACAATACGTCTTCATATATGAAAGAATTTGTGCTTTGGTTGGTTGTCTTCGTTTCTTTTGACCCTTTCTGACTGTACTAATCACATCTTCAAGTGCTTGATTGTTCTTCATTTGAATGAAATCCTTCAACTGAGCAGTTCTTTGTTCTTCAGTTAAGGATGCATCAGCTACCAGGTCAATTGCCTTTTTCTTGATCATTAGATTATTAGCAATCAAGAACTCAATATCATCTTCAGTAGGAACATAACTAAACTATGGAGTCTTCTCTCTAATAATTGTAGGTTGAACAGTGGAAAGTGGATCTTCAACAAAATCTTCCATTCTATTCAATCTTTTAGTCTCCAAAAAGCTTGCAACTTCCATTTCTTCAAGCTTTTTCTTTTCAGCAACTTGTTCTTCTTCTATCTTCTTAGAAAGTTCTCTATCAAGAGCAATCTGAGCTTGTCTTTTCTTTGAAATCTTACTTCGAGTTTGCTCTACATTTTCCATAACTGCTTTACCTTTATCTTTCTTTAATTTATCAAATTCTTCACTTGCAGTGGCAATAATTGGCTCTGTAGTAGAAATAGAATCAGTGGTAAATCAGTTGCAGTACAGAAAATGTCTTGATCATCAAGTTGCTCTCCATGAGTATCAGCTTCTTTTGCTCCTTTACTTTTATCTCCTTCATCTTCAAAAACAATTTTCCTCCCCTCAGTGTCAGCTCCTGTTTTCCTCTCGTGTTTGGGATAATTTTCCAAATCATGATCAGCTAAATCACCATCAGTAGGTGAGGATGAAGATGAAATCACCAACTTTGCAGTCTTCTTGTGCCTTTTCAACCCCCTGCATCTCTTCCTTTAAGGTCTGAATCTCTTCCTTTAAGTGCTGAACATCCTTGGCATGCTGCTTCTTGACATTTGCCAAATCCTTCTGTAGAGATTCAACCTGCTTGGCTAACTTTGTACACAAACCCATCAATTTCAATTGGTTCCCACTGCCGTCATCACTTCCAACTGTGTTACCTGTTGGGAGAGGTGAATCATGGGGCATTGGCTCAGAATCCTCCCTAGTTGGACTAGGTGGAAGTCTAGAACCACCACTGCTTGTTCCTAGACCAAAAGGTTCAGAAACTTGATGTGTTGTCATGAGAGGAGTTGACTGTTTTGACCTTCTCTCATAGGTGTTTGAAACTGGTGGAGTATAATCAATGTTTGGAACATTAATTATGGGTGTGTTGTGTTCAGTTGTAATCTTAGCAAGCATTTGGGGAAGAAGAGGTGTAAAAATCATATCGCCATCTTTGTTCAAATTTTGAAAAACTTTAGGCTTTAGGCAACTGATTTGATAAACATTAGTATGGGGTTGCAGTTGAAACTCATTTAGCACTACTTGCACAAATCTTGGATACATTAAAAATTTTGTTTTACTCTGTACATTGCCTTTCATACTTGTAAAAATATAATTTGACCAGTTGAAAACCTTATTAGTGACTAGACAAACCAAAGGGTAAGCCATGGTTGAACTAAATTGCTCATAAGATTTTTTCTTGGGACTAAGACAATGTAACAGAGTATGAATCAAAAATCTCCATTGGGGACAAAAACCACTCTTTTTGAAAGTAGCCTTTTTGTCAGTGGTATCATACCCCATGGATGATAAAATATCATGAATTTCAGGCATAGGTAATGTGATGAGACCATTGAGATCACCCAATTGGAGTGCTCTCCTCAAAGATACCTCAGTAACATCAATAGTTATCCCATCCATAGTGGCTCTTAGAGCATCCACTGTTTCATGTGTATCTCCAATCTCAAGTGTTATGGACTTAGCAGAAGTCCAAAACTGTTTGATTTGACAGATATAAATTGTGGGTTTTAAAAGCAAAGCATACCTTATATGTGTGGTATGAAGAAAGTCCACAATCTGTTGATAAAAAGGGCCACTCTTCTCGTTAGACTTTTGTAGGTAGGCCACAAGATTGTGCTCATCTGCAAAGTTTAAGATGCCATAGAAACTTATGATGAAAAACGATATTATGTCAGTAATAATTGAAAGAATATAGCCAATTGAGAGAGAAAGATATATAGGGTTAGGGTTTAGAATTATTTCGCAAGTAAAATTATCTTTAGAAAGTATTAATTATAATATGGAAAGAAGATAATTTCCTTAAAACTTTAACCCTATATATGTGGCAATCAGTGGTTACTTTCAACGGCTAGTAAAAATTAGTTACTAACACAATCAGTTGTAACGGCTAGAACAACAGTGGTAAAATAGCACTGTCAGTGGAAACTGTGAACTAGCAGTGGTAATTTTTTAAAAAAATTTCAAAGAGCAGTGGGAAATAAAATCATTGAAAACTAAACTGCTCTTAACATAGTTTTTAGCAAACTACCAGCTATCAACGGATTTGATATGTCTTTACCATGAGCCGTTTGCTATGGACTAGCCAACTCTTAATCATAAAGAATATGGTGAGTTGATAACCATATAGTTTTTGGTAAACTATCAACCATAAACGGATTTGACAAGTCTTTACCAGTAGCCGTTTGCTCTGGACTAGTTGATTCTTATGTGGGTTAGACATGGTGAATCAATAACCATTTGTTGTGTATCTCAGATATACACCTTTTAAATTCAACACCCAACAAAGCTTGGTTATGTATCTGTAAGAGATAGAAATAACCAACTTGTTATTAACCAAAGTTACCTTTAACCAAACTATTGTCCAAGTAAAATATCTTCCAAAGTCAACCTAATAATATCTATATTTACTCCTTAACCTACCAAAATAGGAAAAAGTAAATATACTCATTAATTAACCCTTTCAACCGACTTTGTCTATATAAGGAGGCTTGGCTTTATGTAATCTTCATCAAAACACATTCAAACACAATATCTTAAAACTAATCATGAGCAATCCTTCCAACACCATCGATATCTCCTCTGATTCTGAAGAAGAGTATGTAATCGAATCATAGTCTTCCTCAGAAGCATCAGGATGGTTAGGATACTTTCCACCAGAGGCTGGCACTTCATCCAAAAGATATACCAAAGAAACTGCTAAGCATGTACCAGTTGCAAAACCTGCACCATCTCTTGAGTTTTACTCCAGCTCATCAGATGATGATGAGGAGAATGATAAAACCTATTCCATAGCTAAAGATTTGCCAAAAGCTCTTTCAATAGCACTAGAAACAGCTATCTCCAATATGAAGCAGATATCCATCCCAAAAAAGTCTGCAATGCTACCAAAACCTCCTCCACAAGTTCTTGGTCTTCCATGTCTAAGAATGCAATCCACTTTTGAGAACAAAAGGAAGAGGGCTCAGAAAAACAAGCATAACTATGTAGGCAAAGGCAAGAAGCCTATGGAGTAGTTGAAGTTAGGTGTAGGATGTGCTAGGATGCAGTCTTTTGTGTTTTGATGATTAGAAGTACTTTCACTATGGTTGTAATGAATCATGTTTGATTAATGAAATAAAGTTCCTTTGTTTTCCTTTTTCCACTATAAAAGCAAGCTTGTTACCACTGGTTGTAATATAGTTCCCACTGTTAAAAATAATTTCTGCATAAACATCAGTGGACAACTAGAAAGACAAATACCAAAGAGTAACCATTCAATGTAAACAAAGAATCCTTCAAATCTGCAAATCACAAACATAAACCAAACACTGAAATCACTGTTGAGGTTTGGCAATGGTTAGTGTATATAAAGGAATGAACATAGCAGTGGCTATACTCAATAAAGTTAACTCATAGACACTGATACACTTTCCAAAGCCACAGGACTCCAATTTACTTCTCAACCACTTACACCTTCCCCTCATTAACTTCCTTAATCCAACTTAACATATATTAAACAAACCTTTTAACACACAAACCACCCAAATCACATACTCCAAAATTTTCACTCTCAAAGATCATTTCTCCAACAACACCATGTGTCAATCTAGTCCAATTAATCTTTCTTCTAGCAATTCATCAGATAGTTCTTGGGATGACTTTGTTTTGAAGAACCCTGGGAGAGTTGAGAAAGAAGAGTATGAGAAGGTTGTATCCAGGAAGAGAAAACATTCAATTGTTCTTTCAAATCCTTTTCCTGCTGGTCCTTCATTACTACAGCCAGAGCCTCAGGATGCATTAATCAAGGAAGATAGGTCAGAGATCAGCTCCTATGTATCACCATATGTAGATACAGATGATGAGACCTCTGGAAGAGTCCTGAGTGTTCCCCCTCTTGCAGCAATAGCTCCTCCTGAAGAGCTCCAACCATCACCTTCTCTACCATTGCTATCAGAACCACCATCAGCAGGTCCTTCATCATCCTCACCACCTACTGGAATAGTGGTGATGGGATTAGCAAGCCCTAAGGTGTATCCATGGATTGATATGCGTGGAGCTCCTAAAGTGATGCCAACTTGGACCTTTCCAAAGAAGCCATAGGAGGTGAATGGTTGTTAGATGTAGTAAGGTTGTGATAGGTTGTGAAGCTTTTGTTTGGGGTAGGTAGTTGGTAGTTGGTTTCCAGTTGATGTAATGATGCATGTAATCAGTATTCCATGGATGTAACTGCTTCACTTAGTATGCAGTCTTGTGAACTAATAATAATAATCCATGTTTTCCTTTATCATTAGTGTTCCTGCATCATACATATTGTTCACATTTTGCATTACAATTAACTCCACCTCCAAAACTGACATACTGTCCATCATAATGCTCAAAATCAGAAAGATAGGACTTGTTGCCAGTCATGTGCCTTGAACATCCACTATCTGTATATCCTTGATCTGATATTTTTGTCCTTGGATGTTCCTGCACATAAGAGTAAAGAGTTAGTTTCTTTTGGGGCCCTAAGCCATGATTGACTTGGATCTGCCTCGTGTATCAATATAGTTAAATTTATCAAAGGTCATTGATACACCATTGGGATTGGTTGTAGAGGTATTTCCTTTAGGTTTTCATTCCCAACATGCTGAGGCCTTCACAGCATTGCCCATGTCCCCCCTTTTCTTATTCACAACCCTTTCAGTGGTAACTTTTGAATAAGCAGTGGAAACTGCTGGTTTCTTTTTAGGCACCCACTGTTGGTTATGGTTAACCTTTTTAGCTTGAAAGGTTCCTTTCCCTGTTTGTGCAGATTTTGCAAAAGGTGTTTTGGAGTTTTCACTTTTAACAGGTGACTTAAGGTAAGCAGTGTTAATAGTTTTTGCAGTGGCAAAAGTTTTGAGGCCACTTCTAAGTTGAACTGCTCTTGGGACCATTTTGCAATGAGAATTAGGGTGTACATTATATTGAAACCTGTTAATCTCCACCCTTTTATTCCCATGGACTTCCCTTCTCCCAACATGATAGTCACAATAAGCATGTAAATGATCAAAACTACCACAGATATAGCATGCCTTATTGTACATTACAAAATCACTACCTAGTTGTTGATATTTAACATGATTCCAACTCCTCTGGTTACCCCTATGAGTTGTAGGCTTGTTCCTATACATCTCAGCATACCTTACATTTGGTCTAGGTTTATTAACTGGTTTCCTAGGTTCCTCTGTAATAGTATTAACAACTTTTGGGATAGAAGCCTCTACATTCTTTTTAACATTCTCATCAACAACAGATGAGTCACTAGCACTCTCAAAAACATCATTATCATGCTTAATCTCTTCCTCACTTTTCATCATTGTGTCCTTTAAAGGACCATATTCTGTTTCAAGATCCTTAAACTCTTCTAATCTTGTATGAGCTAAATCTATACCTGGAGGTGATGAAACACCTTTTAGTGGTGGAGGCACTGTATTATAACCCATACCAGACTTAGCTTTACTATATACTTGAGCATTCCAAATTTTATCAATTGACTTAGACTGATGATAACATGTGTCTAAAGTTAAATTGACATTTTCATTTTTCTTTTGAAGTTTTTCAAGCTCTTTTTGATATGCTTCATTCACAGCAGTTGTATGTTCTACCTCTCTTCTAAGAAGAATCATATCATCATTATATTTTGACTCATTTTGCTGATAGTGCTCTATTTGCTTTTCTAATACTGCCATAGCTCTCCTAAGATTAGACACAGTATAATTAGCAGTATATAACTCTTGTCTTTCATTAGAATATAAATCATTAAGTCTTTCAACTTCTTTAGCAGCCCTACATGTTTTAGAACAACTATCAAAGATTTGTACCTCAGAGTCAGAGAAAGCCATGAGAGCAAATTCAGAGCAACAAGAGCAAAGATCAGTTTGTTCTTCTTCTTGTTCATCAGCCATGAAACTACAATCATAGCTCACACCATCAATAGCCAACATTGCCTTTGGTTCTTCCACAGTTGGTCCCTTCTTTTGCTTGTACCAAGTAGACTTGTTATCCTTGGTCTTTGGTCTTCTACATTCTCTAGCAAAATGTCCAAACTTGTGGCAGTTAAAGCACTCCACTTTCTTCTTATCAAAGCCTGCAGTTTCATCACCATTAATGTGGATAGGCTTGCCAGTCTTCTTGTAGAATTTCCTAGCCCTCATGCTAAGAAGAGGTATTTGCCATTTAATATCCATCTCCTCCAAGTCATCTTCATCAATTTGCTTTATGTCTTCATGAGTTAAGACAGAGCCATCAACTTGTGTGGATGTGAAAGCATAAAATGTAGGATCTCCAATACTAGCAACCTTCTTCTTTGAACCTGCAGTGGTAACATTCACATTACCCGTGGAAACTTTAGAACCAGCAATGGCAACTTCATTATCACTGTCATCTTCAGAATCATCACTGTCAACAGAGGTTGACAACAATGCCAAGCTACTAGAGCTTGTGCCAAGTTTCCCTGCCTTCTTCAACCTTTGCTCAATAAGTTTGAAGTTGTTTTAAAAATCATTGAGCTTCATTGTTTCTATGTCTGATTTGTTTTCCTAGACAGTAACATTGGTTTGAAATTCTGAAGGTAAACTTCTTAGAAACTTCAAATTGAGGTCTTCCTTTTCTACCTCAATGCCAAGCACAGTCAATTGTGTAACAATCTTCTGAAGTTTGGTGAAGATGCTATCAAGTGAGTCATTGCTTGAAGCAGAGAAATTTTCATAACTTTGCTTCAATAATGTCTTGTGTGTCTTCTTTGTAGCATCATTACCACCAAACACTGAGCAAATCTCTTCAAACAGTTCCTTAGCAGTTGTATACTTGCTGAATGCAATGATCTGATCTCTAGGAAGAGTCATCAGCAACAAACTTCTAGCTTTAAGATCATTTTTCCTACAAGCTTTTTCAATACTAGATTTAGGCACAAAAACTTTCACAACATCTGTTTCACCAACCTTCACAGTACTAGTCACAGGCTTGAAAGAATCACAAGTTTGAATGATCTCCCATAGAGCATAGTCATGAATAAGAAAGTATTGCTCAATCAGTATCCTCCACATCTCAAACTCATTAAGTTTGAGCTTTGTTAGCCTTGGTGTAGAAGAGTTTGATTGGTTGTTTTCCATTTCCATTGAATTGAGTGAGTAGGTTAAGCTAATTCCTTGGATCTTCTAAAACAAAATATCAGAACCTTCGCTCTGATACCACTTGATGGATCTAAACACACTCCTTGTGTCAATGATATTTTGTATGATATTATTAAGCACGCAGAATTTACTTAGTAATACTTAGAAGATGAATTATATGATGTATTGTATGTAAACACAGATTAAACACAAAACTTAAGCTCCAATATTATTAATGAATAATACGAGTGATATTGCTTATCACTAGGGTTACACCTTGAAGCTCTTGTGAGTAATACGTAGGTAATTCAACAAGTACCTAAGACAATGACCTAGGACCTCCTTTTATACAACAAGGAGTCCTTTACAAGATAAGTATAAAGCTATCATTATAGAATATATACAAGATCTATTCTATACTTATCTAGACGCGTTATTCTAATCATAAACTGATAGCAGTGGTAATAATGTACTGGCAGTGGGAATACGTTTCCACTGCTATTGTTAATCCAAGAAGTGTAAACCACAACTATCCGTGGTAACGGATTATTCCCAACACATGTTTATTAGTTGTACACTGTTGGGAATCTTATGTTCATCGATCATGTCATATAATTTGAGTATCTCAGTTATGACTGAATCTGAAGTGTTTGACAAGATATGATAATGCACGGGATTTTACAAGTCTATGATTAAACCGAGAAATAGAATCTTTCGCAAGATTTTACAAAATCAATACGAAACCGTGAGACAATGATTAACTGAATGTGTAATGATAACAGTTGGATCAGAACAATGATTAGTGATTGTGTGTTAACCGTGATGCTAGTTGGATAGACTAGGTGATATGTTGTTTAGTTGTGATTTGGTTTTGTTTATGCACGTTGTTATAGTGAAATTTTGGTCTTAAAACTTAAAACCTCAATAACTTCTATTCAGAGCGGTTTTAGGCCTTGAAGGTTAACCCTAATGGACTTAATATTTTTGGCGTGTCGTTCTCCTCGTTCTCACGGTTGTTTTGATAGGTATAACGCTGAAAACAGAGTTACGGTTCAAAAGTTATGACCGTTTGAAGTTTTGACGTAAAAAATCAACTTTCAGATGCAAAAATTCAACAAAACCAGTGAAGAAGCTTGAGAAAAACATAGTCAATGCTTGATACAAAACGCAGGACCAAAACGCAATAGCAAAACGCAACACCACTTAGGCAAAACGCAGTACCAAAACGCAGAACTCAAAATGCAGTGTCCCAAAACGCATGTCTCAAATAGCAGTATCTTGAGTCAAATTGCAGATTCCTCAAAACGCATGACTTGGGTCAAATTGCAGAATCTTCAAAACGCAAACCTCAAAACGCAACCTTGAGCAAAACACTGAGATCACAAAATGCAGCTTAAACCTCAAAACGCAGTCTTTCAAAACGCAAGAACTACCAAACCGCAAACCTCAAACCTCTGGATCACTAAAACCTCAAACCTCAAACCTTAAACCTCAAACCGCATACCTCAAACCTCAAACCTCAAACTGCAGAGCTGAAGGACAAAATGCAAGGTCACTTTCGTGAAAGTACAAATGTCACTTTCACCAAGTTTTGTCTTTTATCTCTATTTGGCTTCCAATCAAAACGCAACTAAGTATTTTAATCAAACCTCAACAAACTTTAACACATCAAACTCAGCCAAGAACTTCTCAAACCTTAACCAAGAACATGTTAAACCCTAATGTAGAACACAACTATTAACTCACTAATTTCATCCAAACTAACCAATACACTAATGAAATAACCTAACCAAGCACCAATCTAGGCTACTACAACAACTCTAAACATGAAAGTACAACCATATATCAAATCTAACAACAAACAAGATCAAACCATGAAGTTTTCATCAAATACCATTCAAACCAAAGAAAAACCACAAAGCCACTCTAAAAATCCGAGCACTCACAAACTATGTTAGGTCACCATATTTGTAACACAAGCATCAATAGAATAAAAAAGACAAGATGATCGGATGAACATGAGTTACACTTATGCGTATGATATGAAGAAAGGTTTATGCTTAGGATAAATGTAAAAGTGAACAACCAACTCCCAAATGGGAGTTTACAAGATTATTTATAGGAGGGAACTAGGGCAACACACCAAGTTCCCATCCTTTACTTATTAGGCTTTGGATAGGCTCATGGGCTTTCTACATGAGCCTAGCCTTGATTACTAACATAAAAGCCATAATTAAGCTAACTATTACATATTAATTACTAACACTTGAATTCTAGTTTAGGAGTGATTCCAACAATCTCCCCCTAAGTGTTAGTGTTTGATGATTAAAAACGTTGTAGGTGCTGATGTAATAGTAGCTTTGACATCTTCTGACATTCTTCTTTCTTGTGAGAAGAAGTGCCTTGATTCGAACAATCTCCCCAATGTAGGGACATTGTTTCCTTTGAAGTATTTTGCTTTGACGTCATCATTTTCTTTGTTCTTTGATCTTTGTTCTTTGTGGTGGTAGTGATAGTATGTTGCGGTTATCTGCATCAGGTCCGCTTCGTTGCTCCAGTGTCTCCACGTCTTTCTCCAACATGCTCACACGCTCTTTAAAGTTGGATTTCAGTACTGATGTAGTTCTCTTAGTCTTTAAACTTTGTAGATTCTTTGACTTGACGAAGAATCATTCTGACTTTGTGTTGCCTTTTGAGAGAACTTCAATTAGTGATGTTGTGGGTATGAGCATGTGGAGAATCTGTACGATCTTTTCCACCCGCAAGCATCCATAAGTAGAAAACATAAAACATGGGTTAGAAATAATCCAGCGTTTACAAGTTTGAACTTCGAGAGTGTTAACAGCATAGTGTGAAAACACAACTCTAATTCTCACAAAGGCTGTTTCTGAACTGGAGTCCCACAAGTGAGATAACGCGATGTACCGAAGTACACCTACAGTTCAGATGAGCCGCTGAGGTACACCGAAGCATCACCCCATGACTGTAGACCGTTTGAGACATACTAAGCGTAATCCACGGGGAGTTACCGAAGTGACCTACTGTCAGGGCTGTTTGATGTTGACCCTGGCAGGAGTTTCCATTCAATCACTGAGGATCACATGTGTGAACCTCTCATAAATGTTCTCGACAGATTGCTAAGATGTGTGAAGGACTCGATAATGTATCACTTGCGTCCTTATTGTTGAACGACAAGCGATGAATTGTCAAGTGTACCTAAGAGATCTTTTGATGAATCTCGTGGCTCTAGACTCAATAGTGTGCTTTGGTTTTCCTGAGCGGAGACTAGGGAGAGGGTCTCCTTCTTCAATACCAACAATCTCTAAGAGAAAGCCGATAGTTTACGTAGGGTTCCCTGTGAGAATGAAACAAGCTTCTGTTGAGAGAAACTTGAGTGGCTAAGAAGGTTTAGTGCATGCGTCACTGGGTCCATGATGACTTTGATCTTCAATACCGGTGTCATCAAGTGACAACCAGTAGCATATGAATTGAACCCGATGTCTGCCCTAAGTTGAATAATCTAGAGGGCTATTTATTTTCACCCTTTTCTTTGCATTTCTTTTTAATTCTTCAACTCCTTCTTTTTCCGATTCTCATTTTCTCCTTTTTATAATCATACCTAAGGACTTCTAATTCTAACTATTGGTGGTGTCCTTGGGTAGATCCCTCCGGCTCTGGCAGATCATAGGACGGTTATTCCTAACCTTAGTCACCTTATAACTCCATGACTAACCTATGTTGCCATAAAACCATTTTCATGAAATTCTCTCAAAGTGGTTATGAGTAAAAGCATTTTGTATCACTGTTTGAGAGTGTAGGATTTTGCAAAAATACTTCCCCTCCACACGTGCTTAAGTGTTTTGACAGAAATCTGCACGGTGAGAGAAGAGCGTGCACTTTTGAACTGATTAACTCTAGATAGACAATTCCACGCGAGACACGATTACGTTTCATAGTTAAAGAGATACATTGTCAGCTTTTAGGTGACAACTAGCTCTAATAACTACCTTGAAGGTGTGTACACACCTCGAAAGGTCGTCAAACCCGTCAAAATTCATGTCTACCAAGAGTTTCTCAAATGGTACATTCTACTCGGACAAGTCCTTTGCGAGACACGTTTACATCACTAGCGAACTAGTTTGAAATTATTACCCGTCCCGGACAAGTCTTTTCGAGTTACTAATATTTAAGATCTCGTCAATTCATTGGTTAAGTCTTTTAGCACAACGATTTATTTGCAATTCACAACATATTTCTTATCACATAATTTTTCTCCCCCTAAAAAATGGCATATAAATGTTATTTTTGACGAAATTTTGATATCAAATATGTCCATTTCGAGTTTTGTGGGAATCACGAAATTTTTGACGAAATTTCTCAAGAACAATTTTGTGAACAAAGTTTTTAATCAAAATACTCCCCCTCAACAAGTGATATAAGGGGAAGTACTTGTCCTTTTGAGCAAAACTTTGAAAAATGAAAGTTTTGATGAGTTTTACTCAAAAGTAAGAAGCTTTCGCTCCTTTTATAGGATTGTGGCACTGATGCGTACCACATGGTCCTTTCATTAAAAGTACGGGTTGTACACTGTTATGTGTGCACAAGCCATAGATAAATATAAATCACACAACCAAGTAATGATAATGAAACAACTCAAGGGTTACCAGGAGATTCATGTAGTCCAGCAATAACTCTAGGAATGCGTTCTGGACGTTGATAGCCTGTGAGAGATATGATGGGACGATCACCTACGAAACTCTCCAATGTTCTGAACTGGTCCCTTCTGAACAACCTTTCATCAATGCGAGTGATGATCTTCTTAACATCCCGTCTCTCCCTCGAATTCCATCGCTTAGGTGACCCAATGCCTTCTTGTATCGCCTTTAACCGATAAGCTAACCCATCCCTGATTTTCTTCAGTGTGTAATCTCCAAACTTATGAAGCTCTTTGCACACCATCAAGAAATTTCGGTGTAGTTCACTACGGTAGATGACTCCAAATGGTTTGCTGATGAGGGTGTATTGAGGAAGTTGGTTGATGTCGGGAAGGTCTAGTTGTGGTTTAGTGAGGTTAACACGCGTCTGATACGATTCTACGGCAAGTTGAATGTCTTCTACACGTTCCTGGATCACTATGCTTCTGATGAAGATTAACAAGGACTTGATGTACTCACATTGGATTTATGTAGAGAAATGTCGCATTCGTCCCTGTACCTTGGCAAGATACATATCTTCAATGTCGTTGAGAGACAATCTCTGAAAGTCTTCTTCACAGAAGTCATAGTCCTCTTCGTCTTGTCGTTTGACCACTATTTTCTTGAGAAATGTGTAGTCCCATTTTGACGAAAGAGTAACATGCTTAATAGCAACGATCCCTTTATCACTAAACACTTCCTTCTTTGATGTAAGTACCTGGCAGCTCTTGTAGTAGATTCTTCGGCGTTCTGTCCAATGATGAATCCCATACATTGCATCAAGATCATACATTTCCACTTTGTCAGCGAACATGTGGGTGGCATCTTCCTCGATTGCTATGCTGTTGGAGTATATTGCTGCCGGGAACGGAAGTGTAAGTGATGTAGCATATTTCTTGGAGACATCTCTACCGTGTAGAATAAATTCTAGGTCTTTATTGAAGAAGTAGAGGAATGGAATCTTTGGTTGATCCGGTCGGCCAATTGTGGGTAGAGGTTTGGTCCAATCTGTGTAGTATGGAGCTTTGTCTTTTCGAGTGAAGTCGATGTTAGCTTCGGGATTGAGCCAATCGATGTTGTTCGACATGGCTCGTGCAATGTTGTCAAGGTGGTATTCCACTTCAATTGCACTTTCGGAGCTATCTTTGAGCAGTTGGAAGGCATCATTCTTGATTCGCTTGAGCTCAGCCTTCGTTATCTTCTTCACTTTAAATTGTTCTTGTAATAGCTTGACATGCTCCATGGTACGGCCATCTACCATTTCTTGACCTTCAGGTAGTGAGGGAGTAGCATCACAAAGTTGAGAAAACCAGTCGTATTCAGCGGTTGTATCGTCATCTAGCCATGAGACAACATCAGTCATAGTCGTCTTCTTCTTCTTCTTCTTTGGCTTTGATGAGGATGCTGGTTTCTTTGTTGTGTCGGGAGAGGTGGGTTATTGTTGGGGCTCATGGAACTCTTCATCGTCACCACCAATGTATTCGAAATGATCACCGGTTTTCTCTGTGGAAGGTGGTAACTCAGAGTCCTGAGGTTTATCAGCAGTAGAACGTGGAGGAGATCGTCTTTCTGTTGGAGGCCTTTGGGTTGGTGGTGGCATAGAGGAGGATTCTCCAGTTTTCTTTGAACGTTTTGGTGCAGAATCCTTGTCCTTGTCATCGTCATCTCTTGGTCGTTTAGGTTGACCTGCTGACTCTTTGCATGAGGACTTGATTTGATAATCTAGTAGAGCCTCAAAAAATTAAGCTTCATCCGAAGTAAAGGTTGCAGATCGTTTAGACATTTGCATCACCAATTTTGAAATTAACTCAGCTTCAGAGAGATCAGGTTCTTTGGCCATTGTATGTTTAACCAATGCTATGATATTTGGATTAAGTTGTCTGGAAAATATCTAACTTGTCACTCCAGGGACAGTGTTGAGAAGAAACTTGTGAGTATATTCTCTTGCCGTCTTCTCCATTTCCTTTTGGAAATCTCCTTTGAGAAGCTTCTGGATATGCTCCCTTTCTTTCAACATCTCGTTTATCCCGTTTTGAAGAAAGTTAATTCTGTCAGCAAGTTGATTCAGCTTTTTGTTGGTCACGTCTTTCTTCCTGACTTGCTTGACAGCATTGACAATCTTTGTCTTAGCTCGGGATATCCAAGAGTCGGTTGGTTTCTGTACAGACTTGGATGTGGATCTGGTTGTGCCTTTGGATGGTGGAAGTGAAGAGTGAGAAGACGAGTCTGATGATGATGAGACATGAGGAGGCACAGGGTCCTTTGGAGGTTTAGAAGTTTCTTCCTTGGAGCGTGCTGGACTATCTAGAAGAAAATCATCATAGTCAACTTTGTCATGTTTTCCAGATTTAACCATTTCTTCAGCCTTAATCCTGGATTCTTCATCTGCTTTAGCTTGAGCTTCTTTTTCTGCATTTAATTTAGCTGCAGCCTCAACATCTTCATTAGCTTTTTCTTTCTCAGACTTCTCCATTTCTGGTTCCTCAAATTCATAGGTGATGGAATCCTCCAGTTGCCGTTGTTGTTGTTCATGGGTGGTGGTACCAGTTCCCTTATCGGGTTGATTAACCACATCAGGAACTGGTGTAGATAGTGCACCACCACTTGACCCTCCGGGGCCACGAGTTTGTTGTTGTACGAACTCTTTGGCAACGTATTGGAACCTTAGATTCTTCACCTTTTTCCTGTAGTCTCTGTCCAGTTGTTCTTCATCCGAGCTCTCCTCTTGTTCTGGCTCAGCAACTAGGGTTTTACCTTTGCCTTTATCAGTTTTTGGACTAGGAGGTTTTTCAACTGTTTGATTGTCATCGATTGGAGTTTCAGAGTAGATGATCTCTTCGTCCATTTCAGTGTCCTCTGAGTCTTCATCCATTAGCTTTTGTTGCGGTTCAGGTTTGGGAATAGGGATTGCCTCCTTTAATGGAACTTTCCTTTTGAGAACATGAGACCTCTTAGGATACTTTCTCGTACTCTCAGTGCTCGAGATACTTCGTGCACTGCCTCTCCTGGTTTTCCTAGTAGGTGTACCGGAGGACTTTTCATCAAGGAAACCTACTTTGCCAGCTTCAACTGCTGCCAGATATCGTTTGTACGAATAAAGTTCTTTGATAGCATCAGTAAGAAGATGATCTGGTAACATTGCACCTTGTTTCTTCATTGTTGAGTCCTTAAATCTGACAGTGAGTGTGGGCTCATACAACACAGAGTGTTGGTTGGGGTCATCAAGTCTCAAGGGAATATCAGGATTATACCCTAGAGCTCTTTGGATCAACAATTTGGTATATCTGATATACGGGATCTTGGTGCCAGGATTTTTAAGGTAAGACATCATGTCCTCCCATATTAGAGCTTCAACTTCTATATGTTTCATGTTGACCATAGCCCAAAATATTTGTAGTTCCATGAGCTTGGGATGCTCATGACCACTATCACGTCCGGAAACGGATTTGGCAATCATTATGTAGAGGGTTCTCCATGGCTGGGGGATGTTCTTGAGATCCACAGATGAGTGCTTTGTGATTACCCCGGTAGCTTCATCATAGCCGATGTCGACCACGAACTGGAGAACGACCTCTTCCGTTGGAGTAGCATTGTATACAGTAGGCTCGATGACAGGAATCAGAAGAATAGCCCTCAAATCTGCTGGTGTGATGGTGACTTGTTTGTTGTTAAGTGTCACTGTCACAGCATTTTGACCTTTGACCTTATGTATTGTATGCCATAATTGGTGAATGTAGATCTCTGGCACCGTAGCAGAATTTGTGAGCATGTTCTGGTAAGGGTGAGTCTTCAGAATATCCACTGCAATCTGACACGAAGACTCAGAACAGGTGAAGCTATCAAAATCAACTCTGAGGTTGTTCTTTCCGATCTTCATTTGGTAACCATTAGGGAAGATATCTTCAACAGTGAGAACATTTGGTGCATCCACATTTTGCATTTGAACGTCCATATCGTGATCTGAAAGATATTTAGCCAAAAGAACCAACATATCGAAAGACATTACGTTAGTCAACAGTTGATTTTATTGTCTATTTATTGAATGTGATATGTCAATGATTGTTACGAGTCCAATGACACTTGTTAGTCCAATAGTCCAAAGACGTCGTGATAAGTTTCGTGAGTAGATTAACTTTGAGTTTTAAAGTCCAAGTTTTCACTTATTTTTCACAACTTATTAAACATTTAAGCTTATTGGTGACATTTTGGTTTCGTGACGTTATGATTTATTTATTTGCAAGTTTGCACACGTCACAATTCACAATTTTGGTTAAAACTAGGCTAAGGCGTAGGTGTTGCAAGTTTATGCGTAAACAGGAGTGGTTATACGCGTAAGCATAAGCTTATGCGTAGAATCTTGACTTACGAGTAAGAAATGTTATGCGTAGGAAAAGAAAGCCTTAGGCATAGAGCTTACGCGTAAGCGTATGTGGAACCTTATACGTAAGGCTTACTCGTAAGAGTGAACCTTATGCGTAAAGGTTACTGTTTACGCATATCCTTCACAGGATACGCGTAGTCCCCAATGTAGAACCTTACGCGTAAAGGTTACGCGTAAGATTTCTCTTACGCATAACATTCTACGCGTAAGGTGATCCTTATGCGTAGATGTTCAATTAACCTTGATTCTGAATTTTCACGCGTAATAACCTGAAACAAATGAATCATAACTCATACATTAACACATTATTCAATCCCTTTCAGTTTTCACATGGACACTCAATTAACACAGTTTACGCGTAGAACACTCATACGCGTAAAGCTTAAACCCTAGGTTTCAAGAATTACGAGTAAGGATTCTAGCCATAGGATTGACACCAAACTTTTTCTGAGATGTCTAAGAAGCCTAATGAGTTGTTTTATCCAAGTTTTAACATTAAAACCTAAGTGGATCAAATATGCCCAAATGCTATGATCATAAACCCTAATTTTCAATTTTCACAAAATTGTTGATTCTGGGTGAGATTCAAGCAAAGTTTAGGTTAATTAAACATGCATACAACATCACGAGACCATCTAATAGTCCATATACACTCACAATTAAAAACACACAATTCACGCATAAGAACCCTAATCTTGAAAATGTTCAATTCGTGTTTCTGGGTGGATTTGTTTGATAGATACGGTTTAGGTATGATTATTTAAGCATTTTAACATCATTTTTATCAACACAAATACACAAATGAAGAATTTGTGTTCATGGCTTACGCGTAGAACATAAAGATCAATCAACCACAAAAATTAACCGTTGGATTCTCAAACGAATCAAAACCATTGTTTGTAAAACCACAAAGATCATGAAAACACTTACAGATTGATGATCAAAAACAAGGTTTTGAAGAATGAATATTAGGCGTAGGATTTGGTAGATGAGTAATAAATGTGGCGAAGTAAATGATTTTGAAATATTAGGTGAGGTATTTTGTTAAAAATAACTTTGAGCTTTTGACAATTTCAGTCCCTCCACCTTAACCATTTTCATCCAACGCCCATAACTTCCATTTTGGTTACCAAACGAATGATTTTTTGGAAAGAAACTTGACGACACTCCCCCTCGACTTAAGAAATAATAAAATTTTATAAATTTGAGCCCGGGGAGTGTCAGTATACCAGAAGTGTGACCACCATTATCAAAGAAACAACCGGGATGAGGTAATCATGCAAGTACAATGTTTTATGAAACCGAAAAATATTTACTTTCTCCCCCTCAACACTTGACCGAGAAAATACTGAATTTTGAAAGAGTAAAGTGTTGACGGAAGAATTTTACTTGCCATGTTAAACGAAATATAGATAGAAGAATTTTTTTGTTGTTTTATCAGATTTTATATTTTTGTATTTTGTTTTTGAAAAATATTTACAAAAGATGTTTTTGGTGTTTGACTAGTTTTAAGAATGTTTTAAAAGTTCTTCCAGTTCCTCTGGAGTCAAACACCGCATACCAATCCAGTGGACCAACTCATTAAACCTAGCAGGAGCTAAGGCTTTGGTGAGAAAATCTGCCAGTTGGTATTCAGTACCCACAAAGTATAATTCAACGGTACCCTTTTCCACGTGCTCCTTGATGAAATGATATCGAAGATCGATGTGCTTAGATTTTGAATGTTGAACAGAGTTGCACGAGATCGCAATGGCACTTCGATTGTCGCAGTACATCAGGATTCTGTGAAATACATAACCATAGTCTTTGAGTTGTGTTCGCATCCAAATGACTTGAGCACAACACGCCGACATGGCTACATATTCAACTTCTATTGAGGACAGCGATGTACAATCCTGCTTCTTCGACTGCCATGACACCAGTTTATCACCAAGAAATTGTAATGCTCCTGAGGTAGTTTTCCGTGAATCTAAGCATCCTGCGTGATCAGCGTCTGAAAAAGCTATTAGTTCAAAACCAGAATCCTTTGGATACCAGATCCCCAAGTTAATGGTTCCCTTGATGTATCGGAGGATTCTTTTAGCCTCTGAGAGGTGGGTTTCAGTTGGTCTCGACTGATAACGGGAGCAAAGATATACGGCAAAAACAATATCAGGCCTGCTTGCTGTTAGATACATGAGAGACCCAATGATACTACGGTATTTGGTAGGGTCAACCAATTTCCCATGCAAATCAGCGTCCAGCTTCTTGGTATGTGCCATTGGGGTGGCATAGGTATCACAACTTGTCATTCCATGTTTGTTTAAAATTTCAAGGGCATATTTGGACTGACTTAGGAAAATACCACGGGGTGATTGATGAACTTGCAATCCTAGAAAGAACGTAAGTTCACCCATCATGAACATTTCAAAATGTTTTTTCATTAGTTTTGAAAAATCGTTTGAGTACTTTAGATGTGTTGACCCAAAAATGATGTCATCCACATAAATTTGAACGATTAAAATGTGTGCCCCGTAATATTGTATGAAAAGTGTAGGGTCGACCGAACCTTTGACGAAATTATTAGCGATCAGAAAGGATGATAACTTATCATACCACGACCAAGGGGCTTGTTTGAGACCGTAGAGAGCCTTCTTCAGTTTGTAGACGTGATTAGGGAACTCTGGATCAACGAATCCTTCTGGCTGGCTAACATAGACCGTTTCTTTCAGTTGTCCATTGAGAAAAGCAGTTTTGACATCCATCTGAAAGACCGTGATGTTCATGTGAGCCGCAAACGCCAGAAAAATCTGTACAGCCTCAAGACGAGCAACCGGAGCGAATGATTCTTCAAAGTCAATACCCTCTTCCTGTCTATAACCCTTAGCCACCAGACGTGACTTATTTCTGATTACGGTTCCTTCAACATCCAATTTGTTTTTCCAAATCCATTTGAGACCAATGACGAAGACCCATGTTGTTCTTTCAACTAATTCCCATACTTCAAGATGTTTAAACTGATTGAGTTCTTTTTGCATGGATTCAATTCCAGTTGTCTTTAGTCATTGCATCTTTAATGTTTTTAGGTTCAGATTGGAAGACAGTGAGTGCATAAATGCAATGTTCACCGTCTGTGTGAAGACGTTGTCTTGTTACGACTGGTTGATTCGGGTTACCAATAATGTTCTCAAGAGGATGGTCTTTCGTCCAACGATGTGTGGAAGGTTGATGTTGATATACATTCTGCAGATTGGGAGGATTCAAATGGCTTGTGGATGATTCCGCAACATCAGATGTGGCAGTTTCATTAGCAAACGGGTTGAAGAACGCATTTGGATCATAATCTGCAGGTGGGGGTACTTCTTTGTTCAGAACATCATCAGCTGGTCCAGCATCGTTGGAGGCGGTTTGTTCAACTGTTGTTGTAGAATCAACTGGTGGTGCTTCCTCAACAGTAGTTGTTGTAGCAGGTGTATCAGGTATTGGAATATATCAGGTTGAGCAGCGGAAACATTGGATACACCTAGAGCACGTTCATCAATATCATCACTAAACAGCGGAGCAAATAGCTGTTCCATTTGACGTCGAGTTAGTTGTAAACAAGGTTCAGCTGATGATGGGGTTTGAGGGAAGTTTAAACGGTTATGACCAGGTTCCAAGTTGTTATGCTCAGAAGCCATTTCTGTAAGCTCATCGAAATGAGCATGAATCGTTTCCATAATCTCCTTTGTACGAAGATTCCAGATCCGAAAAACCTTAGAGTTTTCACAATATCCTACAAAGACTCCAATGTCAGCTTTGGCTTTGAGCTTACCAAAGTCATCACGATCATTACTCGGATAACAAAGGGATCCAAATACATGAAAGTGTTTGAGATTTGGTTTACGGTTGTGGATAAGCTCATAATGTGTTTTGTTGTGGCGCTTAGTAATCATTGAGCGATTCTGGGTGTAGCATGCAGTTGACACGGCTTCAACCCACAAGTAATCAGGAAGTTTAGCATTGATTAACATTGTTCTTGCAGCTTCCACTAACGTACGGTTTCGTCTTTCAACAACTCCGTTTTGTTCTGGTGTACGTGCAATAGATGTTTGATGCTCAATTCCCACTTTCTCATAAAATGCACGAAGAGTTTGATTCACAAATTCAGTTCCTTTATTTGTTCTGATTTGTCTGACTGTGTTCCGGAGCTGAACTTGAATTTTCGTAAGAAAGGTGATGATCATCTGTGGAGCTTGATCTTTACTTCGAAGAAAATAAACCCAAGTCCATCTTGAGTAGTCATCTACGATTACCAAGATGTAGTGTTTGCCATTAATTGTCTGCACGCGCATTGGGCCACACAAATCCATGTGAAGAAGATGAAGCACATGCTGTGAGTTGTATTCCACCTTTGAAGGAAAGTGAGCACGAGTGCTTTTCCCTTGTTCACAAGCTGAGCAGAGGTGATCTTTAGAATATCAGAATATTGGGAGACCTTCAACAAGTTTGTATCGAGCAAGGTTGGTTATAGTTTGAAAGTTTAAATGTGAGAGACGACGGTGCCATAGCCAGGATTTTGTAGATGTAGCCTTAGAAAGTAGACAGATGGGAGATGAAGCAATCATGTCTTGCATTGAGATAGTGTAGAGACTTGATGTGCGTTGACCATACATAAGATCGTTTCCTTGTAGATCACGAATGAAACAAGTTTTCTCCCTAAAAGCAACTTCCAAATCTCCATCACATAACTAACCAACAGAGAAGAGATTGTGACCGAGGCCTTCCACATAATAAACCCTGCTAATTTCGATGTTGCCATTGATGTAATCTCTGTAGCCCATGATAGCTGCGAAGTGATCATTCCCGAACCTGACAGTGCCAATGAACTTTGAAATAAAGTTTGATAACAGTTTGAGATTGCATGTCATGTGCCGGGAACATCCGCTATCAACAACCCAAAGGATGATCTGTATCACCTGCATTAAACACAGACGTCACAGATGGAATAGAAGTAGATGTGGAACCCGAAGAGTTAGTGGGTTCCGAAACAGTTATAGTAGAAACATACATATCAATGATTTTAGGTATCCATTTAAATTCAAGTGTATTATGTAACCATTTCTGCCATCTCCAACTAGTCTTAGCTTTGGTCTTAGTGAATGCACTAGGTGATAAGGTCTTCCTAGGAGGTGAAGGTGGTTCTATGGGTACATCAATGCTCGTAGTTGGAACACTAGAGGGAGGTTTACCTAGCACAGACTTAGAAGCATTAGTGGGCCTAGATGTATTCCATTTTCTATTATTCCACTTACGATTCAAGATAGTCTTAGCAACACATTTATCATGACATCCAGAAAACATGCTTCTACGACAACCAACACAAGAGGCTTCAAATAAAACATTAAGAGTACTTAAAGATTCAGCATTCGTTACATCACTTTGTTCATTATATTTGTCAGATGCAATATCTAAAGTGTGTGCAACTTGAGTTTTATTCAAAGTCCTAGGGTGTTCTTCTACTTCAGCATTCTTTATTGTTCTTTTCTTACGTCGCAACTTCCTATTCTTCCTTGTATTGCTCCTAGGCTGTGAAGTGCGGGCGTTGGGAAAAGAGGCAATTATTCTTGTTTCAGTAGAGGGAAACATATTAGTTTATTGTGGTATGGCATTAGATGTTCTAGAGTCATTTTGAATCTGTATAGATGTTGATACTACAGTGTTACTATTCCTATCTTGCTTAAGTTTCACCAACTCTGCTTTAAGATCATGAATTTTGTGTAACAAATCTAGATTTTCAGTACGAGTGAGACCATCTCGTCGTAAGACATCTTTCATGTATGCAAGATGATCGTCAAGGTCTTTTGATGCTTTAGCACGAGTCTTTTTGATTGAATCAGATATGAAACTATGTGCATTTTTAATTTTTTTCATATTTTGAGATTTGACACTTCAAAGACACATTGTCATCAACCAGTTGCTCAATTTTTGGAGTAAGATCTTTTGTATCCAACTGGTGGAGTTTGTTTTGCCAAGCGAGTTCACGAGTATGACAATATTTTTGACACCATTGAAGATGACGTTTTTCATTTGAAAGCTCGTTTGTCACTCGTTCATTTTCAACTTTTAAAAACTTGATTTGTGACACAAAATCAGTATTCTCAGCTGTGACAACTGGCAATTTAGGGAGTCTATTTTAGGTAACCGCATTACGTTAAATTAAACTGAGATTTGCCTTTAACACTATTTTATAAACCGTGACTTGATTTTATATCGTCAATTGGTTTTTACGGTTTATTTCATTAATAAATGAGTTATAGAATGCGTTTTAACTCTATTTGGTAGGCACTATTCGATTTGGCACTAGAAAAGCCTAAAACAAGAGTTATTGTAACTTTTAGACTGTAACTCGAAAATTGACAAATAAATAGTCAAAACTCGTGGAAAAACGTAAGTAACGATGTTGGAAAGTTAAATAAATGTAGTGGGACACTCGGGGGACGATATGTGAGCTCGGGAAAGGGTAAACGAGATAGATACAGAAAGTTTCAACCCGAACCCTCCTCTTTTTCTCTTGAGCCGGCGCCCCCTCCTCCCCATTTAATTATTTTGAGGTCCTTATGCCCAAGTATAAAAAGGCCTCACCACCCCTCATTTCACCCATTTGTTTCTCTCTCTAAAAGACACACACTACACCTTTTCTCTCTCTACCTTTCTCTCACTAGAAACCCTAATAACAACCACCACCACCGCCGGCCACTATTCCGGCCACCACGGCTTGCCGGCGGCGCGTCACCCTACACCACCACCACCATCTTAAAGCTCTCTTTCTCCTCTTTCCAACCATATATCATACACTCAATTTGGACTTCATTAACACCTCCAAATTCAAGAATTAAGATTCGTACTTTTAGGGTTTTCTAAATATTTCAAAGCGCTTTTGCAATTAGTGATTAGAGAAGGTAAATAGAACATGTTTTGGGGTTGTTTGAATGATAAAAACCCACGAATTAAAAATTAGGGTTTCGACCTAATTTTTATATTTGGGGCTTTTGGGTGGAACTTGAAATTAAAGCTAATTAGTGTTTAATGGAACAAGTAATTAGTGTTTGGTACATGTGTGGTGCATTAATTTGATGGGTTTTGCATTTTAGGGTTTAGTTGCATGTTATTGATTAAGAATAGTTGATGGGTTTTGTGTTTAGATAGTGTTTGGAGATTGAATGATTGGATTTGAGTGTTGTAGATTGGTTTTGGTTGTGTTTGGTTGTGAGCCAAGGGGCGTACGCACCAAGGAACCTACTTGGTTGGTGTCGTACATGGCCTATGTTGCTCATGGGTTCGAGTCGGATTGATTTTGTAGCTTATTGATTGGTTTAGTTGAGGTTTGGATGAGACGCGTGGAGCCGAAAAGCTTTAGAAGCTTGTTTGGTTTACGTGGTCTTGACCGCGACCGTGTCATGACCATTAGGGTCATAACATTGGTTTCGAGTATAATTGGTTGATTGATTGGTTGGCGAGATTGTTTTGAGTTAGTTTGGGATTGAATTGCGATGTTATGACTTTTAATTATGGACTTGATATATATATTGCGACTTTGCGATACGTTGGCGTCACTTTGACTTTTTAGTCAATAGTTGACTCCGACAAAACCGTAACATGGACTTTAGTATAATTTGGACAATTGATTGATTAAAAGCCGAGAAGTTATGACTCGTGCTTGTGGACTCGAAACGAATAACGTTATGAGATTTATAATGGGATTTGACGAAATATATATTATATATGAAAATGATAATAAAACTATGAAATGTAAATAATAATGGGCTTTTGTACCAAAAATATCAATAACAAGATTTATCTTGTTATTTACTAGTTTTAAATGAAACTAACGACTAAATTGGAGAGGTTTCGTAATAAATAAATAATTAACGTTTCGAGTACACGTTTGTCAATAAATGTTAATTGTGGACATTTAATGTTGGATAAGTAATTATTTATTTGCGTTATGTGTGCATGGGTTACGGATAACCTAGCATTAATATTGTTGATCCACGTGGGTAGCGGACTTATTAGGTTGACGAATCTAATAAGAGCCGCTAGGTACGTTGGGTAACCTTATTAATGGGTGAATTATCCTTATGACTCTTTAGGATACGATTGATTTAAGGAATAATAAGCGATACGAATGAATAATTGAGTTTATCGAGTTGAGGAATTCGATAAGGTCTACTGTTTATTCCGAAACTTATTGGACTATGGAGCTTATCGCTTAGACGTCTCATTGTGTCGCATTGAGTCACATATTGTGTGAATTGGATCACTTATTGTGTTGAATTGAGTCGCATATTGTGTTGCATGGAGTTGCATATTGGGTTGCGAAGAGAAATATATTGGTTGTTGAGTGCATTCATGGCATCATATTGAGTCGATACACCCACACATGAGGATACCAAACACTAGGATTTGATGGTGAAATGAGACGTTTTTGGAAATAAAGAAACGGGATATATTGGGATAGATAACGTTGATTTTGAGGAATGTGAATATTAAGTTGGTCTACATTAATAGGTTGTGCCGAGTCGATAGTTGTTGTGCTGTGATTTCTGTTATCTTCTGCTAGTGATATTTGTGCGTTGATTGTGCGTTGATTGCTTGAGGTGAGTTTCATAGCCCCACTTTTATATATATGTTTTAACTACGTTTTGAACTATTTTGGGGTGAGAATCATGCTACTGTTTTTGGACCGTTAAAACTATTTGGATTTGCTTATATGCTGACTGAGTAGATAGATGTGCGATAGTTGTTGCCTTAGTCTAGGTTCTACCGTGCCTAACTAAGAATAGACTTCTATCACGACCTAGCCCGGGGTTGGCAACTGTTCTAGAGGTTGCCACGACAGTGCTGGACTAGAGTCGCAGGGGCCCGAGTAAGTGATTATATGATTGGAGATCCGGGTAGGATCAGTGTGTGAAACGGTATTTGCCTATCTAGGTCATGCATAGCAAATCAACTCTTACAGGTCCACTATGATTTTGTTGAACTTAAACCTATGAACTCACCAGCGTAAGCTGACCTTTTAGCATGATTTCTCAGGTATTTGAGAGATGTTTGGATTACTTGATGTGTGGAAGCTTGGCATGGAGGCGTGGTTCAAGGATCATTTTCGACTCTGATAAACAATGGGGACCTATTTTGTTAAACTATGTTTTGGGCCTAAATTTATATCTTCGGATTAAATGTTTGAATATTTGACTTGGGATTGGTTTTAAATGGTTAAATGGTTATCTTTTATTTTACTTGTGTGCGATACCAATCCAAAAAGTAACGCCCCGAAAGCTTGATTAAGTCTTCCACTGTACCGAGATTTGGGGGTGTTACAGATTGGTATCAGAGCTCAAGGTTATAGAGAACTAGGTATTTTATAAACCCTAAACTATAACCGCTTTTAAGAAAAATTGATCCTCGGTCGACGCACGCCCGCTTGCCAAGCCGAAGCTTCTTATTTGATTATGGTATGAAATGCGATTTGAATTGTGAGATGATATGTTAAAGGATATTGTGAACTGATTATGAAAACGTTATGGTTTTGGAAATGAGATATGATTATTGGTTTTGGAAATGAGATATGATTATTGGTTTTGGAAATGAGATATGATTATTGGTCTTGGGAAAATGAGATCTGATTATCGAAATATTACGGAAATTGATTTGAGTAAACGGTATATTATGATTCTGGAGTATTTAACTCAATTGATTTGATATGGAATTATGTGATGGGACGAAACTTATGATTTTGAACCCGATTGCTTTGATATGTGATTATGCGATAGAACGGAACTTATGTGTGTTATTTAAAGGCATGTTTTGAGTAATGCGGTACCTACACTTTTAAAGCATACATTATGTGATATGTGTTTTGGTTAAGTTGTTGCGCTTATTAAAACTAGTTGTTTCGAACACTTATACCTACCCTATGCCGTTGTCACAGACTATGCCTTCACTAGCTTTTGATGTGTCTGAGGAATTCCTTGCTGTAGCTAGTTCACCAGCATTGACTCTCATGACGGTTGCGCAGGGTGATCCTTATGAGATCGCCTATCACTCTAGTTCATCATCAGATCGCCCTAGCTCGTCTAGGCAGCTCACTTTACATCAGGTTTTAGCGAAAGCACAGACTCCTAGGCTTGCTTATAGCACTGCCCGCATGTCCGTGCGATCACCGTCATCACCTATTCGTTTAGCAGTATCACCATGTCTTAGGAGGCCTAGATCTCCTAGTGTACCACCTCAGGATTTACCTACACAGAGACTCCGACTCATGGACTCTTCCCCTACAGATGAGGGCGAGGAGGAGCATGAAGTCGAGGAGGAGGATGAGATTGAGGAGCAGTATGTAGATGAGGATGAGGATCCTCAGGATGAGGATGGTGAGGATATCCCAGAAGGGGGTACTCCTCCATTGCAGAGTCCTGCACATTCTCCTGGACCAGGTTCTCCTTTGCATGAGCCTGAGTCCCCTGGACAGCCTTTAGACATCGATTCACCACCTTACTCATCTTATATAGGTAGCCCGTTAGGATCGGAGATACCATCGGAGATTGCGTCTGAACCCGAGGAGTATGGTGAGACGGGTCTGATGTGGGAAAGGATTACCTCTCAGGGTACTAGACTTAGTCAGTTGATGGAGCGTTCGGTTGGAGTGTCTAGAGCTAGTATTGAGGATCTTAGAGATGATATGGGTACTGTAGTCATGAGGACTAGGGTTTTGCATGATGGTATGTCGGAACTCTAGGAGCAGGTTGGGGACCTGCTTAGAGGGTTCGCGACAGCACGTGATGCTGATAGAGGGATTTGGCGTAGGATTGGTGAGTTGGAGAGAGAGGTCGCGGAGCTTAAGAGCGATCGCGACGCTCGACGTGTTGAGTTAGCCTCCTTGTGGAGAGAGGTTGACGATGTTAGGAGATCAGTGAGTGTTATTCGTAGACGTGGCTAAATAGTATTAGTTTCATGGTTCTGTACCGTCTTGAAACTAAGTAGTACTTGGTTCGAGATGTAGGATTATCCTAGTTGTTTATAGTTATCGTTGTTAGGATCGTTTTTGATTTCTTCGAATCCTTCCTTGTATTTCCAATTGTGAAACCTATGAGTTATGGTTATTGGAACGTGCATCCTTAGTTATGATGCGGTATTTGACTGTTTCGCTTCGGTATAGCGTTATCCTTGTTAGCCTTGAGTATGTATTCAGGCGTTATGTAGTGACCTTTGGAACCCAACTCTATTTTAGAGCGTAAATTGTGAACTTATGAAACTGTTCTTCTTACCCCCAGAATGGTGGCAACAAGACGAAACTTGATTAGGAACAACCGAGCAGCTCCTGCTGCTGTTGTTGCCCCTGGTCGTCGTGGTCGTCGCCCGACCCCGACTGCACCACATGTTGAGAACCCGAACATTGATAACCCAGTTGTAGGGAAACCGAATGTGGATGACCGTGCTGAGAATGGTCCTGTTCCACAAAACCCTCCACCTGTGAACCCAACCCACATTGACCAGCTAGTGTCACAGCGTGTCGCTGAACTGCTAGCTGAGGCTAATCTTTCTAACACTTCTAGTGGAACCCCAGTGCTGAATCAAACTCGAGGTTGTACTTATAAGGAGTTCCGATTCTGTGGTCCCATTGAGTTTGGAGGAACTGAGGGAGTAGTTTACCTAACTAGGTGGTTAGAGAAAACCGAATCTGTGTTTGCTGTGAGTAACTGTGATGAGGATTGTAAGGTTAAGTATGCAACATTTACCTTGAAGGACGAGGCGTTGACCTGGTGGAATAACTACCACAGAGCAGTAGGAATTGATGTAGCTTATAGTATGTCTTGGACTCAATTTAAGGCTCTCCTGATTAAGACTTAATGTCCTAGGAATGAAGTTAAGAAGTTAGAAAGTGAGTTCTAGAACCATAAGGTTAAGGGTACTGACATGGCGACTTACACTCGTCGTTTCCAAGAGCTATCCTTGCTTTGCCCTGAGATGGTTCGTACCGAGGAACTTAAGATTGAAAGGTATACTGATGGATTGCCTTTAGCTACTCGAAATGATGTCATCGTTGCAAAGCCAGTCAATTTGCATGACGCAATTGTTGTGGCTCAGAGTCTGATGGACTCTTATGTGTTAGAATTAGGAGATAAGGGTATGAGTGATAGGAACGATAAGAGGAAGAGGAATGAAGTTGTAAAAGGGAATGGCAAGAAACGGCAAGAAACAGCCAGAGTGTTCGCCATAGGAAACGGAGATAAGAAAGGTTACGAAGGTAGTAAACCTGTGTATGGTCGTTGTAACCGACACCACCATGGACCGTGTCCGATTGTGTGTAGGAAGTGCTCTAAGGTAGGACACATAGCCAAAGACTATAGGTCTCGTCCACTTGCTGCAACTCAAACTGTACAAGGAACGGACTGGAAGGCCACTGTCACCTGTTTTGGATGTGGAAAGAAGGGACACTTTAAGAATGAGTGCCGAGAGTCGTGGATGAGAGAAAATCCTGGTAATGTAGGAGGATTTTCTAACCGAGGTATAGGAGGTAATGGCTTAAACCCTGTGAAGCGTGAGGTTGTGGAAAACCAGGGAAACAATGGTGTTAGGAATCAGCAGAGAGACATGGGAACAGCGCGTGTTTACGCTATTGGGAAGGAAGCTGGTGAGGACCCTAACGTAGTTACGGGTACGTTCCTTCTCAATAATCGCTATGCTTCCATACTGTTTGATACCGGTTCGGATATGAGTTTCGTATCCACCAACTTTATGCCATTACTAGGAATCTCCCAAACACCTCTAGGGTTTAGTTACGATGTGGAATTAGTAAATGGGAATAGAGAGAAGATAGACACCGTAGTACGAGGTTGTACCTTAAGTTTCCTAGACCGCCCGTTTAGTATAGATCTGTTGCCAGTTACCTTAGGAAGTTTTGACGTCATTATCGGAATGGATTGGTTATCGAAGAACGGTGCACACATCATCTGTGATGAGAAAGTTGTGCGTTTACCGTATGGCGGAAAGGTTCTAAACAGACAAGGAGATCGGAGCGACTGTGGAAGTCCTTCCCGGTTGAGCATCATCTCTTGTATTAAGGCCCAGAAGTACATCGATAGAGGAGGTTATCTTTTCTTGGCTCGAATTTCTGAAAAGAAAAGCGAGGAGAAGAATGAAAGAAACCTTAAAGATGTACCCGTCGTTAGAGAATTTCCGGATGTGTTTCCCGACGATCTGCCAGGGATTCCACCTGTTCGACAAGTGGAATTCCAAATAGAGTTGATACCCGGTGCGGCACCCGTAGCCCGGGCACCTTATCGACTTGCTCCAAGAGAATTAGAGGAACTGTCTAAACAGTTGGCTGAATTGTCAAAGAAGGGATTCATTCGACCTAGTTCGTCGTCGTGGGGAGCACCAGTATTGTTTGTGAAGAAGAAGGACGGATCGTTTAGGATGTGTATTGATTATAGAGAATTGAATAAGTTGACCGTGAAAAACCGATATCCGTTACCTAGAATAGATGACCTATTCGACCAACTCCAAGGAGCTAGTGTGTTTTCTAAGATCGATTTACGATCTGGTTACCACCAGCTTAGAGTTCGAGAAGAGGATATCCCTAACACTGCGTTTAGGACTTGTTATGGACACTATGAATTCCAAGTGATGTCGTTTGGCTTAACCAACGCACCAGCGGTTTTCAAGGATCTCATGAACCGAGCGTGTAAGCCGTACCTAGATAAGTTTGTGATAGTATTCATAGAAGACATCTTGATATACTCTAAGAGTAGTGAGGAGCACGAAGAGCATTTGAGGCTCATTTTAGGATTGCTAAGAGAGGAGAAGTTGTATGCCAAATTCTCTAAGTGTGAATTTAGGATTCCGTCTGTACAATTCTTAGGTCATGTGATAGATAGTCGAGGTGTTCATGTTGACCCAGCTAAGATTAAGGCCATTAAGGAATGGGCAGCTCCTAAGAACCCATCAGAAATTCGACAGTTTCTAGGTTTAGCAGGCTATTATTAGGAGATTCATTGAGGGATTTTCCAAGATAGCTAAACCGCTGACCAAACTAACCCAGAAGGATGTTAAGTATGAATGGGGAGAAAAGGAAGAAGAAGCATTCCAACTTCTGAAGGGGAAGTTGTGTAGTGCGCCCATCCTAACTTTGCCTGAAGGAAGCGAAGACTTTGTCGTGTACTGCGACGCTTCGCATATAGGCTTAGGTGTTGTTTTGATGCAATGTGAGAAGGTGATTGCTTATGCATCCCGACAACTTAAGAAGCATGAGAAAAACTACACCACCCATGACCTTGAGTTAGGTGTTGTAGTGTTTGCTCTTAGGATTTGGAGACATTACTTGTATGGAACCAAGTGTGTAGTGTTTACCGACCATAAGAGTTTGAAGCACATCTTAGATCAGAAGGAACTGAACATGAGACAACGTCGTTGGTTAGAATTGCTTAGTGATTATGACTGTGAGATTTGTTATCATCCTGGTAAGGCTAATGTTGTGGCTGATGCACTTAGTCGTAAGGAGGACATTCCACCCCTACTCGTTAGATCTTTAGGAATGACCATTGTTTCGCCCTTACCATCCCAGATTTTAGCCGCCCAAGTAGAGGCATTGACGGAAGAGAACCGTCCTTATGAGAATCTTCATGGAATGGTAGAAAGTGAAAACGGCTTCTTGAAGCGTTCCGATGGAACATTATGCTTCAGAGATAGAAGCTGGATACCATTTTATGGTGGAATCCGTGAGTTGATTATGCACGAGTCGCATTAATCAAAATACTCTATTCATCCCGGAGCCGATAAAATGTATTAGGATCTTAAGAAACCTTATTGGTGGCCCAATATGAAAGCCAAAATAGCTCAGTATGTTAGTAGATTCCTGACTTGTTCTAAAGTTAAGGCCGAACACCAGAAACCATCAGGACTTTTAGTTCAACCCGAACTCCCGGAATGGAAATGGGAGCGAATAAGTTAGCGGCAATGACGCTATCTGGGTAATAGTTGATCGTTTAACTAAGTCTGCTCACTTCTTAGCTATTAGTGAGACCGATAGTCTTGATAAGCTTGCTCGATTGTATCTTAAGGAGATAGTATCGCGTCATGGAGTACCGATATCTATCATTTCCGATAGGGATAGTCGTTTTACATCCCACTTTTGGAAGTCTTTACAGACAGCTTTAGGAACGAATTTAGATATGAGTACTGCTTACCATCCACAGACCGATGGTCAAAGCGAGAGAACTATTCAGACTTTAGAGGATATGCTTAGAGCATGTGTTATTGATTTCGGCAAAGGCTGGGAGAGACACCTCCCTTTGGCCGAATTCTCTTACAACAATAGTTATCACTCTAGTATTAAGGCCGCCCCATTTGAGGCAATGTATGGCCGAAAATGTCGTTCTCCTGTTTGTTGGGCTGAAGTTGGCGAGAGTCAACTTACAGGCCCCGAACTTGTCTTAGAAACCACTGAGAAGATAGTACAGATTAGAAACCGGTTGCAAACCGCTCGTGATAGACAAAAGAGTTATGCCGATAAGAGGCGGAAACCTTTAGAATTTCAGGTTGGAGATCGTGTTATGTTGAAAGTTTCTCCTTGGAAAGGAGTGATTCGTTTTGTAAAGCGTGGAAAACTCAATCCCCGATATATTGGTCCCTTTCCAATCCTGGAAAGAATCGGACCGGTAGCATACCGCCTGGAGCTACCATCGGAACTGAGTAGTGTACACAATGTGTTTCATGTTAGTAACCTTAAGAAATGTCTTTCGGAGGAAAACATAGTTGTGCCCTTAAGAGATATTCGTATTGATGAGAAATTGAATTTTGTTGAGGAACCGATTGAGATTATGGATCGTGAGATTAAGAGGCTGAATAATAACCGTATTCCGATTGTTAAGGTTCGTTGGAACTCCCGGCATGGACCGGAGTTCACCTGGGAACGTGAGGACGTTTTCCGTAGGAAGTATCCTAAACTGTTTATGACACAGAGCAACTCGGAGTGAAACCCGGGACGGGTTTCTTCTGAGGCTGGGAGGCTGTGACAACTGGCAATTTAGGGAGTCTATTTTAGGTAACCGCATTACGTTAAATTAAACTGAGATTTGCCTTTAACACTATTTTATAAACCGTGACTTGATTTTATATCGTCGATTGGTTTTTATGGTTTATTTCATTAATAAATGAGTTATAGAATGCGTTTTAGCTCTATTTGGTAGGCACTATTCGATTCGGCACTAGAAAAGCCTAAAACAAGAGTTATTGTAACTTTTAGACCGTAACTCGAAAATTGACAAATAAATAATCAAAACTCGTGGAAAAACGTAAGTAACGATGTTGGAAAGTTAAATAAATGTAGTGGGACACTCGGGGGACGATATGTGAGCTCGGGAAAGGGTAAACGAGATAGATACAGAAAGTTTCAACCCGAACCCTCCTCTTTTTCTCTTGAGCCGGCGCCCCCTCCTCCCCATTTAATTATTTTGAGGTCCTTATGCCCAAGTATAAAAAGGCCTCACCACCCCTCATTTCACCCATTTGTTTCTCTCTCTAAAAGACACACACTACACCTTTTCTCTCTCTACCTTTCTCTCACTAGAAACCCTAATAACAACCACCACCACCGCCGGCCACTATTCCGGCCACCACGCTTGCCGGCGTCACCCTACACCACCCCACCACCATCTTAAAGCTCTCTTTCTCCTCTTTCCAACCATATATCATACACTCAATTTGGACTTCATTAACACCTCCAAATTCAAGAATTAAGATTCGTACTTTTAGGGTTTTCTAAATATTTTAAAGGGCTTTTGCAATTGGTGATTAGAGAAGGTAAATAGAACATGTTTTGAGGTTTTTTGAATGATAAAAACCCACGAATTGAAAATTAGGGTTTCGACCTAATTTTTATATTTGGGGCTTTTGGGTGGAACTTGAAATTAAAGCTAATTAGTGTTTAATGGAACAAGTAATTAGTGTTTGGTACATGTGTGGTGCATTAATTTGATGGGTTTTGTATTTTAGGGTTTAGTTGCATGTTCTTGATTAAGAATAGTTGATGGATTTTGTGTTTAGATAGTGTTTGGAGATTGAATGATTGGATTTGAGTGTTGTAGATTGGTTTTGGTTGTGTTTAGTTGTGAGCCAAGGGGCGTATGCACCAAGGAACCCACTTGGTTGGTGTCGTACGTGGCCTAAGTTGGTCATGGGTTCGAGTCGGATTGATTTGGTAGCTTATTGATTGGTTTAGTTGAGGTTTTGATGAGACGCGTGGAGCCGTAAAGCTTTAGAAGCTTGTTTGGTTCACGTGGTCTTGACCGCGACCGTGTCATGACCGTTAGGGTCATAACATTGGTTTCGAGTATAATTGGTTGATTGATTGGTTGGCGAGATTGTTTTGAGTTAGTTTGGGATTGAATTGCGACGTTATGACTTTTAGTTATGGACTTGATATATATATTGTGACTTTGCGCTACGTTGGCGTCACTTTGACTTTTTAGTCAATAGTTGACTCCGACAAAGCCGTAACATGGACTTTAGTATAATTTGGACAATTGATTGATTAAAAGCCAAGAAGTTATGTAACACCCCCAAAATTTCACAGCGGAAGCGTTCGGGTCATGGGGTGCTACTAAATCAATATACACAACACAAGGTAATAAAGAATGGAAATTTTATTCCATTTTCAAAATATAGATTAATTCATGAAATAGTTTTACATCATTGTTTCAAAGTGCGGAAGTAAAGCCCATAAAAATACATGTTGTCCCATTAAAATTTGTATTAGAATGTTTGGAAACACTTTGGATGCCAGTCTTCAATGAATGTCATTGCCATTGCCCACGCCAAGTAATAAACCTGAGAAATACATGCTAAAATGTCAACACAAAGGTTGGTGAGTTCATAGGTTTAAGTAATCAAGTTTTCAAGTTGGACCACAGTTGCACATATAGCATCTCCGTGAATGACACTATATGCAAAAAGGCTATTACGCTAGTACCAAGTTCATGCGACCGAAACTACGACAGTGTGCATGCATCTAGAAGCATGATAAATAAAAGCCCGAAGTGTATTTCCAGTACACTCAATCAATACGATATGATATACGTTCGACGTTTGCCTATCCAGTCAAACTCGAACGGGTGTGTCATCCCCAATAGATCTATTCATAACAATCGCACCTCCCCAAAGGGAACTAACGGTAGCATAGTTGGGATTCAAGGTTGTTTCACGTAATAGTGTTTTCAGTTTCAGGTCCGAAAAGAGTTTTGCATGTTTCTCACCCCATAGTTTTATAAAGCAAGTAAATAAGAGTAAAAGTGGGGCTATAAACTCACCTTAGCAGTTCGGTGAATAAGTACAAAGAGATCGAGTGTGATGAAGCAGTGGCTCCTACCCGGAACCTAAGAACGAGAGGGCAAGTCTCAGTTTGCAGTTTTGAGTACTCACGACTCGAAGTGTGAGTAAATTAAAGTGTTTACAAGTGGTTGCGTTAAATGTTGCTTGTGTGGCAGAGTTTACGTTTAAATAGTTTCAAAGTGTTTTGTAAGTATTGGCTCAAGTATTATCAAAGAGTAAATAAATACAAATCAAATTGTATTTATTTTATTTATTTGGTTTCGAGGTATGAAAATACATATTTATTGAAATCGTGGTTAAATAAGACATTTTAACAAACATATTATTTATAGTTTACGCCGATGTGGTCACCAAATAAAAATGTGTGTTAAACATATTTATCTAAAAAGAAAGTGGTGAAATATATAAGTTTACTAAAATTATAAATGTTTTGGATGAAAAGTGTCAAGGTGTTCA
This sequence comes from Chrysanthemum makinoi, assembly GCA_910596185.1. Classification (NCBI taxonomy): domain Eukaryota; kingdom Viridiplantae; phylum Streptophyta; class Magnoliopsida; order Asterales; family Asteraceae; genus Chrysanthemum; species Chrysanthemum makinoi. The sequence goes on along the minus strand of OU343220.1, from coordinate 193,138,712 downwards.
ACCTTGAGGGGCTAAAATTGTAGAGGTCGTACAAGTTATAAACTTATAAAGGTTTTTAAGAAAAATGATAAGTTGTTCATAGTTAAGGGCTGAAGGTGTAAAAGTTTATATAAGTTGCAAACTTATATAAGTTTTAGGAAAAATAGTAAATCATTTAATTTTGGAGGGTAATAAAAAGTAAAAGTTGCAAAAATAAGAAAAATGGCAAAGCTGCCACTCCATGGGCTCGAACTCAGGTCTGTTGTGTGAAAGGGAGCGACACTCCCAACTGAGCCAAGGGCTCGACCTTGTTTCATTTTACGCACCCTTTGTATTTATAGAACTTTTCAACTGTGATCTCATTTTGTTATGTTTCATCACAGTATGTACGTGCATGGGTTTAGGATTTGCAAAATAGTTTTGTATTTATATTACCTTCTTAGTAGTGATTTAATATTTAGCCACACAACATTTTAACCACACAACAACCAAACTTGCAAAGGTAAAAATTGTAAATGTGTACGTGCATGAAAAGAAACAAGGTGGTAAATGAGATTGAGAGATGTTGAGGCTCACAGTGGGTTTCAAATGAGATGTCGAGCGAATGATGAGAAGAGCTCGAGATGGAAGGAACCCGATGTGCCAACTAGCTTTCAAAAGCTTATACCCGCCTAGAAACTAAACCGAAAGGACCGTTTAGCTTATGTAATGAAACCCGAAAACTTGTTTCTCCTTCTTCTCCTTCGACAGTGGCTAACAATTAAGTGAATGAGGGAAGTGTGCTTGAGTTTTTGAGAGTTGTGAGATGAGAATTGTTTTTGAGTGTGATGATAAATGTTAAGTGTTTGAGCTAGTTTATATAGGAGAGCTCATGCATGGTCTTGCTTCTTTTACTAGTTCCAAAATGAGGTGCTGTGGTGTGTCGATGGGTTATAAAGGAAAAAGAATCCAATCTTTGCCTAATTACTAGTGGGTATTAGAATGCAAGTTCAAGTTATAGTATTAACCATGTAATAAGTTGTAAAGGGTCTTGCATAGATTTGGCAAGATTCAAAGTATTCTTGGTGCTTGAGAGGGGGGTGCTCGATGCATAGCAAGTCTAGGTGGGGAATCAAGGTGGTGATCTTTGTTTGATGGATAATAGTGTGTATGGATCTTGCACTTCTTTAACCATGCATAAAGGGAAGCAAAGTTACTTGCACAAATTATTAAGTTTGCATGTGAATTCAAGTTGTCAAGGGGGTCAAGATAAAGGATTAGTAATTATTTAATTGGGTAGCTTATGGTTTCAAGGATGTTTCGGTTTTGGTTGTGACGCAAGAAAGAAAGAAAGAAAATAGCCATGGTACAATGACTGTCGAAGGATGCATAGGAAAGCCAAGAGGAAATTTGTTATCTTTCAAATATAGATTGTAGGCTATGAATTTGGCAGCCACGCATGGGGAGACAAAGAGGGAAAAAAAATACAAAAGTGGATGTTGCATGGTTGTTGTTGTCGTGAGTTGGGAAAGCAAGGTAGAAGTTTTCATGTTATAATATACACATTCTTAGGACTAGTAAAAAGAATGCAAGCATGAGTGTGTGGTCAAATCAAAATAGTGTTAGTGGTAGACATAGTGTCTAAGGGTTAAAGGATTTATATTTTTAAAAAATGTTTAGGTAAATAGTTTAATGCTTAGGTTGTGTTTGTGTTGGCCAAGCAAAGAAAAAAGTTTATTATATATATTTTAAAAAAATAAATCTACTTATCGAGTTCGAGGTGAAAAAATAATAATACGTAACTTGTCGTGATTATAGTTCGAAAAGAAAAGAAAAAAATTAGCCGCGAGAACCGGTGGGGAAATTTACGAGTTGTTATAAGTTATGACTCGTGCTTGTTGACTCGAAACGAATAACGTTATGAGATTTATAATGGGATTTGACGAAATATATATTATATATGAAATTGATAATAAAACTATGAAATGTAAATAATAATGGGCTTTTTTACCAAAAATATCAATAACAAGATTTATCTTGTTATTTACTAGTTTTAAATGAAACTAACGACTAAATTGGAGAGGTTTCGTAATAAATAAATAATTTACATTTCGAGTACACGTTTGTCAATAAATGTTAATTGTGGACATTTAATGTTGGATAAGTAATTATTTATTTGCGTTATGTGTGCATGGGTTACGGATAACCTAGCATTAATATTGTTGATCCACGTGGGTAGCGGACTTATTAGGTTGACGAATCTAATAAGAGCCGCTAGGTACGTTGGGGTAACCTTATTAATGGGTGAATTATCCTTATGACTCTTTAGGATACGATTGATTTATGGAATAATTCGAATGAATAATTGAGTTTATCGAGTTGAGGAATTCGATAAGGTCTACTGTTTATTCCGAAACTTATTGGACTATGGAGCTTATCACTTAGACGTCTCATTGTGTCGCATTGAGTCACATATTGTGTGAATTGGATCACTTATTGTGTTGAATTGAGTCGCATATTGTATTGCATGGAGTTGTATATTGGGTTGCGAAGAGAAATATATTGGTTGTTGAGTGCATTCATGGCATCATATTGAGTCGATACACCCACACATGAGGATACCAAACACTAGGATTTGATGGTGAAACGAGACGTTTTTGGAAATAAAGAAACGGGATATATTGGGATAGATAACGTTGATTTTGAGGAATGTGAATATTAAGTTGGTCTACATTAATAGGTTGTGCCGTGTCGATAGTTGTTGTGCTGTGATTTCTATTATCTTCTGCTAGTGATATTTGTGCGTTGATTGTGCGTTGATTGCTTGAGGTGAGTTTCATAGCCCCACTTTTATATATACGTTTTAACTACGTTTTGAACTATTTTGGGGTGAGAATCATGCTACTGTTTTTGGACCGTTAAAACTATTTGGATTTGCTTATATGCTGACTGAGTAGATAGATGTCCGATAGTTGTTTCCTTAGTCTAGGTTCTACCGTGCCTAACTAAGAATAGACTTCTATCACGACCTAGCCCGGGGTTGGCAACTGTTCTAGAGGTTGCCACGACAGTGTTGGACTAGAGTCGCAGGGGCCCGAGTAAGTGATTATATGATTGGAGATCCGGGTAGGATCAGTGTGTGAAACGGTATTTGCCTATCTAGGTCATGCATAGCAAATCAACTCTTACAGGTCCACTATGATTTTATTGAACTTAAACCTATGAACTCACCAGCGTAAGCTGGCCTTTTTAGCATGATTTCTCAGGTATTTGAGAGATGTTTGGATTACTTGATGTGTGGAAGCTTGGCATGGAGGCGTGGTTCAAGGATCATTTTCTGACTCTGATAAACAATGGGGACCTATTTTGTTAAACTATGTTTTGGGCCTAAATTTATATCTTCGGATTAAATGTTTGAATATTTGATTTGGGATTGGTTTTAAATGGTTAAATGGTTATCTTTTATTTTACTTGTGTGCGATACCAATCCAAAAAGTAACGCCCCGAAAGCTTGATTAAGTCTTCCGCTGTACCGAGATTTGGGGGTGTTACATCAACATTTGCAACAGAATCAATAGAATCAGCAGAGATATAATCAAATGCATATGCAACAGAATGAAGTAACACAACATTATGGATATCAGCACAGATAATATCTTCCAAGAGTCGATCAACATCTTTTCTCAACATTTTCTTTTTGCGTTTAGTATTTGAAATAGATGTTTCTGTTTTCTCGAAAGCTATTTGTGGAAAACTAGAAGGGGGGGTTGAATAGTTTTACCAATTTAAAACTTCCTTTTAAATATTTAGATCGACTTATGTCAATCTATTTGATTGTTTATGTTGGACGTTGATAGATGGATATATAAACGTGAAATGAAATATAAAGAGTAAGAAGTACATCACCACAACACAAGTTATTTATAGTGGTTCGGCTACAAGGACACTTTCCTTGCCCTACTCCACTCCCCGAGTCACCTACTCGAGAGTTCGTAAGCACTACACCAACTCCTTGTGGCGGAGAAGCCTTCACAACGTCGCTTAACCTTTTTCCGGTACAAAGCTAAATACCGAGTTCTTTCACACCAAGGCGAACCACACCTAACACAACGTCGCCTACCCTTTATACGGTGCTAGGCTAATCACCGAGTTCTTTCACACCTTAGGAGAACTAATCCTATCACAACGTCGCCTACCCTTTATTAGGTACTAGGCTAAGCACCTTAGTTCTTTCACACCTTAGGTGAACTACACCTTCACGACACAACACCTAATCTCAAGGAGATCTACTCCTTGTTACAACACCATCAAGGATATCACCATCCTTGTAGATAAACAAATACATATATGTATAACGATGCACCTCATCGATTATACGACCTAAGCATTCTTCCCAAAATGCTACTTGATTTGATCCTTTGGCATCCTTCACTAATGCCTTTGACACAACGCTTGGCAACCTTCACTAATGCCTTCGTCTTGACACCTTTAGCATCCTTCACTAATGCTTTTGACACAACGTTTGGCACCCTTCACTAATGCCTTCATCTTGACACCTTTAGCATCCTTCAATAATGCTTTGACACGGATGATGAGCACCTTTCACTAATGCTTTCATCTTGACACTTTCGGCATTCTTCACTAATGCCTTCAACCCAACATCTATGGAGAAAGGAAGAACTATCAACAAGAGAACCTTAGTAGTCTTGATGATGACGAAGCATGGCAACTCATGGACTTGAGCTTGCACGTCTTCAAGAGGTGGTGATCTCTCCTTTAAGAGGAACCTAGTAGATCACACAAAAACAAAAGACAAACTACATAGATCACTTAGATCTGAGGTTAGAGGGTTAGAATACTTTGGGGAAGTATGTGTGAAAAACCATGTGTAAAGAGAAAGAAATGGCTCTCTATTTATAGAGAAAATTATCTTCTGTTCCCCGGATCCCACGGATCCCTACCACAAGGGATCCGGCTAGCACAAAGCTAGGGATCCGTGGTCCGCTCCTCTTTGCCCATGGGTATTTTTGGTTATGGGTCATGGGTCATGGGTTATGGGTTGATCCATGGTTTTCTTTCTAGATACAATGAACTTGGTTAAGTGGTATATATAAAACCATGGGTTATGGGTCAAAACCATTTGCTAGTATTTTACCCATTTAGTATATACTTGTATTTACCCATTATAGCATACACTTAGTTTTTACCCATTTTAGTATACTTAGTTTAAGTATATGTTTAACCCAATATGTAAACACTAGTTTTTGTACATATGTATCTAAATCATAAAATCACTTATACTTGTTTTAGTGTTTTATGTGACAACTTAATTGTGTTAGAAAACTATTAACTCAAACTATTTACGTACTCTATTTGTTTTGTTAAAATGATTTTACTTTTGTTATCGACAAAACATTAGAAGATCGTAAAATATAAATAAACGTTTTTACGGCTTATTTGTATTAACAATCTCCCCCTTTTTGTTGATGACAAAACATAAAATTATTTTAAGGAAAAAGCTAAAATTCGTAAAAATTTGAATTTGTAGTTTTTACTTTCTTCTCCCCCTTTTTGTCGAAACAAAAAGTGTTAAAAGAAACTAACACAATTTTTATAAGAAAAAAATATAAGAATGTAAAAGAGAGCAAGTGACGGGAATGGTACTCGTCTTAACTCCCCATTGACGAGTCCATCCCTATGTAAGGGCGTCAAGGACATAGCGTAAAATAAACTAATTGTGTTTGCAACTAAGTTTGCAAATGGTTCGTCTAAGTGACGAGAACGTGCTCCCCCTTGAATATTGCAATGTTGCAATGGGGTGTCATGAAGTGTAATCCAAAATTGGATTAAGTTGCAAGCGATTTTTGCAATGTTGTTTGACACAAAGCTCCCCCTAGCTTTTATGGTGTCAATATCTTCATGTGTATTTTGAATAACTACAAAACAAAGATTAGAAAAACAAGAGTATAGTGCATAATTTTCTGCAAAAGAGACTCAAGTTAGTATAAATTTGTGCTCCTGTACCACGGATCCCACGGTTCCCTTTAAGGAGGGATCCGTCTAGTTATCTGGAAGGGATCCGGCTATCTGTTGACAGTATCTTCAGCAATGAAGAAATGTCAAGGAATGCTATTTTGAGAGAATGAGATATATGTATAATATATCAAGCACAGCAAAGATAATCATAGCATATAAGTATTCATTCAATAAAACAAGAGATACACAACCAAATCTCAAAAACTAAGAGAATGAACTAGCCAAACAAGTGCTACTAATGCTAAATGAGTTACCCAATTCAAGGTTCAACTAAACTAAATGATGATCAAGGATGAGAAAGGTTTCCTAAACGTTCTAAGTTTGAGTTTTTGAATGTGATGCTCATTGTAGTTTAGGCTTATTAACCTCTTTGAAACGTTCGAGGAGGTGATAAAACATGAAACGTTGTTCTTCACGTAGTTCATGTATCAACCTTTCAACATGTTTACAATGATAGCAATCCTTGTCATGGTTTTGAGTTTTTTGAAGTGCAAGTTCAAGTGAAGTGGGTTGATGATTTTCAAATGAAGGAGGATTTGATGGAGGTTCATTAAATGGTGGTTCTACAATGTTTGAGGATAGAGGTAAGGAAGCATCAACTTCCATTTGGTTGGGTGGTTGCCTTTGATGTTTTCTCATAATCCAAAATGGACTATTGGGAGGAACGATAGAGTTTGCTTTTGGAGCAAGTGTTGATTCAACACTTTGATTTTGTTGCTCAATCTTTTCAAGTGAACTAGTTGGTAATGGTGAAAGATGAGATGGCCAAGAGGGTAAATCTTCTACATTGTGAGAGTGTGGAGATGATTGTGAGGTGGCTCTAGGCACTAATGATGTTGGTTGAGTTGTGGAGGGTATGTTTGGTATAGTAGAATTTGGTGATGAAATCTTAGTGGGAACACTCTTCTTGGGGATTAGTTTGATTGTTTTTCTTGGTGTAGGGGAAATCCTAGCATTGGTGGACTTAACCGGAGATGATTCGGTTGAGGAAACTTCGTGTATGATTCTAGCAAGTTTCTTTGGTGGTTCTTGAGTGGATGAGTAAGCACTAGGAGCTTTTCTCATGATGAGATGACTAAGAAGAATGGTTGCAATTGCTGATAATTATGTTTGTGTTTGATGACTAAAGTGTTCTTGGCAATTTGGGTTATAAGGGGAAGAGTTTTGCAATTGCATTTAAGACTTAATCCACTAATGTTCTTGGAAATGTGATGATTAACATGCACAAGGTTGAGATTCAGAGTTTCACTGATCTAGGACTCATTTAAGATGAGATGGAGTGTTTGAGTTAGGAAGATGAGTTGAAATGATTGTTTTAGCTATGTTTGACATAAACTGTCACACGGATCCCACGGTTCCTTCCTTGAAGGGATCCGGATAGGCTAATCCTAGGGATCCGGCTCTCAGCAGTTATGACAGGTTTGAAATGAGGTTTCTAGGAGCTAAAACCTATCTTATTTTGAATGTTTCAGTTTTCCTAAAGGTTTAGGATGAAAGGGTACTTGAATGATTAGAGGTAATAAGTGTTGTAGCAAATGATTGCTTTTTATGGAAGGGGGATGGGACAAGATGACTACCAATGGTTGTCTAAGGATAACATTAAGAGTTATGAAGGTGTCAAGTCATAATAAATTATCCTAGTGATCAGATTTAGGCTTGAGGTGATATTAAGAAAAATTCTTAAAAACTACAAAAATTGAAAAACTAATTTTTGTCTTGTCTTGAGATATAAATGACTAGAAGCAATTTCCTAAAATTGCTTAGCTTATCTTCTTAAGTGTTTTGAGAGGTGAGAAATAGTTTGTGAGTAGTCGAAACGGAAATATGGTGATTTTAGATGTGTTGATAAAATAAGACTAAGATCTTAAGTAAGCCTTTAGTGAGTCTAAGCCTTTCTCATCCTAGAAGTGGACTTAGTTGGGTTCTAAAATCATATGCTAAGCTAATGTGATGTTATCTAGAAAGCAGTTTTGATGTATTGAATGCTGTATTGCTGATCTGATGTCACGGATCCCACGGTTCCCTCAAGGGAGGGATCCGGCTAGGCTAATCCTAGGGATCCGGCATCTGCAGATCAGAACCAACACAGAACCTACACAGAAATGATGCACAGTTTATGCACACTAGTAAATCCACAGATAAACAGTAGAAACAAGCATGTTTATCACAAAACACTAGTTAAAGACAATATCCAAGTAATCATAAACCGAAAGAGCTAAAATGTAATCATTTAAACATAAGATAAGTAAAACAAGCACAATCCTATTGTCTCTTTCATCAATCCTTTCTTTTCCTTTTTGACGGCTTAGTGAGGTTGTATGCGAGGTTTTGAATCATGCCCCTCAATTGCTTAAATTCCGCGGTCTCATTTAGAATGGTCGGAAGTTGTTTGTAGTATTCAAGGATTTCCAATTTGATGTTGGCTACGGGGTCGATATCTTCTTCATCTTCTTCTTCTTCATCGGCCGAGGAGTCCGAGAGAGCTTCCGGTTGCTCTCTATTGACCATGAACCGTTTAGAGGGTCGTTTGGTAAGAGGTACCATGACGTGGTCGGAAAGATAATGATCATCGTTGATAGGAGATGGTTGCAATGTACCAACAAACTTACAAAGTCGTGTTAGGAGCATACCATACGGAAGTACCATGTTGGAAGCTTTGAATACCCTAGCCATTCTCCTTACCATGTAATAGGCAAGATTAAATGGCCTTTGATGGATAAGACAATAGATCATTTGCACAAGACATGCGTTTGGATGATCTTTGTTTCCAACTAGGCTAATGACATTTTCCCTAAGGATTTCTTCCCATTTTCTAAACATGGGGTGCATTTCGGAAAGTTCCATTTGAAAGGGATTACGGTGAATGAGCTTCTTGTTTCGGTCGAAACGGGATTGGTCGGTTCTTATTTTGAAAATAGTGTCTCGGATGGTTTCGGGTTCATCAATAGGAGTGTTATAGAGAGGCTTAGGATCAAGTGCAAGGTTTTGAGCGTTAATTGCTCAATCTTGAGAGTACATACAAATTCCTTCACAAGGAATGCGAAGAGTTTGAGCAAAGGTGTTGAGAGGAAGAGTGAAGTTTTGTTTATTGATGATGAAAGTGATTGAAATGCTATCATCGACGTTTCGAATGATCCTAAAGCTTTTGTAAAATTCAAAAATGAAAACCGGACAAATTTGTTCATCTATGTCAAGGAGACAATCAAAGTTGATTGTCGAGAAAACTTGACGAATGTCGGTATCTTCAAGGAAACATTCCTTGACTACACGACCTTCGTGGATAAGTCGTTTTACAAGGCTTTTGAAAATTTTACGGTCGGTTTTGGTCAACCCCTTTTTACGATAGTAATGAGTAAGGTAGTGGACGGTGTCATGATGATCTTGTTGAGTAGCTTTGGGCATGGTTGGTCCTAAAAATACAAATTTTCCAATTAGGTAAAGTTAGTTGTGATGGGTTTATGGTTTTGATTTGTATTAACAATGTTGTGAACACAATGTGATTTTGTTAAAAGCCCCTTTTCATGATTAATTTAAAGAGCCCTAATTAAATTAATTGATTAAAAATTAAGAAACCATAAACCCTAGGATGAGGATGATGAAAATTAGAACAAGTTAATGTAATTACTTACAATGATGTTCTAGGAAGGAATACTTGAGAGTATGGAAGCTAATGAGGATGGATTCAATAGCTTAGTCGTTTTGGTGTTATGTGAATAGAGGGAAAAAGATCAGTGGTGAATTTTTGAAAGCGTATAGCTGAGTTCTGTTCCACGGTTCCCCCGGATCCTTTGTATTTGGGATCCGGCTAGTACAACTAGAGGGATCCAGCTACTGTGGACAGAAAGGGAGTTGTTTGGTATTATTTTTGTAGTAGGCTTATAAATTAGCTTGCCCAAAAAAATGGAGGTATTTGATGAGGATTGTTTTTGAATGATGATTTTCGATGAATTAAATATCGAGGGTTCATATGTGATGACGGCGTTAGTTTGAAAAAAAAAATAATATCATCCCCTATGTTGAAAAAGACTAAAGGTGACGAAAGAGACTTCTAATGATGTTAGTGATTAGTTAAGCAAAGATAACTTATGACAATAAATGGGACTCATGTAACCTATCTAATGAAGAGTAAAACATACCTCTATGCTCCTTGATTTGGTATAATACCAAAAATACTTCATGAGCTTTTAAAGTAATCCTTTGTACTCGGTGTACATAGGTTGTGATTACTTTTTAGATCCTTCCTTGAATGTTGACTTCATTAATCTTTGAATGAAGACTTTGAAGAGATTCTAGCACGAAGATTTCTTAAGAGCAAAAATGATTAGAATCATCTATCAATGTCCAACAAAATGATTTAAAAGAAAGTATGACCAACAATAAAAAATCCTTCTTTGTAGTTTTCAAACATACACGGATCGTATCAAGTCTTTAAAGTACAACATACTTTAAGAAACTTGGTAACGAAGCTCTGATACCAATTGTGGAAAACTAGAAGGGGGGGTTGAATAGTTTTACCAATTTAAAACTTCCTTTTAAATATTTAGATCGACTTATGTCAATCTATTTGATTGTTTATGTTGGACGTTGATAGATGGATATATAAACGTGAAATGAAATATAAAGAGTAAGAAGCACATCACCACAACACAAGTTATTTATAGTGGTTCGGCTACAAGGACACCTTCCTTGCCCTACTCCACTCCCCGAGTCACCTACTCGAGAGTTCGTAAGCACTACACCAACTCCTTGTGGCGGAGAAGCCTTCACAACGTCGCTTAACCTTTTTCCGGTACAAAGCTAAATACCGAGTTCTTTCACACCAAGGCGAACCACACCTAACACAACGTCGCCTACCCTTTATACGGTGCTAGGCTAATCACCGAGTTCTTTCACACCTTAGGAGAACTAATCCTATCACAACGTCGCCTACCCTTTATTAGGTACTAGGCTAAGCACCTTAGTTCTTTCACACCTTAGGTGAACTACACCTTCACGACACAACACCTAATCTCAAGGAGATCTACTCCTTGTTACAACACCATCAAGGATATCACCATCCTTGTAGATAAACAAATACATATATGTATAACGATGCACCTCATCTATTATACGACCTAAGCATTCTTCCCCAAATGCTACTTGATTTGATCCTTTGGCATCCTTCACTAATGCCTTTGACACAACGCTTGGCACCCTTCACTAATGCCTTCGTCTTGACACCTTTAGCATCCTTCACTAATGCTTTTGACACAACGTTTGGCACCCTTCACTAATGCCTTCATCTTGACACCTTTAGCATCCTTCAATAATGCTTTGACACGGATGATGAGCACCTTTCACTAATGCTTTCATCTTGACACTTTCGGCATTCTTCACTAATGCCTTCAACCCAACATCTATGGAGAAAGGAAGAACTATCAACAAGAGAACCTTAGTAGTCTTAATGATGACGAAGCATGGCAACTCATGGACTTGAGCTTGCACGTCTTCAAGAGGTGGTGATCTCTCCTTTAAGAGGAACCTAGTAGATCACACAAAAACAAAAGACAAACTACATAGATCACTTAGATCTGAGGTTAGAGGGTTAGAATACTTTGGGGAAGTATGTGTGAAAAACCATGTGTAAAGAGAAAGAAATGGCTCTCTATTTATAGAGAAAATTATCTTCTGTTCCCCGGATCCCACGGATCCCTAACACAAGGGATCCGGCTAGCACAAAGCTAGGGATCCGTGGTCCGCTCCTCTTTGCCCATGGGTATTTTTGGTTATGGGTCATGGGTCATGGGTTATGTGTTGATCCATGGTTTTCTTTCTAGATACAATGAACTTGGTTAAGTGGTATATATAAAACCATGGGTTATGGATCAAAACCATTTGCTAGTATTTTACCCATTTAGTATATACTTGTATTTACCCATTTTAGCATACACTTAGTTTTTACCCATTTTAGTGTACTTAGTTTAAGTATATGTTTAACCCAATATGTAAACACTAGTTGTTGTACATATGTATCTAAATCATAAAATCACTTATACTTGTTTTAGTGTTTTATGTGACAACTTAATTTTGTTAGAAAACTATTAACTCAAACTATTTACGTACTCTATTTGTTTCGTTAAAATGATTTTACTTTTGTTATCGACAAAACATTAGAAGATCGTAAAATATAAATAAACGTTTTTACGGCTTATTTGTATTAACACTATTTTCATCAGTCCAAGTTCCTTATGAAATTCCCTTTCCCAATACAATGCACAATTTTTCAAATTTTGAACATGGGGTAAAATTCTTTTCTGAAAAATATCTCTTTGTTGTCGCGCCTGAGGCGATTGAAAATGTTCAACTTTTATTTCAGAATGAAATTCAATCTCACGTTCTAAAATTTTGATGTCAGATAGGAAAGTGTCAAAATATCTAAGAATTTGACGAATTTCAGGTATTGATTTTACTTCACTGAGTGAAGGTAAAGGACCATTAATTTTTGCAGAATTGGGTTGGGGACCAACATTAGAATACTCAGATATAGGTGTAATAACCCAAGGTGTGTTAGAAGTATCCTTTTGTGCGACGAAAGTGACAGCTTTTGAATAGTTAAATGGTTTGTTATAAACAACATTTTCTAATTTTGATCGACTCTCGTCTTCTGCATCTAATTCCTCTTGACGATTATATTCAACAACACTCATAATGGAATCATCAATTCTATGTTCTGCACTGTAAACTTCAGGATTTGGTTTGAATGCTCTATTTGAAAACTTAGGTTTGTAATCAGCAAGATTCGGTCCATATCCATTTGGATTTGGTTTGAAAGTAAACTTTTGAATCGTTGTGATTGATTCACCATGTTTATAAAAAACATGTCGAAACTCTTTGATTTTGTTCTGTAAGTCAAAAATTTCTTCAAGATAGTTATCTATTCATTTCGTGGAATGCTTTTTGTACTCAGAGAACTGTTTTTGACAAGTTAACAACTCAGCTTTGGCTTTTTGAGTTTCCAAAGTAAGAGCGTTAAGTTGTTGTTTATGATCATATTTCAGTTGTTCTATTTGAGACAACAAAACATTCTTGGATGCGACTAGATCACGTATCTGTCGTTCTAATGATTTTTCGTTTTGGAAAGATTTAGCAAAAGCGACTTCAAAACCTTGTTCACGTTTTTCTTGAGTTTTAAAAATGTTGAGTTGTCTTTTTAAGCATTCAATATCCCTGGTTAACAGTGCATTTTTGTTTTTTAATTGCTGATTGAGTTCACAACATTGTTCCATTCGGGATCGTTGGTCTTTAAGTAAGAGGTCAATATCTGGATTAGGCAAAGGTTCAGCGTGTTCAACGTGAGTCTCAACATGATCATTATTCAGATCCTCAAGTATAACTACGGAGTCAACTTGATTATCAATGAAAACCAGGAGGTCATCTTGATCGTCAAATGTAACTACTGGATCTAGTTGAGTATCATCAGAATGAGATGTGGATGGCTCATGTTGAACATTCTGAGCCTCGTCGGATTCAGATGTTGACTGAGATATTAGATCAGTGATGAATATGGTTTGATCCGGTACCTGAGACAAACCGTCAGTGTCATACACTGGGCCTGTGTCACTCATGTAGAGTTCTTAAATGTTTGCCATTAACATCACAGCTGCATTAGCCTGCAAGTCCTCCATATCATCATCAGAATCTGCATTGGCCATAAAGTTGTGTTCCTTGTTGGTAAGAGTTCCACCAGCTTCATCCTTGAGAGCCAAGAGTAAAGCCTCTTTGTGATAAGCGCTGCCTCTTGTCCTCGGCTTTGGGCATGCATTAGCCAGATGACCCTTCTCATTACAGTTATAACAACGAAGACCATTAACCCCATTCTGAGCGTTACCCTGTTCAACCACTTGAGCCCTTTGTTGTTGTGGAGCACCCATGTTATTCCTTCCCATTGGATTAAACCCTTGACCACCGCCCATCTGACGAACATTACCACGATTCTGAACTTCAACACGTCCATTGTTAACAATATCCTGACTCCTTATGTTAGATGAGGTACGAATGCAATTGTTAGATTTGTTAGAGTATCGGCCGAAGGCTCTAGCAATCATGACAAACCCTTGTTGCAATGCATCGAAAACTTCTGCATCTTCATTGGATTCACTGTAAAGTGCTTGATCATTGTTGTTGTTGTATGGAACCAATTGAGTTTCTTGAGATTGTTGCTTTGATGGATCATATGGTGTGATTGTTGCAGTTGGTTGAGCAGTGGGTTGTGGAGTATTTGTGAATACAGTTTGTAAGGTCGGGAGTTAAGGATAACAAGCTTGAGCCCACAAAGCTAATTGTTGATTATCCGGAAGTGAAGGTGAAACAGTTTGTCCACGGATAACCCTTTCTTTGTCAACTTCTTTTTTATGAGGCTTCAAATAGTCGTACAACAATCCGTATGTAGCATGATGAAGATTATTTGCTTGACGGATGAAGATGACATACTTTTCCCAATCAGGACCAAGACTACTCAGGAACTTAGTGTTGACTGCAATTCTTGGCATAATTATGTTGTGTTTGTCCAAGTCATTGATGATGTCAGAAAATCGATGATGATATGACTCTAATGTCTCCCCAGGTTCAATCATGAAGTGTTCATAAGCCAAGTAGATTTTTGATTCCATGTCTTCTTGATTGAGTTTTGTGCCTTCCATGAGAAGATGAATATGCTCCCACATTGCTTTAGCAGTCTTTTGAGCATCAACACTTCGAAGGATCGGATTGGGTAATCCCAAAAGGATGTATTGCATTGCTAGTTCATCGGCTTCAAAATGTAGAAGTTCATCAGCAGTGAGGTCAGTAAGACTTGCAATGTTGGTGACGTCACCTCTTGGTGGATTGGCATTTGGATCTCCGGGTGTAACGACAGTAGGCATCTGAAATGGACCTTCCAGGATGACCTTCTTTAAGAACTTTCCATGTGGCTTCTTTAGATCACAAAACCTAAAGAACCTAATCACCCATTGATCGTAGTTTCCGGGAGTGAGCATTGGAGGTCTATCAAGTGATCCAGCCTCATGAATGGATTGTTGGCTACTTAAAGCTTCACACATCTTTGCAAACCAAGACTGTTCCTTCATAGTATTCCTGGATAGATTTTGATTGTTAAAGTTTGTGTAAGGTTGTACTTGAAGACTAGGTGGTGGTTGAATCATTTGTAGTTGAATTACTCCTTGAGGAAAATGTTGTTGTTGAAATTGTTGTTGATAAATCTGTTGTTGTAGATTGAATTGTTGTTGTTGTTGACTGAGTTGTTGTTGTTGTTGTTGAGGATACACATGAGGAAAGTAGTTAGAGTATGGTGGTTGAGACATCTTGAAAACTT
Organism: Chrysanthemum makinoi; assembly: GCA_910596185.1. Lineage (NCBI taxonomy): Eukaryota > Viridiplantae > Streptophyta > Magnoliopsida > Asterales > Asteraceae > Chrysanthemum > Chrysanthemum makinoi. Next base: position 193,123,369 of record OU343220.1, on the reverse strand, counting down.
GTGTTGTAAAATGGATCTTTGTAGTCGAATGAAACTTTGTTGATGACGTATCCTTAGGCGTAGAAACCAAGTGTAGGCAAAGAAAACCTTAGGCGTAAAAACACCAAACTTACGCGTAAGAAGAATACTTACGCGTAGGAGTAGCTTACGCGTAGGGTTAGATAGACCTTAGGTTATGCGTAAACTAAAGACTTAGAAGTAAGAAACTTATGCGTAATTTTTCCTTAGGCGTAAGACGTGAAAAGCTTAGGCGTAAGATATTTTACTCGTAAGTTTTTATGCTTAGGCGTAAAACTAGGGTTTTGCCCAAAAAAATCCTTTACACTTATTCCAGTGCAAAAGATATCCAAAGTCGAAGTGTTTTCAGGCTTATCCAAGCAAGAAAACACTGAGTAAACCAAGAAAACTGAAGATCAAGCCACGGATAACTTACGAGTAACTTTAGGGTTTTGTTACGCGTAGGATTTTCCAAAACTGAGATTTCAGCCCAAAGTGTTTCTAAACCAGATTTTTTTGATGAGACAGCTTCAATATCACCAAAATAACACAAAAGTGTGAAACTTGATGATCAAAAACTTAAATACACCTTACGCGTAGAACAGGCTACACGATTAAAACCAAGCTTAAAAACCAAGAAATAAACGTAAAGTTTGAAACTTTTTGCCAAAAACTTAAACTTTAACACCAAATAACCGTAAAAGTACAAGAATCTTGGATTTGAAAGTGTAAAAAGTAAAGCTTTTTGCGTTTGAAAGTTTGTAAACCGAGACTTACGCATAGACTTCAAAAACAAAATTAAGTTCACCCAACTATTTGGCGATTGATACCACTGTTAGGTCACCATATTTGTAATACAAGCATCAATAGAAGAAATAAAGACAAGATGATCGGATGAACACGAGATACACTTATGCGTATGATATGAAGAAAGGTTTATGCTTAGGATAAATGTAAAAGTGAACAACCAACTCCCAAATGGGAGTTTACAAGATTATTTATAGGAGGGAACTAGGGCAACACACCAAGTTCCCATCCTTTACTTATTAGGCTTTGGATACGCTCATGGGCTTTCTACATGAGCCTAGCCTTGATTACTAACATAAAAGCCATAATTAAGCTAACTATTACATATTAATTACTAACATTTGAATTCTAGTTTAGGAGTGATTCCAACAAACTAAATGATCAAACCATGGCTCTTGTTATCAATTGTAAGTTACTCATAAACATAAATCGTATGGTCTTTGTGGTTTTGGTCGAATTCTAGAGAGAGAAAGAAAGAGAGGATGGGAGTTCTAGAAAGAGAAAGTGAAAGAGAAATAAGTTGTATGATTAGAAGCTCCAACCCTTTCACTTGGAGTGAAAGGGTATTTATAGTTCTTACATAAACCCCCCCTATTTGGGTTGAGACAGTGGGTAAAGACCCGACCCGACTCGACTCCACGGTGATACAATAAACGCCCTCATGTGAACTATAGATCGGGTGTACAGTGGGTAAAGACCCGTCCCTCCTCCATGGTGTTACTTAAGCTAACTATTCTACGTTTAAGACTACGAACTAACTTGTGCTAAATAACAGTCGGGGTGACCGAGTCTTTCATATGGATTTTCTAAATCCTAACATATAAAGATATGTGTAAATTGCAAAAATCGTCACTGTGGTTTAAAGATGATATGAATTTGGTACAAGGTGTTTGGATCTTGATTTCATAAAGATAAAAGGGATTTAAAAGACAATCATATGAAATGATGTGGCAAAAACCGGCTCAATACAGGTTCTACGTCAGACAAGCAGGTTTAGTTGGTCACACGATGCACAAGAAAGTCGGAGTTTGAAGGGTTTGTGTTTTAATAGCAAAAAAATAAAGATGGCTACACGAAACAATAAAAAATGACAAGTTAGATACATTTACAAGTCATTAGCCCGTGCAAGAAATTATTGGTCTCTAATTAAACTATTCTCCTTTTACTCTTTTATTCTTTTTAACCAGAACTATATATTTTTGCAGAATATAAAGAGATTTAAAATTTAAATTAAAAAAAAAAAAAATGCTCTTTTTTTACTAACATTGTTTCTAATATTGTGTTTTGGTAAAACTGATTTGGCGGTCCAAAGAAGAGTAGTGTAGCAAACTAAATCATGGAAGATGATTGAGATCTTGTGGATAGACCGGGGACCAACTTGTGAGCCATAAACCTACTTCTACGAACACGTGTGGATCGACATGCATCATGTAGAGATGTATGTACCCTCTTTTTGTAATCTAAAAATAAGAAGATGACTAATTTGTATCTCTATATATGAGCATCTAGCTTTTTTAATTATAATTAATCTACTCCAAAAATATTATAAAATCTGAAGTAACAGTTGAAATCAAAATTAAAGTCTTCATTTGTTGTGTTCGAAAGTCTTAAATACGTGACATGACTATTGAAGATGCTTTAACCCTTTACTAAAAAAATGAAATGATTAGTCAGACTATATACTACATAAGAATGACAAGATACGAACTAAAGCTTAAGGAAAATCTAACATTGGTTTACACTTAGGGTGTGTTTGGTACAGAGAAATGAGACTAGAGAAAAGGAAATCATTTCATTTCTTTTGTTTGGTAGGAAGAGAAATCAAATGGGCGGAGAATTTGGAATTCTCAGAGAAATCACCTCTTTGTAATTTGTAACTCTTTGTTTTCCATCCCTTTTGTGGAGAAATTGGAGAAATGGATTAATTTTTTTGAAAAATGTTTTTTTTTACATTAAAAAAAATAATTTAAAAAAAAAATAATTTTTTTTTATAAATAAATACATTTTTAAAAAATATATATACATATATATATATATATATTTTTTTATACATTTAAAAAAAAATAAAAAAAATATATTTTTTTTTAAATTATTTTTTTAAAATAAGTTTTTTTAAAATAAATACATTTTTAAAAAATATTTTTAAAAAAAAACAAGTTTTTTTTAAGTAAATACATTTTAAAAAAATAAGTTTTTTTAATAATTTTTTTTAAAGAAAGTACATAAATTTTAAAAAAAAAAGATACATTTTTTTAAAAATAATTTTTTTTAAATATTTTTTAAGAATTTTTATTTAGACAAAATATTATTTAAATAAAAAAATTTCCATTTCTCGGGTCAAGTCTCTGTTGTTACTAAACATTAGAATTGAACAAAATTCTTTGCTGATTTCTATTCTCTGAGATTCTATTCTCTACTTCATTTCTTTTCTCTGAATTTCTCTCTACCAAACGCACCCTTATAGCATCAGGCTAGATCATTAAATCACCTTTATTTGGACCATAACATGCTAGGGTCACATTAGTTCCAATTTCATATAAAATAACCTTGTAACATATATATAGTTAACTAAACAATCACAAATAATTACACATCGATCTTTCTTATAAACTCTAAATGGTGTGTGGTTTACCCGAAGTAGGGAGCAGGGACGAAAACCCTAGATGGGGAGAGCGTTTGCTAGCCATCGATTTCAAGTGCATTATACTCTCGGTCATCCCGATTGCCACTCCCTTGCTCTTATATATTCTAACATTTGATGTGTTCTTATTATTATAAGACATAATTTCAGATTCAGTTTGTAATTATAGTTAAACACTTAAACGATCTATAGTAATTAGAAGACGATATAAAAGTATTGCTGTTTTAACCTGTTCTTGATCTTTTATTCCTTTTTATCGATTATTGACAGAATAATATCGAGTTTGATTAAAGACAAAGGAAAACATTATTATTATTGATTAGATGGTGATCCCAATATTATTGATGAGTGTTACTGATACATGCAAGATACAGACAATTGTGAAATCCAAGAATATCTCACTTGGTTATCTTTCCCTTATAAATCCCATTGTATATATATAAAGTTTTAGAAAATTTCACCGACTATATTATTCAACAATTAAATATCATATATTCTTGTTAAAATCGCTTTTCATTGATTGAAACACAAAAAATATATTTATTTTAAGACATTTTAAAATAAAAACGCGCTCAATGTTCCTCATTATAGGAACATCCTGGATATGGAAGGATTATAGAATTAAACTAGGGCTATAGCTTATTAGCCCTAATGAAATATGTCTGAGTATATCCAAACAAGCGAGAATATCGAACAAACTACATAACTGATCGAACACCTGATACATTTACTGATCGAACACCTGACACTCAGTCAAGACCTGCTACATGGAAGGAAAAAAAAGGCCATATAATTGAATCATTTAGTAAATAACCAAACCAATGGAGACTTCATTCCATTGTCGCAACATCATGCATATACACCAATACTATCATAACTCATTCCAATCAGGGAGTAATTATTCTTACAGACATGCTCTTGACAACATGCAAATCGACTTATAATCATGGTATTTGATCTTTGCTATATATTAAATCAACATAACCATAAACTATAATTAGTCTATGTTTTCATCGCAAGAAGTGAAACGCAGCCATATATGACCAAGATAGGATTTTTCACTTCAAAAGTGAAAGTATATATCCACATGATTGCCGATTTGACGATGCCTTGTGGTTATTGACTAGTCATATAATCATTTTTAGGTAATGCCATTTCTTTAACCAAAAAAAAAAAAAAAAAAGGTGATATCAAATCTCTCTAACTACTAAATTTATATGATTTTAGTCCAGCACAACACAAAGCTTAAACATGAAATAGTTCTGCCATAAAAAAGAAACGGCATCTCTCATGATAGCACTAGATTGCAAATCCGGTTTCTTTCCTTCACACTATAACGGAAGGAGAATCAACTTGGTTATTATTCGGATAAATCATTTGATGCGGTGTTAACATCACGATAGGCTTAAATCTCGTGAATTAGTTGGACAAAAGGTTGGAAACCATGATTAACCAAAAAAAATCACACGATGTTCATAGCTATCAAGTATTTCTTCTTTAATCTTGGATTGCTAAAAATAATATAACACTCTTTGTATTATGTATGCGAGGAAACCTTTAGACTTCTATGTAGAATCACCATTAATTGTTTCTTGAAAAGTTATGCAAGCAGTCTATAAAGAAGACTTTGCGACCATATTAAAATGGATTACCTAAAAAAAAATTTCGGAATATACGTACTAAGAAAATTAGTTAGGTATAGGTGTGAAAGAATATGAGAAAAATTCTCCTATGATTAATTACTAAGAAAGGATGTTTGTATGCACATAAACAGTGTCATATCATACCAACCATCAATTACTAACTCGATTATTTAATCAAATTGTTGTCGATCAACACTATCTGTTTAATTGCCACTTAAACAATTTATAATATTTAAGGGCCTTGTACCTTAAAAAAAATATTGTAGCTTAAACACGTAAACATGCTCAGATTATCTTTAATACTCCTTCTATCTCATAATAAGTCATCATTTAAAAATGCATAAAGTTTTAGGATATCTTACTAAATATATTATTCATCAATCAAATATTATTTCCGTCCAGTACAATTTCAGTTAGAATACCAAATGAACTAACACTTATTATAGAAGATCCCGAAATAACATTTTGGACACTTACATTGTGGAGAATGAGAGAGTAATTAGTATCTATATATCATACTTTTATATTGATCAATTAAAATTTTGGATTTGTTAATTAGATCACCCAAAAGAAAAGGGAATTAATACTTGCACCACATTTTTTAATGCATTCACCACCATTTATGCATTATAGTATTGTACTATACAATATTGTAATGCATAAATAGTGATGAATGCATCAAAAAATGTGGTGTGAGTATCGACTCCCAAAAGAAAAAGATATTCAAGTTGATACTTTTAGAGTTTCACATTCAATTTCAATCCTTGGTAAATGTAGATGATGGGAAACTAGTGACAACTGAAAATACAACGGGATACACTATTGGAACCCTCCCTATGGAGTCACATTCATAGGGAATATTCCCTTTGTCCCCCCATTTTTTCTGTACAACGCAGTTTTTTGTCAGTTTCTGTTCCGTATTTCTGACAGTTTTAAGCGTTTGGCTTATTAAACTTTATATTTGATTCCGCATTTTCAGATTTATAGTTTTTTGATATAAACAAAATTATAAAAATAAAAAAAATAATAAAAAAAAACAAAAAAACTAAAGGAGATCCCAATAAAAAATTAGGTACCGTCCCAATAACTCACCCCAATACAAAAGGAAAAGGGAATGTTTTCTAGACCTACCGCAAGAAAATGAAAAAGAATGACCCTACTCTACCCACATTACACAAAAGAATATGGTATATTACTGTGTATAGGTTTTAGGGCATGGAAGGACAAAATAGTCTTTGCCAACTGCTATCATATCGAACAATTGAATTGATGGTTAAGTTACAAAATTTTGTATAAACATAGGGACAAACTTGTGCATCTTTCTTTTATCATTCTTAATGTTTAAAACAAAGTGGTTATTTACATGCTAAAAGTTACCAAGTATGCTTTGGTAGGTTATACATCATGAAATGCTAACACTGAGCAACTTAACTTTTCCATGAATGATAAATCATGTCTCTCAAAATTAAAATAGTCTTTCGTAATATTATTTTTTTAATCAGTGACTCAGCTTAATTAGATTAATTATAAACGTGTTAGCAACGCTTGTCATCTATAATTGTATATATCAACTTCACAATTAACATCCAATTATTTGTTTTTTAAACTTAATACTACAGCAAACATTTGGAAAATAAACTTCGAATTTTTTTCTCTCTTATCGGTAGCATAGTTTAAACTTAATACTATGGCTAAGTTTGGCGCGCAGTTTTTTTGAGCTTTTTGGGACGATGAGCGGTGAGCAATGAGCTTTTTGATTTTTATTGTTCGTTTGGCAAAAGAGCGGTGAGTTTTGCTATTTTTTAGGAAAGCTCATTTTTCCAATGCTTCTTTAAGAAGCTGTGAGCTGTGGCTACTGCTCACAGCTACTGTTCACATCTCACAGCTACTGCTCACAGCTATTTTTACCAAACACACCTCTCTGCTCTAAAATTATTGTTCTAAACAAAAACACACAGTTTAAATATCGTTTTTTTGTGCAATAATTTCTTCCATGCATCGTTATCTTTTGTGATGACGCTCAATAATTTTTTCCATGCATCGTTATCTTTCATGCAAAATATCTATTTTTTCACGAATGCACCTCATCATTTTTTAGTACCGATTTCGTCGTTGATTGTAGCAATTAGCAAATATAAACCTAACTGATGTTCATAACTTTGACATGGCTATACTGTTATCAAAAATAGAAAAGACATTGTTTATACATTAATTATAGTCACATGTTGTTAAAGTATAAATGTACAAGATATAATAATACAATAGAAGAATATGGAATAAAACATAGGGAAGAGAAGAAAAAAGTGGGATATTATGTACGTACTTGATCTGACCTGAGCGCGCGTGCCATCCGGAACGTATTTTTAGAGATTCATTTGTGCAGTACTGTTGTTTGTGGGGTCCACACGTCGGACTAATCTTTGACTCGGTGGTCACGGTGGTGGTCATGGGTGTTTCTTGCCGTAGATGTATATATTCTCCTCGATCTTAGCGACACTCGCACAACTTGTGTCGCTATATTGTGAGTTTTCTTTTTATGTTCCCTATAAGATTCCTTATTTGCTTTGAATGAACCAACATCTAGAAATTCTGTACTCACCATTTATACACACTTTTTCATCTTCTTTTTTGCTCTCACTCAATCCAACGTTTGTGTTTTGTTTTTCTGTGTTTTATACAGATTATATATATATGCTTGATTAGATGTATTATAAATGTCGATGTTAATTATGGTTATGACTTGTATATGATGATAAGTTTTTACTATGTTGATATGAAATATTTAGGGTACAAAGTGGAGAAAGGGAAAAGGAAAGGGAAAGGAATGCAAAGGAATGAGTGACGTGAGTAATCAATCCCTTACCCCTCAATCTATTCTATAATGGTTCATTACCCATTACGGGGTAATCAATACCTTACCCCTCCCCAACCAAGCACTAAATTATTTGTGATGTGGGCCCTTTTGAATACCTTACCCATTCCCCACCCCCCTTAAAACCCTAACCAAGCACGCCCTTAGTGTATAGTATCCGTTGACGGAGGATAATAGGGGCAGGAAGGGGTGCTGGCCCCTCCTTAAATTTGGGCCACAATTAGCGATTTTCATGAATGTGGTGATTTAAGCAGTATTTTTGGTGTTATGGTATCCTAAAATTGTGTTAACAAGACGTGGGTAGTTATTTTTTAAAACCAAAACAAGATGTTATGTGTTGACTTGGTATTTATTTATTTTTTCTAATAGAAGTTAGTTTATTTCATAATAACTTTGGTGTAAAGCTATTATGAATTTAAGAAAATGGTTATTAATTGGTAGCTCTAGGTAATCAGTTATGACTTTGTGATAGTTTACTACGGAGTAGTTTGAATGTTTTATTCTTTATATTTGTTGTCTTCCTAGTACATAAGATCAGGGAAAAAAACCTCTCCTCGCCCTTCAATACTTACCACATAAACATATCATAAGGATAATCTTTAATGTTAGAATGTTACTTTTTATATCGAAAATTTTCGGCCCCCCAATCAAAACGGTCAAGCTCCGTCACTGATAGTATCATCCGAATAACACGAATGAGTTAATCATGTAAAGGTTTGAATATACGTCTCACTAGATTTTAGCCATAATATGTTATTCATATGTAATGGTGGTCATTGTCATAAAAATGGATGGCAAAATGATATGGTACCTACATTCGTAACTTTATGTAAGCTTTTGTTGACATAGACGTGTCAAAAAAAACGATCATTATATAAAAGCAAATTACATGGAATTTGTTTGAAAACATTTATAGAAGATTAAGATGCAAATATGAACACTTCTTGGGTATAAGCAGATCAACACAGCAATTAAGACATCCAAATGATCATTCAACCTATCCAAGTACAATTTTAATATATTGTGAAATACATGTATTCCTAATTAATTAAGAAAAGAGTAAAATACATCGTTCGTCTCTAAACTTGTTCAAAAAATTGCAATGAGACAAACCTTGACCTTTTAGCCATCCGGAGTCCATTTTCAAGTTTTTTATATCAATGGGATCCCTTGACCCGTTATTCTCAGGTCAACACCGTTCCTCCTTTTTTTTTTAGTTGGAGGGCATTATTGTTATTTCGCATTTTCGTTACCGAGTGAAGTAGTACACGCGGCTTCTAAAACAGTGATACAATATTTCTTTTGCAACAAAATACGTAAAAATTTTATCACCACTCATCCCTAAATTTTCATCTCTCCTAAAATCTTATCTTCTTTACTTCTCATCTTCTAATTTAATCGGAAACAATTTTGCGTTTTCTTGCAATCAAAGGGTTGTGGTTCGAACCTGTTGGAACAACATGAACCCTAGAAGGCGGTTCTATGCTTGTCCAAGACAGGTTTAGACACCTTAATTTTTTTCAATATAAAGTTTTATGGAGGTGCTTTAGTTTAAATGTGTTGTTTATAGTATAATGTTGGTTTAACTGTATTAGTAATTTTAGTTTAAAGTTTAATTATGAAGTTTAAACAGTTTTAGTATCAGGTTAAGATGCAAAGAGATGCAAACATTTTGATTTTCAACTTTAGGCATCTACATGTCCTTTCATTGAGTGGTACGATCCACCCATGTCAAGGAGAGCAAGGGAAGTAATAAGCTACTTGTAGCGTAACATCCACCAGCATGAGGCGGCATTACAACAATGCCAAGCCGACCTTATTGCTCAGACAGAGTTAGTTGTTAACTCGGCTAACTCGGTTACCGAGCAAGAGGTTTTTCACCAAGTATGCCTAGCTGATCTCCTTCTTGAGAAGGAGAAAGTTTGCAGGCTGAGAAACTTTTGTGTGGTCTCTTACTGCATCCACGTCTGTAATCACAGTCCTAATTGACTTTGGTGACATTTCACTAAGAGCGAATCTTGTTTTACCATTTTCAACATAAACCTCTATCATCTTATGTCATCAACAAGATGTTTCAATATTTTTAAATTCCAAGTCTCACTTAAGCTATACAAATCATCATCTAAATTACTACCAAGCTTAACAAAGTAATAGTAATTTTTTCCTAGCTCGTAACCCAATTCATACATAAGAAAATTCATCTCTGGAACTGACACAATATCAACATCAACCAAATCAACTATGGTTACCATACCTCCATCCTATATTCTACTAGGCCAGTATTTAAAAACGTCATTGTGATGAACCCTCATGCTAAACATATTAGATCTACCACCTGAAACAAATTTTAAAAAAAAACAAAGCACATTATCAAACTTTAACTGCAAAAAAATATCCCTATTATATATTCTGATAATGCTCAAATTGAGTATATTTTTAGGAGCGTTATCATGGTTTTTATACATATTATTTAGTTAATCTAACGAACTTTTAGTACTTATATGCATAAAGATATTTTTTCATGTTCGTAGTTAGCCGAGTTGAAGAAAGTGGAGAAACGAACGGAAAAAGAAGTTAAAACAAACCGTTTATGCATGTACGAAGAAATCCCGCATTAAGATCAAACTCGAGAAGCCTTTTAAGAGCAACAGATTCAACAAATCTTTAAGTTACCTCCTTGTCCACTCCGAATCTAGAACCTTCAAGATTCATATTCTAGTCCCTTCCAAGCTACTTGGTACCCAATTTGAGCATTAACCCATGCCCTTGAGAGTAGTATAAATAGAGCTCATTTGTGTATGTTTTAATCATCCTTCACAATCTCATCTATTCCCCATATCCCTTACAACATAAGGGTTATTCTCACCACCATTATCATTCCCAAAAGACCACAAAACCCACTGCCATCTCTAGAAGAGTGCAAGATCGCTTGAAGCAAGTGTTTGGCAAAATTTTCCGATTTGGTTAGAAGTTGTAGTTGATTGGAGGCTTGAAGGTTACTCTAATCTTTCATCCTTACCTATGGTAATATTTTATATTTCTTATAATGCTGAACTGTACTTTTTATGTTAGAACTTGGTTGTTAATCAATTTTAATATAGAGTAGTTTTGTTTACTAGTTTGGAATGATGTAAATATTGATATGGAGTGTTTGGTTTTTAGAAATTTAGAATTATGGTTTTACTTATGAGTTTGCTTGAATTCATATGTGTCCAAATATCTTGTTGATAAATCATAACCGAATTTATAGGTCGAAAGGATTTCTTGTTATGATTCGTTCCAAATTATTGGCGCTCAAATATGTTTGGTATTTCATAATTGACAACTATGAATATACAAGTTAAATGAATTCATAAAGGTTTAATTAAGAGTATAGGTCGAAAGGGCTCTTATGAACAAATTGGTAAACCTCATATTTCTAATAAATGGCGCGTAATGACATGGTTTATAATAACGTTCATAGGTCGAAATGGTTCGTTAGTCTAAACCATTATATATGAAATTTCATGATATTATCCATCGACTTGAAATTGTATGAATTTGATTTTTGTGTGCTAGTGCTTGATATCTACCTGATACTCCAAACACTCTATTAAAATATCTACTAGTTCCAAACAAGTGTTGTTTTTATATATTGTATTCGCATAATCATCATTTTTGAAACGCCCAGATTTTTTTTTTTCTTTTTTTTTATATTTAAAAATCTGTAAACTGTATACATTGATAAAACTAGCGGAAGTGTATTTTCTACATCATACGGGCTTATACCAAACGTCCCGTTAAAATATTAAACTTTACAAAAATACATAACGATGACTCTTTAAACTTGGTAAAGAAGCTGATTCTTGATTTAGGGGCATTCCAAACTGATAACAAATGATGGAAATGAGAAGCTCGTTACCTAACCCGCGAGCTACACCATTTTAACCCATTACGCCCCATTTAGCATTTACATGGTCTCATCTTGCATACCTACAAAAATATAAACTGAGAACGGTAAGTCTATAAGACTTAGTGAGATAACGGAACTGTATTAAATTATAATCTGAACATAAACATGATGCTGAATAAGTATATATACAGTACTATTATGACTACATGAATCATAATATTAACTAACTGCATAAGCATGACATTGACTGATTAAATACATGATACACCATGTTACTGACCGAGTGCATAAGTATACTAAGTGCATAACTGACTGCATAAATAAGCACATACTTAGTGCATAACTGACTGAGTACATAAGCACATAATGAGTGCGTAAAGCACATACTGACTGAGTACTTATAGTACTATACTCGCTGAATACATAACTGACGAGCCATATAAGTATGTAATCATCCATATAGGATGTCCGAGTTCTAATTTTGGAACATTCACTATTCTAAGGCTCGATTCTCCACTAAGGAGGTCTAAGTTCCAACTTTGTCTGGAACACATGTGTGATCACATAACTGACTACATACTGATAGTACTAAATACATTAAGTAATGCATAAAGTACCATTTTGACTAATTAAGTGCATAAAGCACTTGGCGCGCCTTAAAAACTGCATAAGCATATACCTAACAGAATTTGACATACATATATATAAACGCATTGCATGCCAGAAGTGCATAAAGCATTTTGCACACATTACTAAACACATATAACATTCATATATAATTTAAGGTTAAGCTAAATACTTACGCTTGACTATAACATGATACTAAGCTGGACTGGAACTGAGACTAAGCTAAATATAGAAACTAAACAATAATATAGTTATAAGGTCAAACTAAGATATGATACTAAAATTGAATTAATTACTAAAATTATAACATAAACCAAGGCTGAGTTATAACTTGATACTACAGCTGAACTATAATATAAAGCAGAACTATTATAAACATAATGCTGAGACCAACTATAACATATAACTGAGTCTGCGCTATAAATAATACTGAGGTTGACCACGACATATTACTTAGTAAAAACAATCGGGTCTACTTAATACTGAATATTGCTAAACAGGTCAGCATTACTATGAATATGACCAAACAGGTCAACATGATAATGAATATGACCAAACATGTCAACATGATAGTTAATATGACCAAACGGGGTCAACATGATACTTAATATGACAAAACTGGTCAATATGATACTTAATATGACCAAACAGGTCAACATGATAGTTAGTAAGACCAAACGGGTCAACTTGATGCTTAATATGACCAACGGTTCAACATGATAGTAATATGACCCAACATGTCAACTTGATACTTTATATGACCAAAGTGGTCAACATGATACTTTATATGACCCAACGGGTCAAACTGATACATAACTTGCATCATACTGGAGATATAGCAAGGTATTATATACTAAACACGCTTAATCTACAAAACATGTTAACTGAAAATCCGTTACTCACCTGGGCCTTATAATGCAAGATGAATGATTCTGAATATGCCTCGAACACCTATATCATGATAGATGTACACGTATAATGTTAACACATAACAACTAGGCATGAATATAACATGATAATGCAAATATAAGTGCAACTAAGCACACATAAACTAACTATAATGCATAAACTCATAAACTAGTTATGGCATAAATCTCGCCAAACATGCACTACTATGCTCGCGAACTCGAGCTAAGCTAACCAAGCCTTGTCACTTGGTTCTATACTTTCATAACATGAATTATAACCATATGGGCTGAGAATATAAGTTATCATAGCATATAATCACACGGGACTTGTAAAAAGATCTTACTATGTCATAATTATCAAAACACTTAAGAAAGTGTTTGCTGATTTTTCTGCAGCAGCCTATAAATGCATCTTTTTGGCTCATTTAACTACTGAAACAGGTCACGAGGCTATTTTTTCATGAAAGTACACTATTTTCCCTTTCCGAAAAGGTATGGAACGCTCCAAACGGAGCTACGGTCTATCCGTTATGAATTTTTTAAGTTCGGTTTGCTGCACATTTTAAGATCAGCCCTTGCTGTACCAAATCACGTTTTAGACCAACTTAACTACTAAATGAGCAAAAACTTTATAAATAACAGTTGAAGTAGACACCTTAGGCTTTCCGGAAAGTCTGGCCATGATTCAATCCGAGCTTCTATCAATTTTATATGATTTTTCAAACATGACTAATCATTGCTGAAAATTTCAGCAACTTGTTTAACATCATATATCACATAAAGGGGTGTTTGGTTCAACTCAATAATCAATATAAACACCTCCTAAACATCATATAAACACCTCCTAATATCTCTTAATCTGATTTTAACATAATCCCATCAAAAACATAATAATCATATGCATAACCCTTGAATCATAAACCATTAATTTATCACATAAACATGTAAAACACTTATTAAACATAACCTCATAATCATAAATTAACACATGATTCACTAATTACCTTGAATTAGGGAAGAACATGAAATTACTTGAAGCTCCTTAATTTATAATGACCAATCAAGCCTTGATAACCCATTCAATTCTTGTTAATCCTTGCTTGATTCTTGATGAAGTAAACTTAGGAGTTTTAAGAATTCTTCACCTTGAAGAAACCATGCTCCTAATCTTTCTTCTCTTTTTTTGTCGAATGATAAGGAGGGAGGATAACCTCCTGGTCTTTTTTTTGTTCTATGTCGTTTAATAGGAGGGAGATTTTTATCTCCTTAACCGACTTTAATAAAACCAATGGCTAAGCCCAAGCATGTTTGATAGTTATGGCATAATTAGTCCCTTGTAGTAGATTGTCTTGCAAACTAGGTCATATGTTATTTACATATCAAGTCCTCACTTGCTATATTTTTAATACCGTCAAGGTGGGGCTTCTATATTTATTCCACTAAAATACTAGATGTAACCAATAGGAATTTAGATAAATCCGCTATTATTTTCTATAAAAATCGGGATGTTACAATTTTCTTGTTACTTGTTGCTTATAACGTATTTTGGGACGTGACAACCATTTCACCATTTTCATGTTACTTGTTATTACATATATTCTTCACAATTGAAAACACCCAAATCCTAGTGAACAACCACAGCTTACCAACCAAAACTAGCTATATACGAAAGGTTCATACTTGCCCGTGTGTTCTTAGCTTTATCTGGTAATTATGTTATAAACTTAAACTAGTAGTCGCCAAATACATCGTATTCCAACAATTATAAAAAAAATGTACCGTATTTCTTTTTAGCAGAGTTGTACAGACGGGTATCATCAAATGAAAAACTTGGATCTCTTCTTACTTTCTATAAAGTAAAATTCATGTTTTAGAATTCTGAATAATATGAAACTAGTTTTGTGACATTCAATTAGGGTTTATGATAACTCTTATAAAGAAAGTTTGGGGATGAAAAAAAGAGTCAGTCTAAGTGTTATAGATGTATATGGGGCGGGAAGAGGGATTGGACATGTGGAAATAATACAGATTAATTATCGAAAATGCAAAATTACGATAATGCCCTCCAACGAAAAACAAAAAAAGGGATATTAAATCCAACGAAAATGCATAAAAACAGATATTAAATCCAACGAAAAAAGGTTAAAATATATATGAAATGATATGTTTATACCACTAGATGCTTAGTCCAATGGTTAGGGTTTTGCTTTGTGAGGCAAAAGACCCAAGTTCGACCCTTGCTTTTTTAATTTATTTCAAAAAATCTGTGTAGGACTAACGGTGCAAAAGACATTAACTGATGGACTAGCGGTTCAAATATTTTCTCTCACGTAAGAAGATAACAGAGAAATTATTTGCACTGTTAGTCCTCAAATTAACAGAAGGATGTATGGTGGTTAAATTTTATTAACATAGGGATGTATGTGTTTCAACTTATCGGCGAGGGATGTATGGTGTGAAATGGGTTAAACCACAAGGATGTATTTGGAGTTTACTCTTTATATTTTGTAAAAAGAGTTTTACCAACGCCAGGAAACTTGTTGATTATATTGTGCCAGTTTACATGACAACAGATTCTGGGATAATTGGATTTCAAGCAGTACGTTCCAAGTTCAAGATAAAAGGAAGCGGTAATTAGCAGAAGAGCTCATCGTGAAGTAGACAATGAGGCCGCTTGGTTTCATGTAGGCGTAAGAAAACTTTATAATGATGCTTGGATCTCAACCTGGAAAAGCCTCTGGCTAACTCAATTAGATTTTTAAATGTTTTATACATGTGATCCGGCTGCTCTTTTGGTAGTGTAGATAGAAGGTGTAAGAAGAAAACTAGCAGGCGGTAAGAGATGTCATTTTTTTGCAAATTTTTTATTTTGAGTTGACTATTGCGAATATTAGTCGGATAATACTGATAATTTTAGACAGCAATGTGAAATGCGAATGTTGGAATCACTCCTAAACCTAATTCAAGTGTTAGTGATTCATATGTAATAGTTAGCTTAATTATGGCCTTTATGTTTTTTATTAGCCTTAGGCTTATGTAGAAGGCCCATAAGCCTAAGCCCAAGACCATAAGGAAAAGGATGGGAACTAGGAGTGTTGCCCTAGCTTCCCTCCTATAAATACTCTTGTAAACCTTCACTTGAAGGTTGGTTGTTCAATATTTTCTCTCATTCATTCCTTACGCGTAACCGTATTATTATATCGTGTGTGTGTGTTTGATTATTGTTCATCCGCCTCTCTTCTCTTCTCTATTCTTTCTATTGATGCTTGTGTTGTAAACTTTGTGACCTAACAGTGGTATCATTCGCCAAATAGTTGGGTGAACGTATTGTTCTTGAAGTGGGTTTTGGTCCTACGCGTAGAACATACGACTCGTTGTTGATACTTTGGTTTGCTTAAAAACGCATTTTTTACACTTTTTAATCCAAGATTCTTGTACTTTCAACGTTTTAAGGTGTTAAAATAACTGTTTTTTGCAAAAAGTTTCAAACTTTACGCGTGGATCATTGTTTTTAAGCTTGGTTTTGTACGTGGCTTTCTGTCTACGCATAACGTGTTTTTAAGCTTTGGATCATCAAGTTTCACACTTTTGTGTTATTTTGGTGATATTGAAGCTATCTCATCACTAAAATCTGGTTTGGAAACATCGGTTGGAAGAAATCATTTTTGGCTATATCCTACGCGTAAGTGAAACCCTAAACTTACGCGTAACCTGTTCCTTGGTTTGATCTTCTGTTTCGTGGTTTACTCCGTTGTTTCTTGCTTGGATAAGCCTGAAAACACGTCGACTTTGGTTATATTTTGCAATGTGATAGTGTAAAAAAGCGTTTGGGTAAAACCCTAAACTTACGCATAAGCATAAGCTTACGCGTAGACTCTTTACGCATAAGATTCATCTTACGCCTAAGCCCTGTCTTACGCATAAGTTAATCCTACGCCTAAATTCTTGTTTACGCATAACTTTAGTGCTTTCTCATTACTTACGCGTAAGCTAATCCTACGCGTAACTATTGCTGTTACGCGTATCTTTGGTGTTTTTACGCTTAAGTGGTACTTGGCTTTTCTGTGATTTCTACGCCTAAGGATACTCCATCAACAACGGTTCATTCGACTACAAAGATCCATTTAACAACACAAGTTTTCAACATGTCACAACCACCATACTCTAGCTACTTCCCTTACACTTATCCTCAACAACAACAACAACAACTAAGTCAACAACATCAACAATTTAATCATCAACAACAGATTTATCAACAACAATTTAATCAACAACATACTCCACAACTTGCAGCAATTCCACAACCTCTAATGGTTCAACCACCACCAAGTCTTCAAGTACAACCTTACACAAACTTCTACAATCAATCCAGGAATACTATGAAGGAACCGGCATGGTTTGGCAAGATGTGTGAAGCCTTGAGTAGCCAACAATCAATTCATGAAGCTCGCTCACTTGATAGACCTCCAATGCTCACTCCCGGTAATTATGATCAATGGGTGATTCGGTTCTTTAGGTTTTGTGATCTAAAGAAGCCACATGGAAAGTTTTAAAAGAAGGTCATTATGGAAGGTCCATTTCAGATGCCTAGTGTCGTTACACCCGGAGATCCTAATGCTGTTCCACCAAGAGATGATGTCACCAACATTGCAACTGTTGCAGATCTCACGGGTGATCAACTTCTACACTTTGAAGCCGACGAACTTGCAATGCAATACATCCTTTTAGGATTACCCAATCCAATCCTTCGAAGTGTTGATGCTCAAAAGACTGCAAAAGCAATGTGGGAACAAATTCATCTTCTTATACAAGGCACAACACTCAATCAGGAAGATATGGAATCCAAAATCTACTTGACTTATGAACACTTCATGATTGAACCAGGAGAGTCATTAGAATCTTATCATCATCGCTTTTCAGACATCATTAATGATTTGGACAAACACAATATCATCATGCCATGAATTGCTGTCAACACAAAGTTCCTAAGTAGTCTTGGTCCGGAATGGGAGAAGTATGTCATTTTTCTCCGTCAAGCTAAAGATATGCATCATGCTACCTACGAATTGTTGTACGACTATCTGAAGCCTCACCAAAAAGAAGTTGATAAGGAAAGGATTCTCCGTGGTCAAACTGTTTCACCATCACTTCCGGACAATCAACAACTTGCTTTGTGGGCTCAAACAAATATTCCTCCTCAACAAGCTCCTCAACCCGCTCCTCAAACAACTGCAACCATCAAACCTTCTGATCCGTCACAGCAACAACCTCAACAAAATAAATTGGTTCCGTACAACAACAACACTGCTCAAGCTCTTTACAGTGAAGCTGATGAGGACTCCGATGCCTTCGATGAATTGCAACAAGGATTTGTTACGATTGCTAAAGCATTTGGCCGTTATACAAACAAATCCAACAATCGAATTCGTTCTTCAATGGTGTGAAAAACGTCGTCTTCAATGGTGTGAAAAAGATATTCACAGTCAACAACTTGCTTTTCAAAACAAAATCGCCCAGTTGCGTGCAAAATCTTTTGATTCTAAAATTGAGCAACTGGATGATCAAAACGTGTCTGTTAAGTGTCAAATCTCTAAATATGAACAAGAACTTGCAAAAGTTAAAAAGGAAAATGGTGTCATATCTGATTTACTCAAACAGACTCGTGATGAAGCATCAAACGAACTTGATCATTATCTTGCACACACTAAAGATGTCATGAACTTTCTTTGGAAATCTTCGGTCTGTAAATCAAGATCTGATTCACACTATCTTTAAGTTAAGAGAAATGTTAGGAAAGTATGAACAAGTTCAGCCTAGCATCATTAAGAAAGTTGCACCTGTAACACTTAGCAATCATGTCCCCAGAATACCTACTGACAAAACACAAGTTACTAATGTGCTTCCCTATACTGAAACAGGACTAGTTGCCTCTTTTCCAAACGTCCGCACTTCACAGCCTAGGAGCAATACAAAGAAGAATAGGAAGTTGTGACCTAAGAAAAGACAAATAAAGAATGTTGAAGTAGAAGAACACCGTAGGACTTTGAATAAGACTCCAGTTGCACCCACTTTAGATATTGCGTCTAGCAAATGTAATGGAAAAAGTGTTGTAACTAATGTTGAACCTTTAAGTATTTTTGATATTCAGTCTGATGCATATTGTGTTATTTGTCAAAAAAGTATGCGTTCTGATTGTCATGATAAATGTGTTGCTAAGGCTATCTTGTCACGTTTACGGAATCCTAAGATTCGGAATACCTTTTGGCCCACTAATGCTTCTAAGTCTGTGCTTGGTAAACCGCCTTCTTTAGATTCTAAGAAATGCATTGATGTCCCTGTAGTTCCAGTATCACCTCTAAGGATTGTTGTACCACCTAGCACATTCACTAAGACTAAAGCTAAGACTAGTTGGAGATGGCAGAAATGGTTACATAATACACTAGGATTTAAATGGATGCCTAAAATCATTGATGTGTGTATTTCAACTATAACTGCTGAGGAACCCTCTAACACTTCGGGTTCCACATCTACTTCTATTCCATCTGTGTCGTCGGTGTCTAATGCAGGTGATACAGATCATCCTCTGGATTGTTGATAGCGGATGTTCCCGACACATGACAAGCAACCTTAAACTGTTATCAAACTTTGTTTCAAAGTTCATTGGCACTGTCAGATTCGGGAATGATCACTTCGCAGCTATCATGGGCTACGGAGATTACATTAATGGCAGCATCGAAATTAGCAGGGTTTATTATGTGGAAGGCCTCGGTCACAATCTATTCTCAGTTGGTCAATTTTGTGATGGAGACTTGGAAGTAGCTTTCAGGGAGAAAACTTGTTTCATTCGTGATCTTCAAGGAAATGATCTTATGTCTGGCCAACGCTCATCCAGTATCTACACTATCTCCATGCAATACATGATCGCTTCATCTCCCATTTGTTTACTCTCAAAGGCTACATCTACAAAATCTTGGCTATGGCACCGTCGTCTATCACATCTAAACTTTCAAACCATAACCAACCTTGCTCGACACAAACTTGTTGAAGGTCTCCCACGATTCAGGTATTCTAAAGATCACCTATGCTCAGCTTGTGAACAAGGGAAAACACTCGTGCTCATTTTCCTTCAAAGGTGGAACACAGCTCTCAGCATGTGCTTCATCTTCTTCACATGGATTTGTGTGGCCCGATGCACGTGCAGCGATAAATGGCAAACGATACATCTTGGTAATTGTTGATGACTACTCAAGATGGACTTGGGTTTATTTTCTTGAAGTAAAGATCAAGCTCCACAGATGATCATCACCTTTCTCACGAAAATTCAAATTCAACTCCGGAACACCGTTAGACAAATTCGAACAGACAAAGGAACTGAATTTATGAATCAAACTCTTCGGGAATATTATGAGAAAGTGGGAATTGCGCATCAAACATCTATTGCCCGCACACCAGAACAAAACGGAGTTTTTGAAAGACAAAACCGTACGTTAGTGGAAGCTGCCAAAACGATGTTAATCAATGCTAAACTTCCGGATTACTTGTGGGCTGAAGCTGTCTCAACTGCATGTTACACTCAAAACCGTTCAATGATCACAAAACGTCACAACAAAACACCATTTGAGCTTCTCCACAACCGTAAACCGAATCTTAAACACTTTCATGTATTTGGATCCCTTTGCTATCCGAATAATGATCGTGATGACTTTGGAAAGCTCAAAGCCAAAGCTGACATTGGAGTATTTATTGGATACTGTGAGAACTCAAAAGGTTACCGGATCTGGAATAGTCGTACAAAGCAGGTTATGGAAACAATTCATGCTAATTTTGATGAGCTTACTGATATGGCTTCTGAGTATAATAGCTTGGAACCCGGTCACAACCGCTTAAACTTTTCCCAAACCCCATCATCAGCTGATACAAGCCCTCAGCTTACTCGTCAACAAATGGAAAGGCTATTTGCTCCTCCGTTCGTGACGAAATTGATGAACGTGCTCCAGTGTATCCGCTTTTCCGCTGCTCAACCGATAATACTCCTATACTTGATACACTGCTACAACAACTTCTGTTGAAGAAGCACCACCGTTGACTCTACAACAACAGTTGAACAAACGCTTCCAACGACGCAGAACCGGTGATGATGTTCGAATGAAGTACCCCCCACCTACATATTTTGATCCAAATGCATTCTTTAACCCTTTTGCTAATGAAACTGCTGCACCAGATGTCGCGGAATCATCAACAAGCCATTTGAATCCTCGAGAATCACGCATAATGTATACCAACATCAACCCTCTACACATCGATGGACAAAAGACCATCCTCCGGAAAATATTATTGGCAACCCGAATCAACCAGTCGTTACGAGACAACGTCTTCACACGGACGGTGAACATTGCATTTATGCACTCACCGCCGCACCAAATGAACCTAAAAACATTTAAGACGCAATGACAAAAGACAACTGGATTGAATCCATGCAAGAAGAACTCAACCAATTCAAACGTCTTGAAGTATGGGAACTGGTTGAAACACCATCAAGGGTCTACGTCATTGGTCTAAAATGGATTTGGAAGAACAAATTGGATGCTGAAGGGAATGTCATTAGAAACAAGTCACGTCTGGTGGCTAAGGGTTATAGACAGGAAGAGGGTATTGACTTTGAAGAATCCTTTGCTCCGGTTGCTCGTCTTGAGGCGTTCGGATATTTCGGCGTTCGCAGCTCATATGAACATAAAGGTCTTTCAGATGGATGTCAAAACTGCTTTTCTGAATGGTCAACTGAAAGAAACAGTTTATGTCACCACCGAAGGATTCGTTGATCAAGCACTTCCGAACCATGTCTACAAACTGAACAAAGCTCTGTATGGTCTCAAACAAGCTCCTCGGGCATGGTATGATAAGCTATCATCTTTCCTCATTGCCAATAATTTTACCAAAGGTTCGGTCGACCCAACTCTTTTCATACAATATCACGGGGAACATATTTTAATTGTTCAAATTTATGTGGATGACATCATTTTTGGGTCAACACATAAAAAATACTCAATCGCTTTTGCAAAACTAATGAAGAAACATTTTGAAATATCCATGATGGGTGAACTTACGTTCTTTCTAGGACTGCAAGTTCATCAATCACCCCGTGGTATTTTCTTGAGTCAGTCCAAATATGCCCTTGAAATTTTGAACAAATTCGGAATGAATACTTGTGATACTTATGCCACACCAATGTCACATACCAAGAAGCTGGACGCTGATTTGCATGGGAAATTGGTTTACCCTACCAAATACCGTAGTATTATTGGGTCTCTCATGTATCTAACAGCCAGCAGACCTGATATTGTCTTTGCCGTTTATCTTTGCTCCCGTTATCAGTCGCGACCAACTGAAACCCACCTCTCAGAGGCTAAACGAATCCTCCGATACATCAAGGGAACCATTAATTTAGGGATTTGGTATCCGAAGCGATTCCGTTTTGAACTAATAGCTTTTTCGACGTGATCACGCAGGATGCTTAAACTCTCGGAAAAGTACTTCAGGAGCACTACAATTTCTTGGTGACAAACTGGAATCTTGGCAATCGAAGAAGCAGGACTATACATCGTTGTCCTCAACCGAAGAAAAATATGTAGCCATGTCGGCGTGTTGTGCTCAAGTCATTTGGATGAGAACACAACTCAAAGACTATGGTTACGTATTTGACTGAATCCCGATGTACTGTGACAATCGGAGTACTATTGCGATCTCGTGCAACTCAGTTCAACACTCAAAGTCAAAGCACATCGATCTTCGATATCACTTCATCAAGGACCACGTGGAACAGGTAATGTTGAATTATACCGTGGTACAGAATACCAATTAGCAGATCTACTCACCAAAGCCTTGCCTCCCGCTAGGTTTAATGAGTTGGTCCACCGGATTGGTATGCGGTGTTTGACTCAAGAGGAACTGGATGAACTCTTAAAACATTCTTAAAAACCAGTCAAACACCAAAACCTCTTTTGTAAATATTTTTCCAAAACAAAATACAAAAATATAAAATCTGATAAAACTTCAAAAATATTCCTTTATCTATATATTTTTTTCAATGGCAAGTACAAATCTTGCGTCAACACTTTAATCTTTCAAAATTCGGTATTTTTCCAATCAAGTGTTGAGGGGGAGAATGCATATATTTTTCAGTTTCATAAAACCTTGTACTTGCATGTTATCTTATCCCGGTTGTTTCTTTAAATAATGGTGGACATATTTCTGGTTTCTAACACTCCTCGGACTAAAAATTATAAACTTTCATTATTTCTTAAGTCAAGGGGGAGTGTCGTCAATGTTATTTCCAAATATTCTTCGTTTGGTAACCAAAATGGAAGTTAAAAGACTGTGAAGGGACTAAAACTGCCAAAAGCTCAAACTCTCTTTTAATAAAACTCCCTCACCTAACTTACACTTCACATTTATTATCATCACCAAACTAATCCTACGCATACAAATCAATCTTCAAATCCGGTGTTTTAATCATCAATCTGTAAGTGATTTTGTGTTGGTAACACGTTTTTAAACATTGGTTTTGATTTTCAAACGAATCCAACGGTTAAATTTATGTATATGGTTGATTTTGTGTTCTACGCATATGCGTAAGAACACATGATCATGTTTGTGAGTTTTGTTGTTAAGATAATAGTGTCAAAACGTTTCTTTAACATCATTGATACCATTTTCTACTCATAACGCACCCAGAATCTCGTATTGATTGAATTTGAAAAACTAGGGTTTATGCGTGGGTTTGGGTATTTTCAAATGTGAATGTTTTTGGTCAAAAAGATAGTTGTGTGATGTTGTTATCATGGTGAATTAATGATATCTAGCCTTTAAAACAACCTAGAAACACTAATTGATGGAATTAGTGATTTGGATTTAATGCGATATTACTGCTGAAATGATTTGGGTATTTTTGATTCATCGCGAAGACATAATCTTGATGTTAATACTTGGTTGTATCACTCACATGACTTCTTAGAACTACCAGAAAAACTTTGGTGCAAATTCCATGGCTAGATTTCTTACGCGTAATTCATAAACTTTAGGGTTTTAGTTTACCCATAAGGTTCTCTACGCGTAATCTGCTTTGATTAAGTGTTTGTGAGTAAATTCATTACATAATGAATGAGGATGTTAATATTGATGTTGTGATGAATTTATTCTGGTTTGCTACCGTAAAAATCGAATCAAGGTTGTTAACCATCTACCATAAGGATCACCTTACGCTGTAGCATGTTATGCGAAGAGTAATCTTACGCGTGCGTTACACGAAGGTTCTACATAGGGACTACGCAGATCCCGTGAAGGATATGCGTAACAAAGGACCTCTACGCGATAAGGTCTACTCTTACGCGAAGGTTTTATATATACGCTGCGTAAGCTTTACGCGATAAGGTCCTCCTTTACTGCTAATATTTACGCCGCGAAGTCGATCCCACGATAAGCCCGCGGTCACGCAGTATAACTCCTATTTACGTGATAAGCTACCATTTCTACGCTAAGCCTTGATCTAACCTTCATTATGAATTGTTACGCCGGCAATCTTGTAAATAAATAAATCATAACGTCATCAAATCAATAATGTCACTAATAAGCTTAAATGTGTAATGTGTTGTGAAAAATATGTGATAACATAAACTTTAAAACCTAAAGTTAACTAACTCACGAAACTTTTCTCGACATCATTGGACTATTGGACAAACAAGTGATTTTGGACTCGTAACAATCATTGACATTGCACATTCAATAATTAGACAATAAAACCATATGTTGACTAACATTATGTCTTTCGATATGTTGGTTCTTTTGGCTAAATGTGTTTCAGATCACGACATGGAAGCTCAAATGAATGTGGATGCACCAAATGTTCTCACCATTGCTGATATCTTTCCTCATGGTTATCCGATGAAGATTGGAAATAACAATCTTCGTGTCGAATTTTGAAACCCTCACTATTGGGAATCTTCGTTCCCATTGCGCTGGATATTCTAAAGAACCATCCTTATCGTAACATGCTCACCAATTCACATCGACCGGAGATCTACATTCAGCTTCGGAATACAATGCAAATGGTCAAAGGTCAATATGCCGTGACGGTGACGCCAATCACAAGCATATCACCATCACTCCGCAGATTAAGAGTTGTTCTCCTCATTCCTGACATCATACCAACTCAATTCTCTGTTGCACCTCATCAAGAGACTGCTCGCACTTTTGATTGATATTGGGTACCACTAAGCTTCGTGGAGTAATCAATAAGCATTCACACGCTGGATCTAAAGAACATTCCTCGCCTCTTTGGAGAACCCTTTATATCATCATCACAAAATTCTTTCGTCGTGGGATACGCTATAAGCATCCCAAGCTTGTGGAACTGCAAATTTTTGGGCTCTTATCAACATGAAACACATCAAATTGAAGCTCGATATGGGATGACATGTTGACATTCCTCAAAAAGCTTGGCTCAAAGATTCCTTATATCGATATACAAAACCGTTGATCCAAAGAGCACTTGGGTATAACCTCGATATCCCAAAAGAATCAATGATCCCGACAATCACGACATGTTGACTCGAACCCACTCTAACTGCCGATTTAAGGGAGTCAACTACCAAGAAACAAGGTCTTTGCCAGGTTGCCAATCACCTTCTCTCTCAGATGAACTCAAAAGCTCTACTCTTATAGAAGATATTTGGTTGCCGGAAGAACAAAGTTGGATTTCTTGATGATGAAATCTTCCTGCACGCCTACAAGGAAAACCGTAAGAGGAAGTGGAGGAAGTGCCGAAGGGGCACTCAGAGTCTAAGGAAGTTCCCCAAGAGGAAACCTAGAAGCAAAAGGAGAGTTCCTTCTAAGGAAGCTATTCCTATTCCCATTCCCAAACCAACCGCAACAAAAACCAACGGATGAGGACTCGGAGGGTACCTGCATGATGAAGAGATTTTATACTCTGAAACTGCTAAAGATGACACTACAACGGTACCTAAACCTCCCAGTCCACCAATGAACACCACAGGGAAGACCTACGGTCATTGAGCAACAAGAAGAAGAAGAATCATATGAAGAGCAACTTGATGCAACATACAGGAAGAAGTTCAAATTCATTAGACTCAAACACGCAAGAAAGAATTTGCTAAGGATCAAATGGGTGGCCCCTGGTCAGGTGGTGGAGTTCAACCTACACCAAATCTCGATGCGTTAATCGACCCGAAGGCTGGGAACCGGTGCCACCACTTTGGAGCAAAACAAATAAAAGGAAGATTCTATTGATTATAACACAAGAACCGTAAAATCAAAAGTCCAAGAATGATAAAGTCGATGAAAAGCTAAGTCTGAAATGAAGAAGATGTTGAGTATGATAAGTTTCTTTCTAGATAGTCCTCGCATTCAGGAAGAAACTTGAGCCACCAAAGGACTCGAGTCTCCTCATATCTCATCATCATCGATTCATCTCTCACTCTTCACCACCACCATCAAAAAGAACAACAAAATCCACATCCAAATCAAATGAAGAAGCCAACGGCGCCTTGGATCTCTCAAGCAAAGACCTAGAATCGTAAAGTTGCCGCTGTCGAGAAAAAGATATTACAAAGAAGAAGTTAGATTTTCTTGTCGACCGGATACAGATTCTTCATGATGAGAAAGACAAGATGCAAGTTGAAAGGAGATGTCCGTAAGATCATGAAAGATGATCTTCAAGGGAGAATGGACGAGATGATCAAAGGATACACTCACAAGTTCCTTCTTGACGTCGCTCCTAAACTGACAAAGGAGATGTATACCGCATAACTTTATCCCATCTCTTACACCGCCAAGCAAACCATGAAATCACCTAATGAATGTAAACATCAATCCAGTTGAACCCACAATCTTCTGGATGATGAATTGGTGAACCGCCGTAGCTCAAATTTCGAAACGTCTGCAACGCGTTTGCCTCCTACGAAGGTAAATTGTTTGAAGCATTGCCGGAATACCAACTCAGTCATCATATAGAGAAGAAGCTGAAGGCCTAAACGCCAAGACGCAGCGAAGACAAAGATAAAGATAAGGATAACGAGCCCAAACACCCAAAGAAGTCTAGTGAATCATCCTCATTCAAGACTCAATGCCTCCACCCCAAAGGACTCCAGCTCAACAAAGATCCCTCCTCGCTTCTTCAACCGAAAAACCTCGATTCTCGAGACCACCCTGCATCAAAAACCGATGATCACTTTGAGTATACTGTGGTGATGATGAGGAAGTCCATGAGCCCCAACAACAACCCATCTCTCCTAACACGACAAGAAACCGTAATCCTCCTCAGGCCAAAGAAAAGAAGAAGAAGGCGCCCATGACCGACGCCTTATAATGGCTGGACGAGGATAACACCAATTTGGACTGCGGTTCTCAAGCTTGTTGATTCTACTCCCTACCCACCTAAAGGTCAAGATGCGGTAGAAGGTCGTACATTGGAGCATGCTAAGTTCTTGCAAGAAAATTTCGTGAAAAAAGATGACCTAAACCGAGTTGGCGAATCAAGAATGAAGCATTTCAACTTCTCAAAGACAGCTCGGAAATTGCTATTGAAGTTGAGTATCACCTTGATAATATAGCACGAGCCATGTCTAACAACATGGATTGGCTCAACCCATAAGCAAACATCGACTTCACCAAACGGGACAACCCTCCATATTACACCGACTGGTCTAAACCTCTACCAACAATTGGCCAACCGGACGCACTTAGGATTCCATTCCGATATTTCTTCAACAAAGACTTGGAATTTCTTCTCGCATCTGTGGGATAGTTCAAGGAAATACGCTACATCCCTCGACACTTCCGCTCCCAGCCCATATACTCTAACCGCATAGCCATCGAGGAAAGAGCTAACCACATGTTCTCCAACAAAGTGGAAGAGTATGACCATGATGCAATGTATGGGATTCACTATTGGCCGAACGTCAAGAATCTACTACGTAAGCCAGTTCTTAAGTCTCAACATGAAGTGTTCAAGATAAGAATATCAAGCTTGCATCAAACATGTTGATCTTTCGTCTAAATGGGACTACACTTTCCTCAAGAATAATGTGGTCAAAAGGCAAGACAAAGGATTATGCATTCTCCAAGCGGACTTTGAGAATTTTTCTATCAACGACATTGAAGACATGTACCTTGCCAAAGTACAGTGTCGCATGAGACAATTCGAACAAGTGCAACGCGAATTCATCAAGTCCTGCTTATCTTCATCAAGCATAGTCATCAAAGAACGTAGAAGATCTCTCCGCCTGCGGTTGAATCCATCGTATCTGCCACTGTCAACTTCACTCCACCTCGCTAGATCTTCCCGACATCAACCAAATTTCACAATACACACTCATCGACCAACCATTCGAGTGGTTTACCTTAGTGAAACACTACGCGCATCGCTGATGCGTGTAGAGATCTTCACAAGTTTGGGGATCACACATTGAAGAAAGTTAGGGACAGATTGGCTTATAGGTTGAAGGATATTCATGAAGGAATTGGGTCACAAAAGCGATGGAATTCTAACGCACGGATGTGAAGAGGATCATCACCATGATTGATGAAAGGTTGTACGATGAGACCGGCTCGTAACACCGGAGAGCTTTGTAGGCTGCCGACCCAGATTGCTCTCACTGGCTATCAACGCCGTACTGCATTTTCGAAAGATTGATGGAATTCGGTACCCCTGAACTACTTCTATTTCATATAATTTTGATGTGTGATTTATAGATTTTATACGATGGCTTGTGCACATATCGTTGTACAACCCGTTCTTGTAAATAAAGGACCCGTGTGTGCCACGCTACAATCCTTATAAAGGAGCGAAAGTTTTACTTTTGAGTAAAACCTATCAAACCTTTCAAGGTTTTGCTCAAAAAAACAAGTACTTCCCCTTATGATTTTCAAAACCTCAACCGTTTATATCACTAGTTGAGGGGGAGTATTTGACTTAAAAACTTTGTTCACTAACTATTCTTTGTGTTATCTTCCCACAAAACTCAAAATGGACATATTTATTCTCAACATTTCTTCAAAAATAACATTTATATGCCATTTTTTAGGGGGAGAAAACTATGTGATAAGAAATATGTTATGTAAATGCAAATGAATCTTTGGGCTACAGACTTAACCAACGAATTGACGAGATCTTAATCATAGTAACTCGAAAAGATTTATCCGGGACGGGTAATAATTTCAAGCTAGTTCGCTAGTGATGTAAACGTGTCTCGCAAAGGACTTGTCCGAGTAAAATGTACCATTCGAGAAACTCCCCGGTAGACATGATCTTTAACGGGTTTGACAACCTTTCGAGGTTTGTCCACACCTTCAAGATAGTTATTAGAGCTAGTTGTCACCTAAAAGTTGACAATGTAACTCTTTAACTATTCAACGAATCTGTCACGCTGGGATTGTCTATTTTGAGTCGATCAATTCAAAAGTGCGCCTTTCTCACTCATGCGATTTACGGTTTAACACTTAAGCACGCGGGAGGGGAGTATTTCTGCAAAAATATAAAACTCTCACAGTGGTACAAAATGTTTTTCATTCACAAACACTTCGAGAGATTTTCATGAAAATGGTTTTATGTCAACGGAGTTATAAGGTGATTACGGTTAGGAATAACCGTCCTATGATCCGCCAGAGCCGGAGGGATCCACCCAAGGACACTACCAATAGTTAGAATTAGAAGTCCTTAGGTATGATTGTAAAAAGGAGAAAATGAGAATCGGAGAAAGAAGGAGTTGAAGAATTAAAAAGAAATGCAAAGAAAAGGGTGAAAAGAAATAGCCCTCCAAATTATTCAACTTAGGCATAATCGGGTTCAATTCATATGCTATGGTTGTCACTAGATGACACCGTATTGAAGATTAAAATAAGTCGTCATGGACCCAAAGGACGCATGCACTAAAACCTTCTTAGCCACTCAAGTTTCTCTCAAAAGAAGCTTGTTTCATTCTCACAGGGAACCCTACGTAAACTATCCGGCTTTCTCTAGAGATTGCCGATATTGAAGAAGGAGACCCTCTCCCTAGTCTCCTTCGCCAGAAAACCAAAACGCACTATTGAGTCTAGAGCCACGAGATTCATCAAAAGATCTCTAGGTACACTTGACATTTCATCACTTGTTGTTCAACAATAAGAACATCGCTGGTACGCATCGAGTCCTTCACGATCTTAGCAACTGCCGAGAACATTTATGAGAGGTTCACAATTGTGATCCTCGTGATTGAATGGAAACCGCCAGGTCAACATCAAACGACCACGACGCCGGGGGTCGCTTCTAAGTAACTCCCCGTGGATTACGCCTAGTGGTCTCAAACGGCTACAGTCGTGGTGATGCTTCGATGTACCAACGGCGACTCATCCAACCGTAGATATACTTCTGTACATCGTGTCATCTCACTTGTGGGACTCCGGTTCAAGAACGGCCTTTGTGAGAATTAGAGTTGTGTTTTCACACTATGTTGTTAACACTCGAAGTTCAAACTAGTAAGTGCCAGAATCCGCTTATTACTAACCTTTCTTATGTTTACTTCTTATGGAAGCTCCGAGCCCGGTGAATCGATCGTGCGATTCTCCACATGCTCATAACAACAACATCACTTATGGAAGTTCTCTCATAATCAAAAGCAACACAAAGTCGTAATGATTCTTCATCAACAAAGAATCTACAAAGTTTAAAGACTTAAAGAACTTCATCAACTGAAATCCAACGTTAAAGAGCGTATGAGCATGTTGGAGAAAAGACGGTAGACACCGGAGCAAAAGCGGGCGCACTGATGCGACAAAAACAACATATTATCACTATCACCACAAAGAACAAAGATCAAAGAACAAAGAAAATGATGACGCGTCAAAGCAAAACCGCTTTAAAGAAACAATTTCTCAACACTGGGGAGATTGTTCGAATCAAGACAATTCTTCTCACAAGAAAGAAGAAAGTCGAAGAGGCCTAAGCTACTAATACAGCACCATCATCAAGTTATTCATTCATCACCAACACTTAGGGGAGATTGTTGGAATCACTCCTAAACCTAATTCAAGTGTTAGTGATTCATATGTAATAGTTATTAATTATGGCTCTTTATGTTTATTATTAGCCTTAGGCTTATGTAGAAGGCCCATAAGCCTAGGCCCAAGCCCATAAGGAAAAGGATGGGAACTAGGAGTGTTGCCCTAGCTTCCCTCCTAAAAATACTCTTGTAAACCTTCACTTGAAGGTTGGTTGTTCAATATTTTCTCTCATTCATTCCTGGCAAAGGTAGAATCAGATATTATATCGTGTATTATTGTGTGTTTGATTATTGTTCATCCGCCTCTCTTCTCTTCTCTATTCTTTCTATTGATGCTTGTGTTGTAAACTTTGTGACCTAACAGCGAAGATTGTGACAAGTATAATCATTTAACAGCCAGGGACAATGATTTCTGTATAATATGTAAACTTACATGTTTTGTAAATAATATCTGATGAATCAAGTGTGCAATGTGTAAAGATATGTGGGGCTGCCAATGCGTGAAAATGGGTATTTCTTATTGCGTTTTTGCAAAAGGCGGAAATTTATTACCATGTCATTTAAGTATTCCCTAAATAATAAACTTTACATTTTGAATATGAACCTTGCATATGCATTTTAGAGTATTTGAGGATATATTGTGTAGATTTACGTGACAAATGTGATTATGTGATATTGGACTTCAAGCAGTACATCCAGGCTCAAGATGAATGGAATTGGTGATCGACGGAACGGACAATCATGAAGTAGAGAACGAGGCCAATGGGTTTTATACAGGCAGAAGAAAATTTTACAATGACGTTGAGATCTCATTCGGGAAAAGCCTTTGGCTAACTCGGCTAGGTTTAAAGTTGTTTCGGACATTGGATTAACTTGTTCTTTTTGTAGTTTAAGTAGAAGGTGTATGAAGAGAACTATGAGGTCAGGTAAGAGATGTTAAATTTTTGTAAATTTTATGTTTTGTGATAACCGTTTCGCCAATAATTTAGACAATAATACCAAATCTGAAGATTGCACCAGAAACTTATTACTATGTCATTTCAGTATTCCCTTAACAATACACTTTACGATTTGAATATACACATCGCATATGCATTTTAGGTTTATGAATGCTGGTCTAATTTGGAAGAAGTCTGATCTTTTAATTAATGTCTAAGTCTACTTAAAAACTTCAGTTTCATGGTTCTTTAAATCACATGTGATGATGTAAAAGTGCAATAACAAACTTTTGGTATTCGTCCTAAGAGGCGTTTTTTGGCGATGCTTAAAACTAATGCCCATATAACTATAGCAAATGACTCTTAAATGCAACTAATAAATATGTTTGGAGGAAGCTAAGTATAAAATTACTACACAAAGCACAACCTAATATTAAGAATCTAACTTCAAGTGCAAAAACATTATCAACAACATACGAATAACTCAACTTAGTAATAATTAAGAAATCAGTAAGTACATAAACATAAACCACTATGGGCCTGTTTGGCAGGAGCTTTTTGGAGAGTTGTTAGTTTTTTGTTACAAAAATAATCTCTTTTAAAATAAGTAGCTCCGTTTGGATACATTAACTTCAAGCTTTTATTTCAAACAAATAGCTCCTAAATGAAAAGCTGATTCATGAAGCTTTTTAAACATCTTGAGCAATTAAAACTTTAAATTACTGATATACCCTCCAAACATTTGTTTAAAATTATAAATATGAACTTTTATGTCATTTTACATCTTATAATTACATTTTACATCTAATTTATCAAACACTTTTATTGAAAAAAAGATATAGCCTGTAGCTCATGTTAACAACTTTGCAATTTATAGTTTACAGTTTACGGTTAACATCTTACAGCATACAGCTTCTAGCTAGTTTTGCCAAACATACCCTATATACAATGGATTGAAAAAAAAACTTTCTCGCAACCAAACCTTAAACCGGTTAGAAACCCCCATATTCCTAATAAACAACACCTTCTCATGTGCACTAAGCTCTGTTCTTTAACCGTAATCAATAGACCTGTAGCTTTTCAACGTCACGTCTTTGAATGCCCATTAAGAAAGCTGCAGTTTGCACAGCGTCAATGGACCCCGTCAGCCTTTCAAGCTCTTGAAGAAAACCTTCCCTTTCATTAACAACCTCAAGTAACTGCATCCAAACCCTCTTAAGCTCCTTTTCCAGACTATAATTTTCATCAATTGACCGATAAAAATAAACAAGCATTTGGTCCTTCATCTTTGTCGACTTAGTGGCAACTACTAGTTCATCTCGCCATTGTCCTGATTTCTTCTTAAATCGTGTTTCTTTTTTATTGTTAAAAATATATAAATAGATGGAGTTAGGGCTCCCTTAAATAACATAAAGGCTGAGGAATTTAACCGACTGATGCGAAAGAAAGTCGGCGGGAATCTCATGAAGAGACTCTGGAAACTACAAAGTCATCGTATGTATCTTCCGAGAATCCATGCAAATGGAATATCATACTTAGCACAACACCAATAGTCTACATTTACAAAACGGGCTTTTAAATGGATAAATCTAACAGGATTTGTGCATACACTTGGGGCATAAACTAATACAAAAACTAATTAAATAGTAGTTGATACAAAAAAAAATGTATAAAAAACGAAACCAAATTAAATATTTGGCGGTCGGTTTAGCCATCGTTGCGCATAGGTATGTGAAAACACGGCCAGAAACCATCCAAAAACTTCATGATTACCATGAAACCAAGTGAAAAACAATAAATGATCAAGTTAGATGAATAACATAACAATGTATAAAACATGAGCTATTGATACTTATGAAGCTAACAGATTTTGGCAAGCATTTGCTAAACACAATAGACAAATGCTAATGTTAGATCATATCTTTAAAGCATATTTTTAAAACCTAAAAACTATACAAACATTAATATTCATCGTAACATTTTTTACACGTAACATTGAAGCGGTAATTGTCAAAAAAATGTAATCAAATATCATAGGAAAAAATTTAAAAAACAAACAAAAGGTTGATGAAACATACAAAATTAGATCGATTGGCTATACCTCTTTGCACCATACATCAAAAATAATTTCAAATTAAATTGGTTACGTCGCAACGTGTGACAGCCTAATTCCTCGATATCATTTTAATTTTGTACGTTTCATGCACACCGGTGGTGCATCGATTTAGTCGTGGATACTGTGTCATCTTGATGCTAGCAATTAATGTCAACATCGTTTTTATGAAGGCAATAATGTCGTTTTGAGTTTTGGGCCAAAATTTGGGATGCAATATATTTCTAAAAGAAAGCCAGTATCCCTCTTCACTTTATGTCCCTCTTTACGTGTCTCTTATATACCTTAATAAGCAAAAGAACGACAGCATGTGTCTCTCAAATATACATCATGCCCTATAATTCATCAAACCGTATACTTAGGTATTATAATTTACCGGTTAAACTACAGAAGAGGAGAAAAAAAATTAAAAAATAAATAAATAAATAAATAATATTATCGGCACAAACTTAATTTATAACAAAATGGCATCACCACAACACGTCGAATGTTGACAAGAATTCAGCATAAATATAACACTGAAATTTGCTCTGCCGCAACGCGCGGCAGCCTAATTCCTCATTTTATACAATCTTAAAAATCCCTATCTATACTACATTATAAAGGTTTGGGACTTCATATAAAAGAAAGTCGTAAAATTTAAGACAAACAACATTAGTATAAAAGGAAAAATAGAAAATTAATGTAAATTTTGAAAATTTAAGTCTTATTTAAACCCTATGCTAACCCCTCTATTAAATATATATATATATGTGTGTGTGTGTATATATATATATATATATATATATATATATATATATATATATATTAATGCTAAAATTTGAAAAATAAATGCGCTAACTATTGACACTATTAATAATTTAGACGTTCAACTTTTGAAAAACATATATCTGCTAGGTTATAAAGTATTTGAGACATGCTAAATAAGGAAGATTTAAAATGAAAAAACATTTGTTCGACACAAAATAGTCACGGAATACCCGCCGCCGCATTGCATGAGCATCCTTCTAGTTTCACATTATATCTTTTGGATTAATGCTGTCGTGGAATAGTTCTAATTTTTTTTATAGTTCTTTTAGTTTAAGATGAGGTCAACATATATCACAAATTTTTTACAGATTTAATAAACAAATTTTATCCTTTTATTTTTCATCAAAACAAAAAATCCACTTTTCATATTTTTTAAAAAATAAAAAATCTTATAAACGGTAAATAGTTATGCCGCGACGAGATTTTTTTATCTATCAGTAGATGGGCACTTCGATATAATTTCGACCAAAAAAAAATCGAGTTTTTTTAGTGCTGAAATTTACGCCTCGAAACATCACATATGATTTGTTTTTAAAATCACATGTGATATTTAAAATAACAAATCAACTCTGATTTTATAAATTACATGTGATTCTCCAGGAATTAAATTTCAACACTAAAAAAACGAAAAAAAAAATCATCGAAAGTTGATACAAGTGCCCCTCTGTAGAAAGATGATTTAATTCTCGTCGTGATGATATTATTCATTTCGCTTAATGATTAACGATTTGTGAGATATCTAAATTTTGAAAAGAATGGTTAAAGTGGGTTAGAGTGCCCCTTAATAGACGTCATTTGGAAGCTTTGGCACTTGCGTTTTAGGTTTAGAGTTCCATAGATGGTTCCCTTTAGGCTTAAGAGAGAAGTACCCCCCTTGTTATTTTCGCTTTGCCCGTAAGTATAGATCCCCATAGTTTTGCCCATACCTAGAACTTCATTGCTCTCTTAGGTCTTTGGATCTATTTTTTGCTTATAGCCCCTTTTCCTTTGTGCTTTTTTATGTACCCTTGTCCGTTATGCGTTTATACTTGTATGCTTCTATGTTTATGCTTATGTCCCCCTTTGTCTCTCTTGCACTTTGTATTCTTGTATGATTGCTTTTCATCATTTGTCATTATAGATTTCCTTATCCTTATTATTGCACATATTCACACATGCATTTATATTTGAGCAAACCTAAACACATAGATTTGCCGGAGGTTTTCATGAAGCAGTCTCCCTACTTTCGGGTTTATTATGAGGTAACGGTAAGATCTGGATACATTTCACCTCCGCCATACCCCACTCTGACGGGATTAGGTATGTTGTTGTTGTTGTGTATCTTGGATATCTAGCTTCGCGTGCTAAGTTAATTTGACAATGTTTGTTTTGTTATTTAGACTCGGTGTTATGGTGGCGAAGCACCATCTGGTGGTGACCTCCACCACGTATGAACACCACTACACACGCCTCCTAACCGTGCGCCATTCTCAGTTTTTTGTACTCGTTTGGTGGTTTGCACCACCAAATTGTTTCTTACTTTTGTGTGTGTTTTTGTGAGATATATTATAGGGTATGTACGTATGAAGTGTCTTATTCTAAATATTTGGTAGTAGGTTTGATGATATGTTGAATTGTGATGTGGCGCTGATATGAAAGTGATGAATTTGGTGACCATAAAACTTAGGGTATGTTTGACAAAAATAACAGTAGCAATAAACAGTAGCTATGAGAAGTAGTTGTAAGCAGTAGCAGTTTTGTTTTCTATATAAACGTTTGGTAATGTATCTGTAGGTGTAACCATAATGTGTAAAGTAGCTATTAAATACTACTTCGTAGAGCTTTGAAAAATGATCATTCCGAAAATATATATAAATCTGCCTTTTGCCAAATGAGCATTACAGATCATAACGTTAAATACTCTAAATTCCAACACACCTTAGCTTTACCAGCAAATAAAATTTAGGGGTCGTTTGGTTTGAAGGTATGAAAATGAAAGAATGCTTTCATTCCTACATAGTTGTTTGGTTTTTGAAAATAGGTATGAAACCTATAAAAATAGCCATTTTATATACCCACCTATTGTGGTGGGTTTATAAACCCATTCTTAGAGGGCACAAATATGTCTGTTTTAACACGCCAAGTGCACATTTTTTTCGTGTCATTCTTGTGCCAACGATACCAGACCTTCGTGCCATCAGTGTGCCATTGGTTTTTCAACCAATTCAATGGTTCATGTCATTTGCTATCTTTAGTGGCTTTTTTTTTATTCATTTATTTATTTTTATTTTTTTATTGTGAGTGAGTGGGTATATTTGGTAGGGTATTTTGTGAGACTTACATGTGATGTTATTGATGTGTTATGGATGTTGGGTATTTTAGTTATTGCTATATTATTGGGAGGGGATGAGGTGACGCTGAGACAACATACCAATAACGTGTGATGATACCTAGCACTTTTATACCCATATTCATAGTCATTTCCATATGAAAAATGTTAAAACATCCTACATTTTCCTTCTACAAACGCTCCTACTCGCAGAATGCTGAAAAATGTCAGAATTGACTATTTAGATGCAGAAAGAGAATGAGTGAAAAAAACTATATAATATTATTGTGTGTGTAAAAGAATTTATAAAATAAAAAGGTAGGAAAGTGTAGCAAATCACTTTCCATATATACACGAAATGCGCCATTAGTGTAGTTTATATTGCTTAAAACCAAGGTTATAAGTAGCATGAGTGCTACGCGGCATGATCAGCCTCATGATTTTTCAAGACGTTTCATGCAAGCCAAGATTTTGCGTTTATAAGGCGTGACATAAGGCGACATAAAATATGATAATCTTTATATTTATATCATATTTCATATATATCGAGTTTAAAAAAAGATGTGGCATAAAGCGGCGTGACGGCATGACGTGACGGCATTACCAAGTCTCACAATTTTGCGAGTCTTTACGAACTTTTTAAAAACATGATTAAAACTGTAGATAGGCCCCACAAATGTCTCTTTATACGCGGCAAGTGGGTTTCCTTGGCCCCATTTCTTTCAAGGTGGAATAGCGTCTTTGTGACGTGTTTCTTTAATATAAAAATTACTCCGTATTATATTACGAATTAAGTAGCTAAACCATATTAGTTTACTGAAAGGCTTAATACACATAATTTTGATTGTTCTTTTCAATAAAATTACGTAGTAGATGATTATCTGCGTGGCAATAATATACACTAACATTAATTTCTTTGTGTGTAGCTACATTATTTTGTATATGTGGTTATAAGTGAAAGTGAAAAATATATGTTGATAAAATTGTAATTAAGTAATTAAATATTTAATAGATAATATTGTATTATAAATAAAGTTATCACAGTCAAACAAGTACTCGTTTTAAAAGTTTAAAATTTGAAGTCTAGATCAAAATTTGATCATTTTCTCTTTAAGTTTTTTTTTTTTTTTTTTTTTTTTTTTTGAACGGCATTTTCTCTTTAAGTGAACTAAAGACAAGGCATATCGTCTGGCTCTTAATGCTGCACCAAACTTTATCCATTCTTAGGTTGCCCGGCATGAGCATTACTAGTCAGCATAACTCCTCAAGTCACCTTATGGTGACCATGTCCAGCTTCCCATTCACACGTGACATTAGGAAAAAAAGCAAAGATAAGATGAGCAGGTCACCAAGTTTATGTTTGAAATGAAGTGGGTCTCGTATCTCTTTTATTGCTATTTTATTTTGTTTGTGAGTGTGTGTGGTATTTAGTGGAGTATATTTGTATAAGCGGGTATTTTAATGAAAAGTGAAGGTAACGTGACAATTTCTTGTGAAAGGTGAGAGGCGGCGAGAAAAAGTGAGAAGAGAGAAAAAGTTGATGTAACGCTGATGTGTAATGTAAAATAACGTGAACTTATTATGACCATTGCCGCTAGTCTTATATGTCTTGGTACTATATAAAAGCTTAAATTATAGTGGTAACTAACTAACTATCATAAAACTATTGATAGTACATCTTTAATGGAAAACTATTTTGCTCAAAAAAAAATAAAAAATGGAAAACTAACTAAGAGACAATTAATTGGATCGTATTTATATCACCTTATAATGGGTTTAAAACCCTCTCTCCTATTAATTATTTCAAGACCATTATAAATAGATTTTTAAGCACGCATTAAAAAACAAAACAAAAAACAAAACAAAACAAAACCTCATCTAATATGATTAATATTTTATTAAAAACACACTTTCATCTAAAAATACAACTATTTAACCACAATGTACAATATAATAAAGCTTTCAAAAAACGCTATTTAATTCACCCTTCACCAAAATATACTATCATTTTACGACAATGTATAATCTAATCAAGCTACTAAGCTAAGCATTAAAAAAATAAAGTCATTAGGCGCCAGTAGGGTGGTCGACTCGGTTCGATCGCCAGACCGACCGAGTCACCGTCATTGCAGCATGAGGGTCGAAGTAGGTCGATCGGCTCCAAAGATGACGAAGGGTTCGTCCCCTCAACCGATAACTCACTCGACTAAAAAACAAAAAAGTGAACTGTTACATTATTAAAAAAAGTATGACCGCATAACATCACATTGCCATAAAATATGGCCGCATAACATCACATTGTCAGAAATATAGTCATAGGGTACCCGTCGCCGCATCGCGCGAGTACCCTGCTAGTAAATAAATGATGAGCAAAATGCTAAGAAATACATTGACGAATAACATAGTTCCTATTAAACGACTCTAAAACTAACACCGCTCTTGAGATGACAACAAAGTACTACCTCCGTCCTAAAATTATTGTCCCCTTTTGACTTTTTCGGTCTTTACTTTTTAACTTTGACCTTAAGTACTTTTATTTATATTACATAATAATTGATAAAAAAATATATGAACGGATTGAGTTTTAAATGTATTTT
Source organism: Chrysanthemum makinoi (assembly GCA_910596185.1). Lineage (NCBI taxonomy): Eukaryota > Viridiplantae > Streptophyta > Magnoliopsida > Asterales > Asteraceae > Chrysanthemum > Chrysanthemum makinoi. The sequence goes on along the minus strand of OU343220.1, from coordinate 193,083,166 downwards.
CATTTGGTATAATTTTTATAAAAAATTGTATAGCACAAATAAAAATATTTATAGTCAAAGTTGAGAAAGAAAGACCGAAAAAGTCAATAGGGGACAATAAATTTGGGACGGAGGGAGTATTAGACATAGATGGCCCAAGCCTAGTCGTTGGCTTTGGGTCCATTGGAGTTTTTAGTATATTAATGCACTATAAATAAATATCAATAATACGATACTTTACGGGGTTTACATTATCTAACATGATATCGGGTTTGATCCTCAGACCTAGGTAGCTAACTTGAGCCGCCTCTTTTATGGCACCCCGTCAAACCCTAGCGCCGCCGCTATTTATCCACACAAAAAAACGTTTGCTTTTATTTTTTGTTTCGTTGCTTCTGCTTTTGCTGGATGATGAAGATTAATCTTCGCTTGCTGTCTGCTATCTTCATCAACATATATGATATTTGCTTTTACTGCTGCTTGAAGAATTGCTTCAGCTTGTTGCCGGAATTCTTCATTAACAAATTATGTTTTTATTGCTTTCATTTTTTTTAATCCGAGTTTTTGTGATTTCGTCGCTCAAATTGCGAAAGAGTATTAGACGTAAATGACCCAAACTCAGTTGTGAGCATTGGGTTCGTTGAGATTTCTAGTATATTCTATGTAATGCAATATAAATGCATATCTTTACAATATCAAACACAAAGCACTACTATTATTTTGTCCACATGGCCCTAAAATGCAACAATCCTTACGGGTTGACAATCCAGCAACCGAAGAAAAAAATGTCATTTGAACCCAGAATTATATTTATTTTTCATTATGTTTTGAGGTGATGTAAATTTTCCGTATGTCTTAGCATGTCAAAATTTTCAAGATATACTTAGCTTGTATACTTCATGTAAAAACAAATAAAAATAGAAACGTAGACAAAAATCATAATACATCAAAATTTTACATAAAAATAATACTTTATCAAAGATAAATATTGATATAAAAAAAGTTGTATGGGATGTATGTGAATGATGAAAACCTAAATTATGGCCACCAATTATGGCACAATAGCTACCAATTTCATCAAGTGCTCTATGAAGTTGTCTACCACCATTCGTGCACATTATTACCCATTCATCCACCGTAACAATCGCCTCCTTCCTCGTCGTCGTGTTCTATGCCCTTGACCCCGAAAACTTAATTAATCTAAGATGCACTTACCCTGATTTAAATGTTAAAATTCTACAGTAAATCTTCTTGATGGACCTACAGGAAAAAGAAAGGTGGAAGTTGATCTGACAAAAGTTAAGATGGACAAGATCCTTGGTCCAGTGTAGGAGTCATCTGTGATACATAATGTGTAGACAATGTTGGGGCATGTGGACAGGTATTCATTGGATGAGAGCAGCTTATAAAAAGAGGATTTTGAATGATATATTATTCCCAGAAAGAATTCTTATTAATCTCTGACAACATTCCCCATGCTCCAACACTCTTCTGTTCATCAACATGAGATTCAAGTTTCAATCTTGATACAGGTTTTAAATATATCTAATCCTTCTATCCAATATAAAGATCCCATTTAGTGGACTTATCGGCATTTCATAAGAGGATATAAAGGTGCTAGACGTTGTTAATAACAAGTTAAATGGATAAAACAAGAAATTTTTAACAAAAAAAAATTGCTGGCGCTATATAAAGTAGCGGAAAGTATACTAAAGTGTCTATTTGAACCACATAAGAAAATTTGGGTAAGCAAAAAGCTTAATTTTGGAAAGACCATGAATTATCTCTTTTAGGGGTGTGATTACCCTTGCAAGAGAGAGCATTAAACCATACACTGCTGATCTGATCAGTTTCAAAATTTTACCCTTTTTGACCCATAGTCCGACCAGTCCAACCTTATCATTTTTGGCTCAGTAACAATTAAGATGACCATGACCATGACCATGGTCCAACTCATGGGCCAACAAATACAGTCTATATGAGCTTTACTTACATCTATTGATTAAAGATAGTGGAAATACACTTTGGAGCTTTGACCGGGTCAAACTAGTCAGAAAACACAAATATGCCTAAAGTTCTTGTGAACACACAGAGGTTGGTTAAACCAACTGTTTCACCAACAAAGCCATAATTGCAGAAATAATTAAGATTCCAATTACACATGAACTCAGAGTACTTCCCATCAGACAAATAATATAAAAACTTGACCTAAAGTTGGCAGGCGTATACATATATACTGTTGATTAGCATTTTTAACACCTGTAAACACAAATCAGAAAGTGGAATATATGTGAGGTGTATATCATGTACACATGACATGATGAGAAACTAAAGCATGAGCATGTTCATGATGATCACCATATACATGATAAGTATTGCAGATTCTAAACTTGTAAGACCATAATTTTGACATCACTGGACAAAACTTAGTGGTGCTCAGCTATTACATTCCTCTTGCACAGATGGGCCCATCTGTAGAATTGACGAGACTACATGAACAATTCTATGAGGGACATGCTGTCCCATGAAGTACAGTACTATATTATAACATAAGCTATAATTATGTGGTTAAGTTTTCTTACATCATAAGGCTAGCCCCAATGAGGCGAATCCCCATCGATCGAGTGACATAGACGATCGATTGCAAGTCGATCTTGTTGCTGTGCATCCAGTCGATCGCCCAAAGAATTTGTCAAGATGGTCGAGATCACGATCGACTTTTAAAGCTTTATATGGAGAGCAACTAGCAACCCATATCCAAATGGTAAATCATCATGCAGTACGTAGCTATCTGTTATCATCTTTGTTTTGAAAAGATCAAACAAGTGAAACTGAATGTTACATTTACCTATCAAAATCGGATTGAATTAAATCCACATTCAACAAACTTGGAAAAACTGAATCAAATGTACTGTGAGACCCAACACATCTTACTTGAATGAATGTGTAAAGTACGCCTATATTATATCCAAAATAAATCACTTTTGTTTCTCTTTGAAGTATATAGATATGCAAAAATGATCACCACAACTGGAAACCATGCATGTATGCAACGTGTTATACAAATGACTCATGCATGGTAATTGATTTTTTTAGATTATGTTAAAAAAAAGAACCCTTTCGCTTTATGCACCTAATCACTTTGAGAAAGAAAAGTGACGCATGAAAATGGAGGACGGGTTCCTTACTGGGGCTAGCCTAAGAAATGAAACAAACATCCCACAAGATAGTATTTCTTCTCTTGTTTTTGTTTTGTGGGTCCCATGTAGATTATTCGTATCATGTAAGCGGTTCAAAAATGGAAACAAGAAATGATATAAGGGGTCGCAGGAATTGACATTTCGAACCACTTGAAATTGCCATCTATATATCATGTTTTATAAACACATCAATTCAAGTAATCTTTGTGAATCTTTGTCGTTTTCAGCTTGCTCCAATCAATGAAGCATCTGTCAATTTCAAGCGTACAATTTTTTCTTATCTCCATCATGATCACAACTTTAAGTGAGGATTATCCACTAACACTACTAAATTAATATTACTATTAACCACATAATCAACTACCTACTTGTGTGATTGTGTCTTTGAAGCATATTATATGCTAGTTTGTCGTCACCAACTAGTAGTTCATATGACTTTTTTCAGTCACTCCCATCAGTCACTTGCCATCTTTGTTTATAAAAAAAATCTCGAGTAATAAATCATGTACTGGGGCCAATTGACATACCTAATCAGTTGACTAAAAATAGATGAAATTCTGATCAGTTATCCTAATGGTGTGATTATGGTTAAGGTGGAGTTGTTATAACTTGATGGTGCGATAAGTTTGAAATATGGTAGCTCAATCACCAAATCATGCTCTTTTTACTAGGGGGCATGACATGCTTTGCAAACATGAATAGGTCAAATCAAATGACAGTCTAGATATGGAAATTTAGGCAGAGAAAAACAAATCCAACAACATAATGATCCAATATAAGCAGATATAGTCATAAATATTAGCTATCTAGGAACTACATACAATGGACACATGCCTGGGTACTACAAAATTTTACAGGAATTGTAACAAGGAGGATAAAAGGGAACCTCAAATGGGTAAATCTGATCATCGTTTTGGTACTTACTAGGCAGCAAATTGAAGCTTGGAAGAGACAAAAATTGCTAGGAATCCAATGAAAATTATACAAACAAATCACCTCCATCATTAAAAGTTAAACTGATGCCGACTACCTCCTTGTTGAGCGAGTTTTATTTCTTGGTTTCTGTGATTAACAAAATATAATTTTAATTTAGTATGAATGGCATATGATATTATTTCTTGGTAGCCAAAGAAAAATATGAAGCAATAAAGATCCATCAAAGAAGCTACGACTGAAAGATAAAAGAAACAGATTAAAAGTAAGATTATAGCATGTGCCTCTAGTAGATTATACTTGTTATCTCAACTCAAAATTGCAACAATTTCCATTCTGGAGGTCTTGCATGCAAGGTAATTTTACCACAATCTTCACTTTTGGTCAATATTTTTTACAGATGTTTTAGACTGTATGTGAAATAAAAGTTGCAGTCAGGCACTTGGTCAATCAGCCTATAAGAATTACTTTTCATTTTTGTGTCTATTCATGGTAACAGCGGAGATGACAGAAATCACAGATACAAGTCTTAGAAGCACAAAGGGCATGCAGTTATCCCACATTTTCTCTTCACGAAAATCACTAACAACAAGAATAATTGGGGTAATGGGTACTGACTTGGAAAAAAAAGGTGTCAACTATTAAAAATATCATGCATGTCCAAGGACATTATAGATAGCAAAAGTTTAGCTTCAATATAAAATGGCTAAGAAGAATATTTACTTACTGCAGTGGTGAAGCTTCCTGATGCTGTTGCTGCCCCTATCCAAATAAAACAAAAATTGGCGAATTAACAAACAGGTAAATAATGAAGACCAGCAATTAGAAAATGCAGGGACAGACGAACACTCATGTTTACAGTTTACACATATGGGTCTTTATTTGCCATGATCAATTGGCCATTGCTTAAGAATGCTATAACTCATATATAACAGAGCAAGCATTATTTATACTGAGCATTTAAAGCTGGAAGATATAACATCGAAGGCATACAGTACATTAAAAAACGTTGGATGTTAATATTATCTTATACCTATCAACAACGGCTAGTTATAGTGTCGTTGTATTGTAAGTCTGTAACAGCAAGTGTTAAGTTCAAAACTAGCTGGCTGCCTTGGGTGGGACTGAGAATAAAACCAAAAGCCATTATTAGACGGGGCAATCCAAAAGAAGTGAGACCCACTCATCCTGTGTTTTACACTTCTCATGTATATCCTTCATTCTAAATATGCCACCCGCTAACCAAAATGTATACCAATGCCCTCCTGTGTTAGCACTCGACAGTCAACTATCTACCTTACAGTTCTAAATTGTCCAAATTATAAAATATAGGATCTGAGATATTAAACTTGAGCTTTACTACAAGACATCTATCACTAGCATGTAAGATACGTTCTTGCATGAATTCTTGAACTAGGGAAATTAACTCCAATAGAGGGCTAACTAAATGTAGTATGAAACTCTGATTATGTCATCAGAAACCACCATTCTTAGTCAAGGAGATCTTATGACCGTTCTTACTTGAATAAAATTTTTGTGACCAACCAACTACAAAATGGTGGATATGAAAAGAAAAATCAGTTTTAAACTGTGTTGTGGTCTTAAAATTGGTTTTTAATGTGTAATGTGCGATGCAGTTGCGAGCGTGTCACTGCCGCATGGTGCTAGGTAATAAAAAACCACAAAACATTTCTACTTAGCATATTCTACCATGTAATTGTTCAAACGTAAATATGTCACTTGTAAATGCTTAAACATCAAATAAGTCACTTATATAATGATACTACTAAATGCTTAGGTCCGATAGTTACGTGATGGTAGAGGAATAGATGAGTCAATACTACATGCAGAGAAAAAGAGAGTGTAACGTAGGAGGAACTGAGAAAGAGATAGTCGATTTAATGTTTTTGTGTGTATACTGGATGGTACTATTACTTCATTGATAGAGGCCCAAATCTATTAATTAAAGGGCTCATGCATGGTCTATCTTTGGTTATATTGAAAAAAAAAGGCCCAGGTTCTAGTTGTGACTATTGCGCTTGATGCTCGCATAATTCCGCTATGAGCTGATGCGATCGCAACAGCTCGGGTCCTGGAACAGTATTGCATCAGAGTTTCTATTGCACTCAAGTCATCGCATTACTCTAATGCGAGATGCGCACAATTTTTAAACCAAAGAAAAGAATATCAAAGACTTGCAATTTGAGTGTACAGACAGTGGTCGGCAAGACTGTCGTTCGAGTTGGTTCTATCATGTCTGAGAGACTATGGGGTTTCAATGCAATAATACTGCAGGGCAGAAAAAATATAAGAAACTGAATTTCCAGAATAAAAAAATTTACCTGTACCAAATGGTGTTGAAAATGATGATGCCCCAGTAGTAGGGTTTGTTGCAAATGATGTGGAAGTTGCAGCAAGCGTTGTATTAAATAAGGAAGGGGTTGTACTAGAGAGTCCGCTAAAAAGTGATGTCTGAGGAGAAGCACTAGATGATGAAAACATGGAGAAAGATGGAGCTGTTGAGGCAGGAGTTGAAAATAACGAAGATGATGATGTTCCAGCAAACGGAGAACTAAAAAGTCCTGGCACACTCCCAGATACACCTGCTGGTGCTGAGGCAGATGCAGGTGCAGCAGCCGATGCCGCAGGTGTTGTTGAGCTGGTAAGCAAACCACCAGCTTGAGTTGATGGTTGTGAATTCGAAGGCAAATGCAGAGTTGGGTGTACCCTCTTTGCAGCAGCAGCTTGTTTGGCGATTTCACGTCTGTCAGCCTCAAGAAATGGATCATTCCCTTCACCTCTGTCACGTTGGTCAGCAAGATATGCGGTTTTCATGGACTCCATATACTGATGAATGCTCTCCACCTGTACAAGCGCCATATGAGTATAACACTATATGATTGGCAATATTGTGTTGCTAACAAAAAAAGTTAGTTCTGCTACCTTTGCTGCCACATAAACAAAAAAGTCATGAACGTTTGACATAACTTTAGGAAGAGACTCCAACAAAGATGAATTGGAATTCAAAGCATTCCTTTTATTAGATTCTAACAGCAGTAACTGTTCCAATTCCTCAATCCACTGGCGACATTCACCAAGATATTTATCGAATCTGGCAACCGTTTGTTGCAAAAATGGGGAAGGTTTCCGTGGCATGCCACTATAGAAATCGTAAACTGGCACCATAGCTGTAGTTGTAGGTTGAGTGGTTGTAGTTGATGTGGCTCCTGACGACTGTGATGTTACAACAGAGGTTTTATTTGGGTGTAAAAACTTGGACCGGAGCATCATGAAAGAACGAACAGCAATTTCTGTGTTTCGCAACATGTCTTTAACACTAGCCGTAAGCTCATGTAGCAGTATCTTCTGTCTATCCATTGCAGTGCTGATTCCACCAAGTTCCTGCCATAACGGAGACATACGGAACTGGTTAACATGTTGCCGTTAACTAATGCAACTTGGAGCCTATTATAAAGTAATAAGCAGCATAAGGCTCCACAGTCAACAAAAAATCATAAATCTGATCATGAAATAAACATTAATTTTAACAGCACACGCACACCCACACCCATCACCATCTCAACAAGACTTTAAATTCTAGACATGACGATACAACTTCTAGTAGAGCAAAAATATATGAATGTTCTAGACCTAAGTCTAAGAATGGGTTATGGCACAGAGGAAGTTACACTGTCCTCTCAATTCAAACAACACTGACTCGACTCACAGAGGTGGCACATTACACAACACGTCCTCCATACAAACAACGCTATGTGTTGCGCAAATTTACTCTACAACTGATAAACTTTTTGGTAAGACGTTTTCACATGACTTGTGTTTTTCGATGTCAGCAAGAATAATCAGAGCCATTCTAGTGAATGCCTAAAAGAATGATCTTGCACTTTCATGTTTCCCCTTCAACTCTATATTTAATTTATAACCACCTTCAACTTGTTTATGCATAAATCTAAATCCTTTCAAGACTAGTAATACCATTATTGGAATCTGATAACCCATTTTATTACACCCATCCATCCAGCCAACTTATTCTTACTTTATATTGTCGTTGGATACTTGGATATGTGTTAGCTTAGCACAAATTGATACTTAGGCGGGTAGTAAGGACCTAGAGTCAACTTTTAATTTCTTCTAGACTTCATATGCACGGCATTGACCTCGAAACAGCCATAATTCATAAAATAGTGGTTACAATGCCAAGTAATTAGCGATTACTCGCTACAAGGTCAATGACCGATTACTCATTGCAAGATAAAAACTCTATCAGACTCAGTGAAAACTCAGTCAACACTAGGGGTTAATTCGCCCAAAACATATTTCTAAAAATATTTCTACAGTCCTATGAACAACTCTATCACTCTGTTCCCAAGTTTTTTAAATGAAAGAAAAGAAGAGAAGAGTTAAAAGTAGGCAGAAAAGAAGAGGAGATGAATGAAATTAAATTTTTTATATCATGTTCCCGAGTTATGAGAGAAAAGAAGAGATAACAGACAATTTTACAATTATACCCTTGGTTATATATAAAAGTTATGTTTTATATTAGGTCATTTAAGTAACTTTATTTATTTAAAGCTTCCTAATATAACTTCTCTCCAAATCATCCCACTTTTGGAGAGAAGTTTATCCAAAATTATTCTCCTCTTCTTTTCTCTTCTCTCCTAAAAAAAACTCATGAACACGAATTTATTTTGTTTTCTACCCACTTCTTTTCTCTTCTTTCAAAAATAAAACTCGGGAACGCAGCCTATGGTCCTAGTAACATGTCATAAATATAAGAATTCCAATCCGATTATCTCCCGATTACTCCCCGCCTATGCCAATTACAAGCTACAAGGTAGTCGACCGCCCGACTAGCACCTCGCGTCTTTAACAACCATGATAATTATTCATCTAAATGTCCTAACGAATACAGTAATATCAAACAACAACAAAAACCACTAACAGCATAATCACTTGTAACCACATTGTCAATATATCCAATATGAATACCTGCACAATATGACTAGCATCAAGCTCAAACCCGTCACTGGACACCGACGAATCGTAAAGCCTACCACATTGATCCAACCGCTGACTCTCGTCTCTATACTCCAATATTCTCTCCCTGTAAACAAGCAATTCAGTTACAACAGCTTTTTATAAAAAAAATCTATAAAAAAAGAAAGAACATACTCAATTTGAAGAAGAAACTTTTGAGAATCAGGATGAAGGTCAGCCCATTTAGTCCCGTAGCTAGCTGGTGTCTTGTCATTAGTAAACAGAAATAACTGATTCTGTTGCTGTTGCTGTTGCTGTTGTTGCTGTTGGAACTGATTCTGTTGCTGTAGATGTTGTTGTGGTTGTTGTTGGTTAAAGAATGGGCTTGGTTGAAAAGGTGACTGTTGTTGTTGTTGTTGTGGTTGGCCGAATAATGATGTTTGTTGTTGTTGTGGAGTGAATGAAAACGCCATTGTTGATTGAGGTTTTTGAAAACCCTAGATTTTGAGGAGGAGAGGGAAAGAGGAAAGATATAAATTTGGGCTGATTTTTAATGGGCTGTTTGGTTAGTAATGGCCTATTTTTAACGCTCTCTTTTCAGGGTGTTTTTTATTCTTATGTTTTCTACTCGTGCTTGAAAATAGACCGTTTGCACTTTGCACTCAATAAATGGTATGGGGTTGTCACTTCTGTATACATCTAATGACATCAAAAATAACTAAACAATCTTTTGTTATAGGCGCATGTAGTCCCATAATACACCATCAAAAATACATCACTTACTCACAAAACAAAACAAAATCAGATGGCGAGATATAAATTGGCTGGGGAGGGACGAATAACATCACAGGAGCGGCGCAGTTTTGCATGTCATTGTGGTGCCATTGGGCAAAAAAACCCTATAACACGCCATTTAACCATTGCACCGGGCTCTCTTATAATAATATTTGAGTTTGCTTATCAACAACATCCAATCTCATTGGGCGGAGTATGAGGAAGGTTGGATGCAAACAGTCATACACCTAAACCAGAGTATATTGAATGCTTCTATATATATATTAAAAAAAAAAAAAGTTCGACAAGTGTGTAATTAGGAGAAGGATTCTCTCAAGTTGTTTTTACAACTTGAGTGAAGTTAGATGTGTGTGAGCCATTGGATTTGATCTAATGGCTCAAATCAAAAAAACCTTTTTTGATTTGAGTCATTGGATCAAATCCAATAGCTCACATCTCTTTAACTTGACTCTTGAGAGAATCCTTCTCCGTGTAATTATAGCATATATGTGTGGTCGTAGAGGCACAAGTATAAAAGATAAGGTACATGCATAAAAGATAAAAGACGCAAAATGATAAGAGCATGCAAACGTATAAAAAGACTACCCACCTTTGGTTATTAACAACTGTGAATTCTGCTAAAACATAAGCAAATTTACAAATAAAATAAGCAATGTTAAACACTATTCTAGCTCCATGTAAATGGGTATAATGGTATATAATCTCAGCAAGATCAGTATGGATTCAAAAGTTTCAAACAACACCAGGTAAGTCGTGTGAACCAGGCAAGACGTTCAATACTCAATCGCTTACATTTTTTTTTCTTTTGGTAAACTCAATCATTTAATTTGCCTTTTATAAATAAATCAACATTTTCTTTAAGTGTTTCAACATAATAGGTAATGTTGATCATTTAAAAAAAGTTAATATAAAGAAATAAATAAATGTTGATAGACATTAAAGGTTCATTTGTGTCTTTTTTATGACACATAAACTTAACACGACCTATTATATCGAAAACAATGTAACAACATCCACATCCAAAGTAATTGGGGAATGCGTCTACTTGCTATAGTTAACAACATATTACAAAACATACTAGATGTAATTGCTAATCAAACCATATTTGCTAATACCAAAGGAGACTTAAGCATTGTTTGTTTGTTAAAAGGCTTTGAGTCTGAATCTAATTCCCACATCTGAATCTAAATTTGTGACGGAAAACTCTTAATCTAAATTAAATATGTTTGTTTTTTATAACATCTAAATAATTTGAACACAAATTAAACTAGTTTATATATCATTAAGAGATAATACGATCCTCTTTCAAGTCTTGTTAAGCAAGCGATTTAAACCTCTTAATGCATCTAAACGATAGAAAAAACAAACATTTTTTAATTGACAAAAGCCCTTAAAGATTTAGATTTATGGACCATTAACATGTATCAAGTAATTCTATTAAGAAAAGTAGAAAACAAACCCAACCTTACTTTGAAACTCATAGGTTAGTAAAAAAAGTTAATATGTCACAGTAAGCTAATAATACAACATTTGTCTAACATGAGTTATTATAGATGGACAGTAAAACTCATGTTCAAAAATGCAAAAGTGCCCCCTTTACCTTTAACAAAACTACAAAGCAAAACCGTATGGTGACGTAAAGGAGGAGGAAAAAAAAACAAAAAACTCATGTTCTATATATATAAACTCTCCGCTTTACGTAGTATATTTTAACATCCTTTTAAGTATGGTGACGTAATAATTAACCCTTAATTCCAGTATACTCTACATACTTACTTCTTCAAATTATTTTCGTAATTATTGTTAAAACTAACAATAATGTTGTTAAAAGACTAAAATACACGGTTGGTCACTAAACTTGTCAATCCGATTCTCATTGGGACAAACCTCGGTGTTATCATCGCCGGAGGTCCAAAACATGGGCATTATATGCCAAACTCGTCCCTTGACCAATAACGGCGTTGTCAACGTCCCGTTATACTCCATAAAAACCCGTTATCATGTTACTGTTGAGGGTAGAATAGTCATTTTACTTGATGTATCAGCGATGTCTTGTCCAATTTCCCGCCATTATATAGAATATAACAAAGCTGTGTACTCATTGCTCATCCCCAAACTTGTTTTGGAAGCCTACCCTTAAAAACCCTAATGCAATGTCTATCATCAAATCAAATAATCTAAGTAAGAAAATAACAAACAATCACTTTGGATTTACTCTGTGGCGAGTAAGAGAATATCCTTTCTATGATGATCATGAAATTGAGGAAAAAATCGGAGATATTGTAAGACTTTTTGGTTAGAGCCTATTACAATCATATGTTAGTACGACCGCTTAAATTATTCCCTTTTTAGGTAACTTTAGCTTAACATTGGTTTTGTACATTTTTATACAATGGGTGAACCATGATCCTTTAGCATGATGTTCCATTATGAAGGTACATTCAAATACTTTCCAGGTAGGATATATCAAGGAGGCAAGAAATGTCTTGTTGATCTTGTGGAAATAAAAGAGGTATCCGTTGATGAAATGGATGCTCTCATGACCCAAATCGGTTATGAGACTGGACAAACCAATTATTTCTACTTTCTTAAGCCTGGTTGTACATTGGATCTAACGGTTTGTTTTCTTTGCGTGAATCTGCTAATGTTGAGTTGTTGAAAGATTTTGTCATAGAGCATAAGATGATAGATGTCTATGTGGAAATAGGGATGACTAGATTAGAACTTTCTGAAATGTCCCCACAATCAATTAAGACTGTGTTTTGGGAGATGGGTGAAGATAGGAGAAAAGTTGCTACTGCGGCTATTCAATCTTGTTGTAGACGATTGGTGTTAGATGATCTAGATAATGAACTTGCCCTAGATCCTTTTATCCAACTTACACAAGTGCTTATGGATGTCAATGATATTGGTGAATCTAGCAATTTGCCAAACATTGAGCCAGTATTTTCCACCTTAGACTGCTCATTTGCTAGCCAACCTGTTCATAACAGTGAGTATGCTTTAGTACTTATTGATGAGGACAATGCTATTAAGGAGCCTCATAATCTTGAGGTTAATCTGTTCCGAGTGACTCAGGGGAAGCACTTAGAAGAGCACTAGTTGATGTCAATAACATGTTTGAGGAGCCTGATGTGGATGTAACTCTGTTTCAATTGACTCAGGATAACATGGAAGAGGATCCTGTTGTTGATGTTACTCTGTTACAAGTGAGTGACACTAGTGACTTAGGCAATGCAGTTGATGATTCAATTGAACCAAATGAAGAGAACATTTGTCAGGAGAATGATGCACAACTTGGTATGGTACAAGTAGGTCAGAGTAATGAGTTAAGTGAAGCAGAACAACCAAGTAATATAAGTGATGACAAAGTGCTTGGAAAATGATTTACCTGTGATGGTTGATGATTGTCTTTTGTAGTGACTATGTTTGTTTTCAACAGGCAGACTTTGCAAATGGAGTCTATACCACACTCTTCTATTCTGGTCAGGAGTTTGCTACTGTAGGGGAAGTAAAAAACCTAGTAAGAGAGCATTAAATAGAAACTAGGAGGGAGTTGTTTTTTCTGAAGAATGACAAAACAAGAATAAGGGTCAGGTGTAGGGGTTGTGTTCCACTTTCAGGCCCAAGTGAAGGTCTTGGACTGGATATAGGCCCATCTAGAAGTCCATTAAACAGAAGGGGTATAAATGCATTGCTTTTCGGCAAAATGACCCTTCGAAATACTCTACGCCCATGGCTATTGTTTGTCGGCAGAATGGTGATACATGTATCTGGCCGTCAGAACATATAATGAGCAACACACTTGTTTGCAATCAAGGGAAGTCGAGCTTTGACCTTCGCTATATCTCACAGAAAAATTACAGAGACAAATTGAAACAAATCCACAAGCCTTCCTGTGAAGTCTCCGTGCATAATCAACTTACCAACCAATACGGGCTTCAAGTGTCCCTTCAGAAGGTTTTAAAGGCCAAAAACCTAGCAATAATGTACCATCGTGGGTCAATTCAAGCTACAATTTACCATGTTGAGAGATTATGTTCAAGAGTTGCAGTAAGACAAACCCTAATACAACAGTGGTGATGAATGTGGAACGACCTCCAGATGATGCTCTTCCAACCAGAGAATTCAAGATAGTGTATGTTTGTTTAGGTGCACTGAAGCAAGGATTTAAAGAGTGTGGGAGATCGTTGTTGGGGCTGGGTGCTTTTCTAATTCGTGGTCCTTTGAATGGTCAACTGATGACAAGTGGAATTGATAGCAACAATGGTATATACCATTTAGCTTATGCTTTTGTTGAATCAGAAAACATAGGATCATGGACTTGGTTTCTTCATTGTTTATCCGATGATATAGCACTTGGGCCAATTTCAAGCATCACTTTTATTACCTGACATGGAAAAGGTACTCCCTTACTCTGTTCATGAATTTAAGTCTCTCTGCTTTTGAAACAGTACAAGAAACATATTTGATTTTGTGTAGGATATAAGTAGAGCTTTAGCAGAAGTTTTTCCAAATGCAGAACAGATTCAGATATTAGAAGCATTCATGAGAAAATTAAACTGCAATGGAAAGGTAGGGCCTACAAAGATCATCTGTGGAAATGTGCAACAGCCTCAACTGTTGTACAGTTTTAGAAAGCTATGGCTGATCTCAAGAAACTTAATCAACCAACCCATGATTGGTTAAGTAAGATACCACCGATCCATTGGTCAAGGTCACATTTTTCATGTAAGTGATCTATCTGTTTCAACTAATTTGTATTTGTTAATGCAGTATAAACAGTTATAATTAATACATGTTTATTTGTAATTATCTTTAGGGAGAGCTACTTCTGATGTGTTACTTAATAACATGTGTCAAGTGTTTCATGACAAAATAATTGAGGGTTTAAGCAAACCAATTATTACAAAACCTTAGAATACATCGTGGAATACTCAGTATGAAGAGGATAATGCATGTTCTTGTGGTGATTGAGAAGAGTGATGGGCCACTAACACCAACTGCACAACACATGCTAGAGGGTATTAAGAAAGAGGTTGTTAAGTATAATGTTTTATGGAATGAGGGAACTAAGTTTCGTGTTAGTGGACCATGGGGTGACTAATGTGTAGTTAATGTTGTACACAAGTCTTGTACTTGCAGAAGATGGGAGATAATAGGTTTACCATGTAAACATGTTGTTGCTACCAATTGGAATATGGCTTTAAATGGGCAACAAGTAGGAGCTTTGTAGAAACATGGACTCATCCTTGTTACTATCTTCTCACTTCGGAGGCAACCTACAAACACCATGTCGAGCCTATAACTAGCAAATAACATTGGAAAAATCAACTATTCCAACAACAATTGTTCCACCGAAATCCGAAACAAACCCGCCTACCGCAAGAGGTAGAAAAAGAGTTAGGATAGCTCCTAAAAGTGAAGAGATTGTGAAGGATGGTGTCAAGGGCTTGGAAGAGTGTTAAGTGTAGTATTTGTGGCATTGTTGGACACAACCGAAAAACATGCCTAGGGTATGGTGGAGCTGAAAGTAGTCGAACTGCCAATAAGGGAAATGTCAAACATGTGCCTACTAAAGCTGCAGCAAAAAATACACATCCTAAAGGTAACAAAGTAGCAGCAGATAAAAGAAGCGAAGGTACAGTGTGTTGTTGAAAGTCAAGTTAGTGCAGTTCAAGGAAGTGGTGTTCAATTTGAAAATCAAGATCCAACAACCCAAGATCCCATCATACATGATGCATCCCTGCACAATCCCAACATCAAGATGAAGCAATTGTCGATCCCAAAGATGCATGAGCAAGCCCAGTGTCAATCCCAACAACATGATCAATCCCAGGTCCCGATTCTCAGTACGGTCAAGTGATGTTCAGGTTTTGCTTCAACCCAAACTGCTACATTAAGAATGACTAGGCGGCAACCGAAAAGAATGATGGCCTCACCATAGGTCAATTCTGTTATGCTATTATCTAGACAATGTTTCATCTAGTTTATTTCCTATGGATAAGTTATGTACTCTACAAACATATGTATGTGTGTGTGTCTAACTGTAGTTCTCATGCTTTGAAAAGTATGCAATTTTATGCATTTGGAAATATATCCATTTGCATTAACTATGGAACCATGTCATTATTGTGTATTTTTATAGATTGACTAAGCTTGATGTGTGAATAATTTGCATCAAAAGTAACCAAAGCTAAACAGAACCTCATAAGAATGTTGACATTTAAAAGTCAACCCTAAACAAATTGCTAACCATCTGCATACCCATAAGGCATTGAAAATCAAAAACAAACCAAACTGAATACTTCATAACAACATTACTACAATTCAAGATACTGAACATTAACCATCTCGCCTCATTACATAAAAGCTAAAAAAGTTATCCCAATGTATAAACAATCAAGAAAAACATCCAACTTAGCACCAGGTAAATCTTCCACTTCCACACATCACCTTGAGCAGCTGTATAACAACCCATAAAATTTCGGATTATTATAATAATATTTATTACGTTAGAAAATTCAAATCGGTTATTTTATGACAGTTGCCAATATTTAGATTTAAAAATGAGAGGTGATCTCGTTTCTTTAAAAATAAGACATCGCACACATGATGCCTGTCCACTAAGTATCTGTATAATAAATGTGAAATTTATTATTGTCCAAGTTAAACTTTAAGCATACATAAGCTTAAACCATTAGTTATACCGCATCGCAGTAAGCAGTAGCATACAAAACTAAAAATAAATACGAGATAAGAGAAAATACACTTTTATCAATCACTAATAATTCTGACTTAAAGAAAACAAAAGGTTATCTCGTGAATTTAGGAAGCCACAACACCGCACGCAGACCGACACCAAATTAATAACTACAAAAAAATTATAATCAAATTTCAACGTAATAAGAATGTCATATTATTACACTTATAAAATCGTTTCTGAAAATATAATTTCTATATTCTTCGGGTACCGGGAAGGTACGCTTTACTCGAGAATTGACAAAACACGGAGTACAAATCATACAGTACAATGCACTAAAAACAAAAAGAAAAGGGTAAATTTTCCCACTCATACATCTACTTCCTACCCTCGCCTTCTTTTTATTCTTCAGATCTCTCCCTCCCACGCTTGTAGTCATAATCACAGCATAAAAGAAAGATTTCAATCTTTTTGGTATAACACACGAGCCACCCTAATGTCCTCTCCATATAGATACCTATCCACCTAGCACATCTCTATCTTATGTTGAATAGGTAGGACAAGACACGAGCCTAGAGTGGTGAATCAACACAACCAAGAAGAGAAAGAGAGTTCAAGACTTTCCTTATTCTTCCTCCATTTATGCAAGGGCCAAGATTTCACGATGTAGGCTCATTCATTTTCAACCCCATCCAAAAATTAGGGTTCTAAAAGTTTAGGTTCTTTCAATTCAAAGGGGTTTTCGAAATTGATAAAGGGGTTTTGTAGTTGAGGGCATAAGGAAGCTACTCAAGTTAATCGCCCAATTCACCTCGAGTCTTCTCCAAATTTGGTTTCTTTGTTTCGGTGTTCATACTCATTCGACCCACCTTTGGTTTCATTGTAAGAATACCACCTTGTTATTGTTTTTACATTTATCGTAATCATAAATAAACTTTAATTCGAATTTATTAAAAAGTTCATCTGGTATTCTTGTTTTACTTAACGTCGAATTCATTAATGTTGGATTAATATTGTTATTGTTGTTGGGCTAGTGTGGTAAAAACAGAAAATTAAAACTTGTAATGACATAAACCTTGTTATGGCTTAAATGGGTATTCCACTCGATGGTTAGGTTTCGGCTTAATAATGTTAGGATAGTTATCCCGGCCGTGGTTGCCTAGCACATGCGTTACCTTAGCTGAAGTTTAACCTCACTCGAGGGTGTTGTTCCATTTTATTGTTTTCTCAGACGGTCCTATCCCGTAAGTGGTAACTGTGATGAGTCACATATGAACATCGGGTTGTACCGAAAGTGAGACCCACAATAAAAGTGTTTTCATTTGCTCACTTTTGCCTAAACTATCAAGTGCTAGCTAAAAGATTATATAGTAATGTGCTAATAAAATTTTTGGTGTGAACTTAAATCTGGTTTTGTTTATTAATAAACAATTGGTTCAATTTAATAAACGTCCACCAACGGATTTGGAGGAAGTCTACGTGTGCTCCATTTGCTTAGTTTCCGCAAAGGGGTGCTTGGACCATAACTCACCGAAGGGTGCTTTCCATTTGCTTATTTCTTGCACCAACAGGTGCTTTCCATTTGCTTATTTCTTGCACCAACAGGTGCTTTCCATTTGCTTATTTCCTACACCAACAAGTGCCTACGGTTGCTGAATTTTCTAGCACCAATGTGGCGTTGTGAACTGTTATACAAACCCTAAAGGGGCGTTTTGTTTGTTTATTTTCTGCACCAAGAGTGCCTTTGTAGCTGCTGAATTCAAATTTCCCCTAAAGGGTCCGTTCGGCCGCTGATTTTCAGGTCATAAAGGGTCGTTTGCCGCTGATTTTCACTCAAAAGGGTGAGTTCGGTGCACTGTGATTTTCAGCTCCAAAAGGGGTGCGTTTGCCGATTTTCAGCTCAAAAGGGTGAGTTTGCTGATTTTCAGCCCACAAAGTGGGCGTATTCCTTCGATTTTCAGGATCCAATAAGGATACATTGGCCTATGGTTGTGCAAGGCCATCAGACACGTTAAGGGTGCATTTGAATTTAAACGAAATGGGTAAATAAAAACTTTTTGCAAGATATATAAAATCTTTTGAGATATAAAATGACATAAGTATATAACAAATGGCGTAGTATAGCGTATACCCGAATTGTCATTCTAATCAAGTCATGGTTAATTGCTTTTCCTCAATCTATTTCACGACTCCCTCGACTCGTTTATTCCCGACATTAAATTTGCGACACACATTAAAACATACTAAACATACTTTATGAAAATGTATAAAAACTTAAGTTTTAAATCTTTAGTCCATACCAAAATCAATACTATAATTAAATTATACGAAACTTGTTTAATAACAATGATACATTATTTATCATGACACTTGGTCTTCACATGTAATTAAAACATATACATGGGTCATGCCCAATTTCTTTTCTAAAACTCTTACACTTATAAGTTATAAGTGAAATTTTAATACAAACTCTTTTGATAAAATTATTATTTGGAATATATTTTTCACACTTCTATTATATTTTATCACCTATAATCCAAATTCATCCTCTCTTTATATATGCTTATCTTCCGTACATCATCATCCCGTATTCATCAAACAAAAGCCTCGTCCTTCTCGACATACCTTCTGCGTATACCCTTCCAAGGGCCAATACTTAAAAACCATTGGAAAACTATTCCAACTTAAATGCGGCCACGCAAGCAACAACAACAACAACAACAAAAACATTTAAAATCTATAAAGTTAGTTAAACTTTATCGAGTCTTAAACATAAAGACTAAATTGCCGTATTAACTAGGTTGCGTGTTGAAGCCGTGCACTATCACTCCTTGCTTTAATTCCCTTTAGACTTCATATTGCACATTGCCAAGGTGAGTTTCATAGCCCCTACTTTTACTTGTTTTACAACTGTTTTGGGGGAAGATACATGCTCATTTTTACTTAAATGATTTAATTACAAAAATTTTGCATTCTATGCATACTATGCCCTTTGATTGATATGTTTTAAGATACATCATACCTAGATGCTTTAAGGACCACACCAAAACCTTTGACCTAGAATATTACGCAATTTTAGCTTAAGTCCTTAGATCCCAAATTGCCCTCTTCATGAACCGTCAATTCCTGCTGGAAGCGGGAATGTTATAAATAGATCTATTGAGGGTGACTCCTTCGGTTTGACCCAGCTTGGGTCAAGGCGAAACATATAACATGTCGGGACCGAAGTGTATGGGATAAACACTCGCCATGAGCTCACTAATTGTATGACTTCCTTGTGCATACGTAGAACCGTAGCCGGTTGCATGAACTTAGTGCTAGCGTAATAGATTCAATATATGACATTATATTCGCTGTAATGTACATATACCCTACTTATGGTCCACTAATGAAATCTCTTTTATGAAACCCTTTTATTAATTGAAATCATAAACTTTATGACATTATGCAAGACGTAATGATCATCAAGAACCAAATTTGAAACAATGTAATGAAATCCCTTTTAAATAAATCTATGAACTCACCAGCGTAAATAGACCCCTTTTAGCATGTATCTTCGTGTTTTGAAGTGATAGCTTATCTTTGGAGGCGCAAGGTAAAGGCATGGCATGGTCATAGACGACTCGATTTA
The DNA here is from genome assembly GCA_910596185.1 of Chrysanthemum makinoi. Classification (NCBI taxonomy): domain Eukaryota; kingdom Viridiplantae; phylum Streptophyta; class Magnoliopsida; order Asterales; family Asteraceae; genus Chrysanthemum; species Chrysanthemum makinoi. Next base: position 193,062,930 of record OU343220.1, on the reverse strand, counting down.
TGTGGGACCACCTTTTATAATGGGCCATTTTCCGCACTAATCAATAATGTAAACATTGTTTTAAGAATGAATAAAAGTTTATTTATGAAAAACCAATTGTTCTATGCTTATGTTGTGATACCAATTTAGTAGCATCCCGATACTTGTATGCTTTCGCTGAGTCATTTTTGGGGGTGTTACAAGCTGCTAATCTTGCCTCAAGCTCATTTCTCCCCCTCAAAAGGCCTGGTATGATCATTCTTGAACGAGCACAGATTTCAGGATCATACCATCTTATCCACCGACAAGAAGACCCCTATTCATGATTATGACAAGTCATTAAACAAACACCATTGTTACAATGTACTTTGTCTGCGAAAACAAAATAATACAATAAATATTAAGACGCACTTACTTCAACAGGACAACCAAAGAATCGACGCCTTGGGTTGGCAGAGGTCCAAGGCGCGAATAATAGCTTGCTTACCACACCAACAACGTTACCATCTTGAAACGATTATCGCTTTTGTAGAAGACTGCTTTTTGTAGGATAGTTTAGGGATGGATGATAAATGTCGACCAAACCGTGTTACACAGACATATATTAGCTACAAACACTGTACAACGGTTTCTATTTAGTACGCTACAGTGAAAGACAGTTTTGCCCTCACCAACATAACGTTGACAACGACATTATTGGTCAAGGGACGAGTTTGGCATATAATGCCAATGTTTTGGACCTCCGGCGATGATAATGCCGAGGTTTGTCCCAACGAGAAGCGGATTGACAAGTTTATGGACCAACCTGTATTTTAGTCTTGTTAAAACGACTCGGCCTCTCCAGATAAAGTGAACAGAAAAACCTAGTATGTTTATTGTATATTATTGGTAAAGTTTTATTTCATAGCTAGAAACAAGTTTTTTTACCCGTTGCAACGCGCAGGTTGTTATATCTCTTTATAAAACATCACAACCAAGGCCCCCCCCCCCCCCTTTTTTTAGAACTTGATGGTGCAGACCAAAAAGTTGTGTGAAGAGAGAATCAGTGATCTTTATTTGAGTACGTAGTGTACGTAAATTGTGAAGTATATCTGTGTTTAAAGGGTATGCTTGAGTGATACAGTTGATTACTTTATTGCAAATGTTTGTTGATAGAGTTGGTGGTGAACTAGAAAGCTAAGTTGACGTTGATAATGTTGGTCATTCTTATAACCGGTTTAAATAAACACTCGTCCTTTTGAAATAAGTAAATGATCTCGAGTAGACACGTAACTCCCTAACTTCTTGACAGGTAGTTAGTGTTAGTCCATTATATGATATGTTGTTGTAACGGGCCTAGCCCGATTCTAGAATTCTCTAATACCTCCTATTTATTTGTACATGTTATCTGTAATGAGCAATGAATCGAATGAGCATTATCTCCTAATACTAATATGGTATCAGGCCAATAAAAGTCTCGATCCATCCCATATTTAAACCACGCTCCTCTCCTCCAAACCTTCACCAGACGTTTAGCTAGAACCCTAAAAATACCTTACACCGATCCTGTAATCAGCCACGTTTTTCATTTGTGTTGGTAATTTGTGCCCGGTAACAAATCCACACACTTTTTCTCTTTTCGTGCTTAGGTCACATTATTTTGCTTAATTGTGTTGGTGATCGTGCATGGTCATTGATCCACACATTAATATTCAACACCTTATTCATACCGCATGTTCTATTCGTACCACTAAAAAAACCCTAGACCATCATGACAGTTACTGATGCTTCCGTTCCACTCTCGTAGACACTCTCCTCGGTTACTCATCACCACCTTATTACACGTGTGTCGGTTAAATTAGAACCTTGACAATTGGAATTACGCACCATGGGCGTATTTCTTTGAACAACTTTGTGGCGGCTATGAGGTTTTAAAATACATTAATGGCTTCCCTGCTACTACCTCCGTAACCCCTCTTACTAATAGTTAGACACTTATGTTGCTAAGCACCTATGCTCTTGCTTCGCCTAATTAAAAACAACATAAAACACTGAGTAACTTGAACAAAGAAAACTCGTTCATGTATAAATAAAACTCTGAGTAGAAAACATGGTACAACTTTTATCTAATTGACGGGTAGCTTCACCCGAGCTTGGAAGCAAATAGCAAGGTCAATCGGTCAGAAGTCCCACACCCTCTCCTGGATGCTCTAAATCAACGACTCATGGCTAGGTATTGAGGATGGTGGTTAATCATAAGTTTCAACATACAATCAATAAAATGGATATATAATAAGCTGCAATGTATTTTATTTTTTGAAAAACTATGTAGTGATAATATTAATACAACTCGCTTGCCTAACGCATTAAGTCCACGAAATTAGAACGTCAACTGAACCAAGTTTCACATTTTTGCCTTTTCACAAACCGGTCATTCGACCTTGAATATGCCACTTAACGCACCCTACGTAGCATATTTCTGCCAATATGAGTGTTTTGAATGTTGTCCATGAAGCGCGCTTCTATGAACGTTTTGACGTTTTTGTTCAAGCCCCTTGGTTCATGGTTCGAAGGACAGGCAAGTTTACCATTATGGGCATTTGTTCATTCATGTCGGCAATTGTCATTTTGCAAATACAACTTATGGTTTAACCTATTATATTGGATTTATTCCTTTACAAGTTAAAGAGTTTAAACCGTCAGACTAGATAACCAGTACTTGTTATCTTTACTGCAAATAACCCGTTATCCTTTAGCCAAGTTGCAAAATACTCTGCAATAGTAGAAGAATATTTGTACAAATCCTGTCATTTGTCTTTTCCGGTCAAAGTCATATTTTTAAAATAAAAAAATTCTTTACTTTAATATATTTTGAAATGTGACCATGATATGAGACATAGCCACAATGTTTTTTGATCCGTTCGTGATTTATTAGTATACTCTATGATTTTCAAGTTACGTATACGTAAAATATGTTAGATCTTGGTAACAAGAACAAAAGAAAACTCAAATTTTCAAACAAAATTAACGTTTAACATTGCATTAGAAGACACTCATAAAAGCATGTTTCTATTTTTCATAAACCAAACACTTCGTAACAATTAATCTTACTTGAACCAGAACAAGTTAACATTAACAATCCTACACTATCACCACCCATTAACCCCAACCTAATTAACTAATTTAACCAACTAATCTTCACATCATTCCAGGTGTAGAAATAGCAAGCTCAGGCAAAGCAAAACACTCGCCACCACCACCATTAGGACCACCTTCATGACCACTCTCTACCTGCCACGTGGCCGCACCACCATAACCACCACCACTACCAGCCACCACATAACCACCACCTTCACCACCACCGATACCAACACCATGAAAAGGCCAAACACCTCTCCCAAAACCCTCTTCAAACCCAAAGAAACCACCAGTAGTCCCACTCAACAAGGACGTAAAACTCTCACACATACGCAAGTGGTCCCCACCAAAAGGTGCCAACAACGTAGTTGTTGGCGGGGCCATGTGTCGAAACTCGAGATTCGAAGATGAAACAGCGTTTGTGTTGTTACTAGCATATGTGCTAGTGTTTGACAAACGTGAACGTTTGGCATTCTTACGACTACCACCGCCAACAGGAATATCCCTTAGTGTACCACCATGTGTCCAGTAACGACGACAACCTTTGCAAAAGTGACGAGGTTGTGAGAAGTTGTAGTTGTTGTAGTAACAAAACTTAGTATTAGTTGATTCACAACGTGGACAAGGTAAGTGTTCAGGTTCTGGTGGTGGTGCACCGGGTAAATGAGGTTTAACACCTGCTGTTAAAGTTGGCATGTTTTTTTTTTAAGAATAAGAAAAGGAAAATCTTTGTTTCTTTGTTGTGTGTTTGTTGGTGTGTTGGTTTTGTTGTTGTGTTTGGTTTGTTGGAGTGGGGATTTAAAGGGGTTAAAGGTGGCGGATAAGAGAGAGAATGGATGTAGATATTACAGAAGGAACATAGACATGTACTGTTGAATGTGGGCTCATCAGCCACCAACCTTGAATGTAGGTTTAGGACCTGAGGCTAGGGTATAGGGTATAGCTAGTCTGTTGTGTTTGTTACTGTACAATGTTTATTGGGTTTAACAAGTTTACTGCTGCGAATTAACCAGATAAGCTATCAGTATCTCAGAACAATAAATTAATGAGAAATATTAAGGTGGTTTTCTTGGTTTATGTTACGTTAAATATGTTTTGGCGTTAATTAATTATGTTTTGTAGCATTAATGAATGAAAAATGATTTGCACATTTAACAAATTAATTTGCACAAGCATATAAAATACAGTGTGAATTTTTTTACTATCACTTAAAGCATAAATAAAAGTGTTTCAATAAATTTTAAAAGTGTGCAAATCACTAATCTTAATGAATATATAAGATTTTTTTATGTGCAAAGTATCAATGTATCTACTAAAAGCATCTCCGATGACAATACTAAAATAGTGTAAAAATATCATTTTAGTAGCATATACTTGCATAAAATAAAAGTTGCTCCAATGTATAATACTAAATTTTTGTACTAAACATTTTTAACTATTATAAAGTACAAGTCAATACTATGAATAAAAAATATAATAGAAATAACATATATCAATATTCGACTCATCGTAAACGTATCGACGTAAGACTTATAAAAATATAGTTTATATAAATTAGATTTTATTTTTTTAGTTAAGTATCAAAAATTTAACAAATATGTAGATATCACGATCGACTAGGTGATCGATCGCCCCTACTATGGGTGTCGATCGCCTAATTTTTTTGCTAACCAATCGTCTGCACGATCTTCATTCGTCCAGTTCCTTTCTTTTTTTTGTTTTCTTTTTTTTACCATTCAGATGAACGTTACTTAAAAAAAAAACTTTCAACTTAAATATTTAACACTATAAACAACCCACTCATTCACCATTTTTCACACATTCAAACACATTCTCTATATACACATTCAAACTCATTCTCTAAAATCTACATAATTGATTCTTACGAACTATTTATTGTCGATTTATCTTTGGATGATGAACATGAAGTTAATAGCGAGTTTTTGCTATTTGCGGAAGAGTGTTGGGAGGCTTATCAGGCGTCAAACCCTAAAATCTCACGAAACCAAGTTAATAGGGATGATTTAGGTGCTCATAATCGTTAAGTGTGAGGGTTGAAACGAGCCGAGCCGAGCCCGAGCCTGCCAGAGCTCGAGCTCGGCTCGTTTAAGTTTTAAAAAGCTCGAGCTCGAGCTCGGCTTGTTTCGAGCCTTAAATTTTAAGCTCGAGCTCGGCTCGTGATATGTTATATATACTCGGGCTCGGCTCGTTTATACGATTTGGTAAAAGAAAAGTTAAAGTTGGGCTCGAGCTCGAGATCGGCTCGTAATATATCTTTATTGGGCTCGTTAATAAGCTCGGGCTCGTATATATATTTAAAAATTAAAATATCATAATGTCTTTTAGGCTCGTCTAGGCTCGCGAGCCCAAACGAGCTTTGTATGCAAAGCTCAGGCTCGAGCTCGATTAATAAACGAGCTGCAACTTAGGCTCGAGCTCGGGCACGTTTAGGCTCGACTCGTTTGAGCTTTTTACCGATCCGATCCCGAGCTTTTCACGAGCGGCTCAGCTCATTTTCACCCCTAGTTGTTGGCGGCTTACTTCTGCGAAAATCCACAGTATGACGAAAGAGCATTCCATGATCGTTTCTGAATGAGCCGAAACCTATTCACACGAATTGTTCGAGAGGTAACCGATCATTCCCCTTATTTTCAATAAAATCCTAGTTGTGTGGGCACACTGGTTATTTCCCCATTGATGAAGTGTATTTCGTCAATTCGTTAAGTGGCATACGGAGTCAATCCTGATGCTCTGGACGAATATCTGCAAATGGGTGCGACAACAATTCGTGAGTGTCTCCAAAAAATTTGTGAGGCCATCATGGAGTTACATGGTGAATAGTTTTTGCGAAAGCCAACATTTACTGACATTGAAAAACTCTATGCTTATCACTACGAAAAGCATGGGTTTTCTGGGATGATACGAAGCATTGATTGTACAGATTGGTCGTGGTCGAATTGCCCACACACTTTAAAAGTTCAATTTTGCAGGGTGATCACGGGTCATATCCTTGCATTTTATTGGAAGCGATCACCTCCCAAAATTTATGGAGTTGGCATGCGTTCTTTGATATCGTCGGGATGAATAACGACATTAATGTTTTACGTCAATCGCCTCTTTTCAATGATCTCAAAATGGGGAGAGCACCCGATGTGAAATTCGTTTATAAACGGGGAATTATCTTGCTGATAGGTATATCCGGAATGATCCGTTATTATGAAGTCCATTAAAATTCCAGAGACCAATGATCACAAACGAATATTCTATAAGATGATGCACGAATCAGCAAGGAAATATGTGGAACGAGCTTTTAGTGTACTAAAGAGCAAGTAGCTAATGATTAAACATTCAGCTAAAGGGTTTGACAAAAAAACCTATCAGATATAATGCACACATGCATCATATTACATAATATGATAATTCAGGACCAAGGGTGGGCGATATCTCCCATATTCTTTCGAGCGGAGCAGCACCGTGATTATGATGCCGTGAGAACGCATGTGGAATCGTTGAAAATAACCAAAGAGATAATCAACAGAACAACTCATCTTAGCATAAAAGCCGATTTGGTGAAAGACATTTGGAATCGTCAAAATCAAAACTAGTTTAGTTGTTTTATTATCGTAATGTTTTAATGTTATTTGAATTTTATTGTAATGTTTTAATTTTATTTGAATTAGAGTAAACTGCAAAATACATCCCTATGGTTTGCAATTTCTGAGACCTTACATCCCTGTCAGAAACTATTGGCACCTTACATCCTTCGTTAGTCAAACGTTTACCAACATACATCCCTAAGGACCAACGACGCAAAATTTTCTCCGTTAACTGCTAACGGGAGTATAAAGGAGGGTTGTTTTGGTCTTTTTACTCATATAAGGGATGTATTTTGCAGTTTACTCTTTTACATATAAGAGGGATGTATTTTGCAATTTACTTTTATACTTTACTTTTTTTTTTAATTATTATTATTATTATTATTATTATTATTATTATTATTATTATTATTATTATTATTATTATTATTATTATTATTATTATTATTTTATAAAACATCACTTTATTGAAAACTCAAAGGATTTACAAGAAGTTAGTGGGAAGCCGAGAAACCAACTGGGCCCCCACTCCTCTAGCAATAGCGAAACTAATACGACTAAAAATATGATCCGCAGCACGAGCACCAATGTCTTGCGTAAAGGAGAAAAGTCTAATACGCTTTAGTAAGGCTACCACCTCTTTCTCAAGTTCTCCAAATGAAGAAAAAGAAAAAGGGAGGAAGCCATATCCGATGTCTGCACATTTAGCCTCATACTGGACACGTTTACGTCGTGCAACCTCACTAATCGCGCCACGGCACAAAATCAAGCAACCCGATTCGTCAAGGGAGACGAACCTGTAAGATCAACACAAACATCACGCCCGCCATCCCAAGAATAAAGCAATATATCACCGGCCGCAAGGGTCCGGCCCATATCTCCATGAAGCCCAATATCCACCTCCTTACGAACGAAATCCGGACCGAGAGCATATATCAACAAGAACATCACGTACAACGTTATGGCGATGTTTAATACCAACAATACCCGCACATGAAACTGCATGATCCCCATAAATATCTCCAGTAAAGACCTAAGAACATGCCGAGCACGGTACTGGGCGGTGAAAAGGGAACACCCAATCGGTAACACAACACACAACGATAAGTCCCGGCGTTCATAGTTTGTCCCAATCCGGTATAGGAGCCACCCTAAGCCAATCTCAAGTATGATCCTCCTTTAGTGAGCTCCATAGCGCCACCTGTCGAGGAGATAGGTGGAACGTAGATTCAACATTTTGGGTAACCCGATCGAAATATATGTCTGCCAATTTCTTCATAAGTTTGGGGGCAGTGACCTCGCTAGGGTTACTCAAAAGGTCAATATCCATATTAGCGTTAAAAGTACATAGAGCATCATCAAAAGAGGGACCAAGAGTCTCAATACCAAGACTATGGAGAAGCTTAGTCGAGACTAGCAGATTGAAGTCTCGAAGCAAGAAAAGCATAGTTCAAAACATCACCGTAATATAAACCAAGCCTCCCAAAAGCGAAGGGCAGGGTGGCAAGTCTCCATTGCCAGTTGTCACACCCTCGCCGGAGGCGGAAATACGAGGTGTAACGGAAGGGAACATAAGCACAAGATAATAGAACATACCAACGTTAAGATTAAAAAGAAATAATAATACTCCATTACAATACTAGTTTAGCCGTCATCGGCAAATATATTACAAAGTTTAGTTCCCAAAATATTGCGTTCTATTACATAATGATTTGTAGTGACAATTGAAAACTTCATTATGCAAGACTTGGTAGAAAAAGCTTACTAACGATCACCTGAAATGCATGAGAGAAAAACGGGTCAACTATGAAAATAGTTGGTGAGTAAACACGTTTAGCAAAATAAGAAAAATCTCGTAAGAAAGAGTCCAAGGTTTCGGTCATCGGAAAAATAGTCCACAAAGCAAAGGCATTGTGTATCCACTCAGTTCCAAGTTCCGCCCATACAAAACTTGCAACCTGTGTGTACACAACCCATTGTACAAAAATATAGTGCGTCAAGTAGTCAAGTGTAAGCGGTCATAATAGTTCCCAAAGCAAAGGCATTGTATATCCACTCAGCCCAAGTTCCCCATACAAAACTTGCAACATGTGTGTACACAACCCATTGCACAAAATATAGCGTATCAAGTGGTCAAAATAGTTCACAATATAGTACCAAGTATATAATAATTTAAAGATGCTCCAAACATGGGAGACTTTGCCTTTGCTCCAACAAGGGAGACTCCTTTGTCACTCGACCACCTAAGCGAGATTTATTGAGAACACTCCACCATTTAGGCTTAGAATTATTGAGAACACTCCACCCAAGAGAATTATTGTGAACACGCCACCGACAAGGCGAGAATTATTGTGAACACTCCACCGACAAGGCGAGAATTATTGTGAACACTCCACCGACAAGGCGAGAATTATAGTGATGCTCCGAACATAGGAGACTTTAGGACAAGGTCATAACACGTACGATTCAATAAGTTCAAATAAGTCATAATTTAGTAATTAAGTTCAAGGATTTGATTCGAATTCACAAGTTCTAGTCAAAAGAGTTCACAATTGAACGGATCAATTTAATTCAAGTATGGTTCATGCCTTCAGCCCCAAAAATATAGTAAAACGGTAAAAAGGGAATGTGATTACTCACTAGCATAAAATGTTCAATAAGTTCATAAAACATAGATAGTTTAGTTCAAGTATAAATCATGCATTCCACCCCAAAACAATTTAAAGCATTTAAAAGGGGAGTCTGTGAATACTCACTTGATGAACAGATGTGACGACAAAAGTGGTTACACCGAAATGTAGCGTGAGTCTCAAAACTGACCTATTATGAATGATATGATATGAAATAAGTCATGATGTAATGTTATGCACGCAATTTGGATGATATTTATACCATTTGTGAGTTTTGAAAATAATACTTATCGTCGAAAAATACTCGTTTGACGTCTTGACCATTCTTAAATTACTTTACAAGTATTTACGTCAAAATGTCATCCTACAATGGTTTTATAATGATTCATAGTGAAATTATCACTTTTCGTCGTAAAACAATGTCGTCGGAAATTTCATGAAATTGACAAAAATAGCTTTGAAAAACTAGTCGTAAATTGGTGTACGTCGATCGTTAGAGAACGAACTCGACGGTTTTGGAAAGTTTGTATCGAAATCTAGAAGTTTCAGTTCAGGAGTTTTCGTCATAAAGGTCTCGAACATAAAGATAATAGAGGTTAAATATGGTGATTTTAGTTACCGTAACACTTATTTCAGAAAAATAATATAGTTTATCTAAAAATAATAGTTACGGCAAGTTTATGAAAACGTGTATATCTTAGTCGCTTTCAAATCCGCTTTTCTAATGTATTATATGTCCTTAGCTTCGTATCAAAGTATACTAATATATTTTTGACAAGTCGAAATAATTTATGAAGCTTAAGGCTCGTTTTGACTCGAATAGAGTAAAAATAGTATGCTGAAATTTTCAGAAAATATATATATCGTCGTCAAACTTGAAAAATTCATAACTTCTTCGTTATAACTCCGTTTTAATCCGTTCAAGCGCCCACGGATTCGTTTTAAAGTATATTTTCTAAATATCAAGGCCAAAAATTCGTGCCTACTGTTGGATTTTCCAGAAAATCAAAATAAGGACAGACCACTTTATATACTTGTCGAAAATAGTTTTTCTCGTACTAAACCTATTCCAATCCCTTCAAATCAACTCCAAAACTAATCTAATCCTACCATACACCTTCTTAGGGTGTCATGGGTTCCTAATCATCATCAAGACCAAAATATAACAAGGGAATAATTATAGGATGACTTTATATATATAAACTCTAAAATCAATGTAAAATGGTATAAATAAACACAAGTCTTGCATGTTTTTGCTCAAAAATGATGAGATGAGTATGAAATGAATATGTAAGATGAAAAATAAATATGAGATGCTTACAAGTTAATATGATGAGGTGCAAGGAACAAGGGTTAACCTAAACACCCTAGGTTTTTATTTCAAAACCTAAACAAGAGTGTATACTAGATTGTTTACCACTTGATTTGTAAAATTTTGATGAACTTCTTCTACCCTCTTTGTGTTGGCAGGTTTGGAGAGGAAAGGAAACAAGAGAGAAAAACAATCTTGACTATCTTGAATAATTGAGAATGAATGAAGTGAAGTAAAAGTAAGATTGAGTGTAGACTTATATGTAAGAAATATTACCAACTCATTAATGAGTTACCCTCATTTTGACGCCAAGGGTGATGTATTTACAATACATATATATTTTTTTTTTCTTTTAATTGTGTAAGTAAAATGACATAAGTAAATGTAACTTGTAGAATTGTATGTACATTAATGTATTTAAGGTAGTTTTAGGTAAAAGAGATTTTTAGTAGATCATAATAAAGTATAATGATATTATAAAAGTTGTAAAAATACATTCCTTGTGAAATTTGAGTGATAAAATAATTATCGAGCAATTTTTAAGAAAAGCGTCGTAATAATATAACTTTAACGATTTATATACCAAATAAATTCAAAACACTAGGTAAAGTCAAAATATAGTTTTTATAACTAAATGTAAGTATAAAAATATATCGGGATCATTTTTGAAAGTAACGGATTAAATATTCAAAATAATAACTCACGCGATAACGTTTATTAAATATAAAAATTACGCGTTAAATGTGAAATGAAATGCCATGAATGAATTAATATGATGCATATTTAATTTAAGAAATGACCGGAAATTTGAGAATTGTGACATTCTTCCCATGTCAGCGGAATCATGTCCTCATGATTTGATTAACGATACTATGGTCCGAACCTCGACAAGAGTTCTAAAAGTTCATGCTCGTATCAATGTCCTAAATGATCATATCAATGTCCATGCGTACAGGTTCCCCATTCAACTAAGTGCGTGCCGTGACTAGATTTGATAGGGTAAACTTACCCAATATCGAACGTAGCTCTCAAAAGACCTTTAGGTTGTCGATTATAATCTAATCTCACAACTCATCAAACAAGAACTGTCATGAGATTAAACTAAACCGACTTGAGTAAACTTGTCTCTTAGCTTGATTTTAGCAACTCATCAAACAAGAACTGTCACTAGATCAAGCTAGGAAACAAGTTGTTAGAAAGATAGGATTCCAAATCCTTGAATGAAGTCTTTTGAAAGATTCGCCCGATATTCGATTTGCTTACACAATCAAATTCAATCAACAAAATATATAACAACTAAGGTTGATATCAATAGGTCTCAAATTAATCAAGGTCGTGAACGTGGTAAAGATTGGAAGGAAGTTATGCACTCAAAATCATGTCGCATGCAAATAAGGTAGTTGTTCGAAAGAATGTACCCGTTAAGCGTTGCGGGCTTCCTCGGTACCCGGATAGAATGCTCGACCACGTCGCGGGAGGAATTTCAATGTTCGGTTCGGTGGACCTTCTATTGCCAATGCCGGTTTGGACGATTACCTCCTTGATTGGGAGTTCTTTTCACTTTGGGCATGGTATTGCGAAGGTGATCTAGGCTTCCACACTCGTAACATGCCTTTCTCTGTCCTTGATTCCCAGTCCTGTTTGAGCAATTTCGCGTGAAGTGGCCCGTCTGTCCACATTTGTTGCACCTTCGGCCGTCTCTAAGTGATGATAATTACATCGAGTGCACAAAGGATGTGGACCTATATCCTTTGCGCCTGGGTGGTCGCCCCATAGTTCGGGTTATTCGCTGCCTCTTGTTTTGGATTACGGTCTCGGTTTCCCGGTGATCCTCCTGCCGCTTTCGTCCCATTGTCGTTTGCTTTTGCTAGTTCTCCGGACACTGATCACATCATTTGTTAAGCGATACGCCATACTCACGGCTTGCGAGTGGTTGGGTTTGATGAGGTGACGTCCCTCCTAATTTCTGGTATCAATCCCCATATATATCGGTCAATCAACTTCTCCACTGTGGAAACCATGTGAGGAACCATCCTAGTTAACTCGTGAAACCGGATCGTGTACTTGTCGATCTCTACTCCAACCATCAAATGATTCCAAAATTCTTCTTCCGGTTTACGACTTCATCTTTTCTGCAGTACTCATCAGTCAGCAGTTTCTTAAATGCTTCCCAAGATAACGCATTTGTCCCTCTTCCTCTAATCAGCTTGATTGTTCCACCGTGTCAAGGCTCGACCTGTAGTAGACGCAGAGAACTCAACCTTGTTTCCTTCAAAGACATTTCGTGGATACTAAGTTTCGACTCAACATTCTCGAACCAGGTTAGCAATCCAATGGCACCCTCAGTACCATGAAATTCCATTGGCTTGCATGTCATGAAAGTTTTGTAGCTGCATCCTTGACCAGCATTTGAAGTACCTTCTCCGTTGTTGGTTCGTCTAGCATCGAGATGTGTTAAAATTTGGGTGAGTAGATCCGCTATTCCAGCAGCATTGTTTTCTGGATTGTCATTGTTGTTTGGGTTGCGTTGTTGTTACCTCCGGCGAGGCAGTGTTTCTTGCGCCATGATCCTCAGAGGACCAAAACATCGGGTTGAGCAAACGACATTGAACGAAGTCGATGAGGTGCGAACGGTGGTAATGTGTTATAGTGATCGAAATATGACAGGGATCGGGGACATGCTATGTCTATCAAGTCGAAAGATGGAAAAGAGAAGATATGAACGAGGTACGGTAATGTAGACGTGAACGTAAAAACATACCATGCATACCCACCCGACCAATGCAACTTGGTGACTGGACTCAAAAGACTCGACTAAACATGATTTAAAACTACCACTCTTATCTTTGCATGGTTCTTCATAAATTAGACATAGTTGATCAGGCTATGTATAATTTATGAGTAACAATGCAACGATAGGACTAGATGACTCGGATGATGTTCAATGTTTAATAAAATAAAATAATTTTTTTTTTCTGTTATAGTGATTTTATTTTTGAAAAAAAATCGGCATTCTCTATAACCTTTGGCTCTGGTACCAATCTGTCACACCCACGGAGGCGAAATACGAGGTGTAACGGAAAGGAACATAAGCACAAGATAATAGAACATACCAACGTTAAGATTAAAAGAAATAATACTCCATTACAATACTAGTTTAGCCGTCATCGGCAAATATATTACAAAGTTTAGTTCCCAAAATATTGCGTTCTATTACATAATGATTTGTAGTGACAATTGAAAACTTCATTATGCAAGACTTGGTAGAAAAAGCTTACTAACGATCACCTGAAATGCATGAGAGAAAACGGGTCAACTATGAAAATAGTTGGTGAGTAAACACGTTTAGCAAAATAAGAAAAATCTCGTAAGAAAGAGTCCAAGGTTTGGTCATGGAAAAATAGTCCACAAAGCAAAGGCATTGTGTATCCACTCAGTTCAAGTTCCGCCCCATACAAAACTTGCAACTTTGTGTGTACACAACCCATTGCACAAAAATATAGTGCGCCAAGTAGTCAAGTGTAAGCGGTCATAATAGTTCCCAAAGCAAAGGCATTGTATATCCACTCGTTCCCAAGTTCCGCCCATAAAAAACTTGCAACCTGTGTGTACACAACCCATTGCACAAAATATAGCGTATCAAGTGGTCAAAATAGTTCACAGTATAGTACCAAGTATATAATAATTTAAAGATGCTCCGAACATGGGAGACTTTGCCTTTGCTCCAACAAGGGAGAATCCTTTGTCACTCGACCACCTAGGCGAGATTTATTGAGAACACTCCACCATTTAGGCGAGAATTATTGAGAACACTCCACCGACAAAGCGAGAATTATTGTGAACACTCCACCGACAAGGCGAGAATTATTGTGAACACTCCAGCGACAAGGCGAGAATTATTGTGAACACTCCACCGACAAGGAGAATTATAGTGATGCTCCGAACATAGGAGACTTTAGGACAAGGTCATAACACGTACGATTCAATAAGTTCAAATAAGTCATAATTTAGTAATTAAGTTCAAGGATTTGATTCGAATTCACAAGTTCTAGTCAAAAGAGTTCACAATTGAACGGATCAATTTAATTCAAGTATGGTTCATGCCTTCAGCCCCAAAAATATAGTAAAAACGGTAAAAGGGAATGTGATTACTCACTAGCATAAAATGTTCAATAAGTTCATAAAACATAGATAGTTTAGTTCAAGTATAAATCATGCATTCCACCCCAAAACAATTTAAAGCATTTAAAAAGGGGAGTCTGTGAATACTCACTTGATGAACAGATGTGACGACAAAAGTGGTTACACCGAAATGTAGCGTGAGTCTCGAAACTGACCTATTATGAATGATATGATATGAAATAAGTCATGATGTAATGTTATGCACGCAATTCGAATGATATTTATACCATTTGTGAGTTTTGAAAATAATACTTATCGTCGAAAAATACTCGTTTGACGTCTTGACCATTCTTAAATTACTTTACAAGTATTTACGTCAAAATGTCATCCTACAATGGTTTTATAATGATTCATAGTGAAATTATCACTTTTGTATTAGGTAAAACAATGTCGTCAGAAATTTCATGAAATTGACAAAAATAGCTTTGAAAAACTAGTCGTAAAATGGTGTACGTCGATCGTTAGAGAACGAACTCGACGGTTTTGGAAAGTTTGTATCGAAATCTAGAAGTTTCAGTTCAGGAGTTTTCGTCATAAAGGTCTCGAACATAAAGATAATAGAGGTTAAATATGGTGATTTTAGTTACCGTAACACTTATTTCGTAAAAATAATATAGTTTTTCTAAAAATAATAGTTACGGCAAGTTTATGAAAACGTGTATATCTTAGTCGTTTCAAATCCGTTTTCTACGTATTATATGTCCTTAGCTTCGTATCAAAGTATACTAATATATTTTTGACAAGTCGAAATAATTTATGAAGCTTAAGGCTCGTTTTTGACTCGAATAGAGTAAAAATAGTATGCTGAAATTTTCAGAAAATATATATATCGTCGTCAAACTTGAAAAATTCATAACTTCTTCGTTATAACTCCGTTTTAATCCGTTCAAGCCGCCACGGATTCGTTTTAAAGTATATTTTCTAAATATCAAGGCCAAAAATTCGTGCCTACTGTTGGATTTTCCAGAAAATCAAAATAAGGACAGACCACTTTATATACTTGTTAAAATAGTTTTCTCGTACTAAACATATTCCAATCCCTTCAAATCAACTCCAAAACTAATCTAATCCTACCATACACCTTCTTAGGGTGTCATGGGTTCCTAATCATCATCAAGACCAAAATATAACAAGGGAATAATTATAGGATGACTTTATATATATAAACTCTAAAATCAATGTAAAAATGGTATAAATAAACACAAGTCTTGCATGTTTTGCTCAAAAATGATGAGATGAGTATGAAATGAATATGTAAGATGAAAAATAAATATGAGATGCTTACAAGTTAATATGATGAGGTGCAAGGAACAAGGGTTAACCTAAACACCCTAGGTTTTTATTTCAAAACCTAAACAAGAGTGTATACTAGATTGTTTACCACTTGATTTGTAAAATTTTGATGAACTTCTTCTACCCTCTTTGTGTTGGCAGGTTTGGAGAGGAAAGGAAACAAGAGAGAAAAACAATCTTGACTATCTTGAATAATTGAGAATGAATGAAGTGAAGTAAAAGTAAGATTGAGTGTAGACTTATATGTAAGAAATATTACCAACTCATTAATGAGTTACCCTCATTTTGACGCCAAGGGTGATGTATTTACAATACATATATATTTTTTTTTTTCTTTTAATTGTGTAAGTAAAATGACATAAGTAAATGTAACTTGTAGAATTGTATGTACATTAATGTATTTAAGGTAGTTTTAGGTAAAAGAGATTTTTAGTAGATCATAATAAAGTATAATGATATTATAAAAGTTGTAAAAATACATTCCTTGTGAAATTTGAGTGATAAAATAATTATCGAGCAATTTTTAAGAAAAGCGTCGTAATAATATAACTTTAACGATTTATATACCAAATAAATTCAAAACACTAGGTAAAGTCAAAATATAGTTTTTATAACTAAATGTAAGTATAAAAATATATCGGGATCATTTTTGAAAGTAACGGATTAAATATTCAAAATAATAACTCACGCGATAACGTTTATTAAATATAAAAATTACGCGTTAAATGTGAAATGAAATGCCATGAATGAATTAATATGATGCATATTTAATTTAAGAAATGACCGGAAATTTGAGAATTGTGACACCAGTCACCAAAACCAGGCCCAGAAGCCGTGACAATACGCTCCAAGGAAGAACGAAGAGCCGCATCAAAAGAAACCTGGGCACACTCAAAGATCCGAGGTGAACATGTACGCATAGAAAAATATAACTTCGAAATACCAGCGCATGCACGGAGCAACAACAGCTCACATTGGGCCACTTCATTAGAAAACCAAAATAAATTTTACAAGAAATTGGTGGGAAGCCGAGACACTAGTTGGGCTCCCACTCCTTTCTGAATACAAAAACTTAGTTTATGAAAAATAAAAGCACCACTTTTGACATTATTCGAGTGCCTGACAGCAACAGTCTTAATGCGTGAAAGTGTATCTAAGGCTTCCGCGTCGAGCTCCCCGAAAGTAGAAAAAGCCAAAGGAATGAACTTGTAACCGACAGCATTATGTAGAGCTACCCTCGGAGCCCACAAAGTTGCATCAATATTATTATTATTATTATTATTATTATTATTATTATTATTATTATTATTATTATTACTATTATTATTATTATTATTATTATTATTATTATTCACTCATATTTTATTTTCTAACGTTTTCATTCGTTTTCGTCCATTTTTTTATACGTTTTCGTCTGTTTTTTTGTTTCGTCCATTTTTTACCCGTTTTAGTCCCATTTTTTCCGTTTTCTTACGTTTTTATATGTTTTTATCAGTTTTTATATGCTTTCATCTGTTTTCGCCATTTTTTTTTTCGTTTTCTTGTGTTTTGTACGGTTTTTTTCTTTTTTCCTGTTTTTTATGTTCTTATACGTTTTTGTATTGTTTCAACATATTGAAAAATTATTTCAAAAAGAAAAAAAAATTGAAAAAAAAAATTCCAAAACAAAGTTGAAATTTTTCGCAAATTTGGAAAAAAAAATCAAAAAAAAATTGGGAAAAAAAATTTCCGAAAAAAAATTTGAAAAAAAAATTCAAAATTTTTTTTTTCCCGAAATTTTTTTTCAATTTTTCTTTTTCAGAAATTTCTTTTCAAATTTAAAAAAAAATTGGAAATTTTTTTTCAATTTTTTTTCGGAATTTTTTTTTTCAAAACTTTTTTGGATTTTTTTTTTCTTAAAATTTTCGAAAAAATTCCAATTTTTTTCAAATTTTTTCAATTTTTTTTTTGAATTTTGAAATAGTACAAAAACAAACAAAAACGTAAGAAAAACAGACAAAATGTAAGAAAAACGGATAAAAATGTAAAAAAAATGGATGAAAACGGGCAAAAGCGAATAAAAATAGACAAAACGTAAGAAAAATGGACAAAAACGGATGAAAACCGATAAAAACGTAAGAAAAACGGACATAACGTAATAATAATAATAATTAAAAAAAAAGTAAAGTATAAAAGTAAATTGCAAAATACATCCCTCTTATATGTAAAAGAGTAAACTGCAAATACATCCCTCGTATGAGTAAAAAGACCAAAACAGCCCTCCTATATACTCCCGTTAGCAGTTAACGAAAAACAATTTGCGTCGTTGGTCCTTAGGGATGAATGTTGGTAAACGTTTGACTAACGAAGGATGTAAGGTGCCAATAGTTTCTGACATGGATGTAAGGTCTAAAAAATTGCAAACCAAGGGATGTATTTTGCAGTTTACTCTTTGAATTATTATGTAAGGTTTTAATTATTAATGAAAGTTAAGTTTGTTGTTAAAAATGTTTAAAATATATATAAAAAAAAATGAAGGTCGCCTTACTGTGGCAACCAATTGCCTGTAGGTTGCTGGAGAGAATGTAACGGATAAAATGGGGTCAAACCCCCTTACTATTGTGTCCGGCCTAAGTGTATTGAGTATGATGAAGAGTCAAAGCTTTTCATTTGGGCCCCACTGGGTGGTACATCATTTTAACACTAACACTTCAAAATAACCCCAATTTATAACAAATTTTAACTAAGCCACTTTATACCACACTTCCATTTTATTTTCTTTTATATTTTTACAAATCAACTAAATTTCATTCATTAAAATACAACTTCTATTCATAAATAAAAAACTAGAAAATAGATAATTAAACATAAATCTTAAAAACATATATATATATATATATATATAGGGTAGAGTTAAAATAAAAAGACAAATATCCGTAAAAAGAATAAAAAGATTTATTTTTTTAAAAAAATTCTCCAAAAATTCCAAAAAAATTCCACAAGATCGGGTATGTTGGTGCATAAAACTTTTGTGAAAACATTTTTCATAATTTTGAGTTTTGATACGTTTTTAATGCACAAAAACAATTTCGATAAGCAAAAAAATTTTGATGCACAAAATTTTCAACTTGATTTAGTTAGATGCTAATGTTATTTTGATGAAAAAGTCAAAAGAAGTTGGGTGCAAAACTAATTTTTGATGCACAAAAACGATTTAATGCTTAAAACATATTTTTCATAATTTTTTCGTAAGAAATGTCCACTTTTAGAAAAAAGTTTTTCACAACTTTTCATGCACCATCATACCGATATTGTGGAATTTTGGGGAATTTTTCGAAATTTTTTTGAAAAAAATCTTTTATCTTTTACGGATATTTGTCTTTTTATTTGATCTTTATCCTATATATATATATATATATATATATATATATATATATATATATATATATATATATATATATATATATATATATATATATATATATATATATATATATATATATATAGGATTAGAGCTTTTCTATTGCTCTGTAATTGTTGATGAAACGTCGAGTGGTGTTGGTGTGAGGGCGAGCAACGACGAGCTTGCTCGTCACCGCACCCCTTCCTTTAATTTTCATACTCCCTTTGTCCTAAAATATTGTTTACAAACAAAAACATGCATTTTAAGAAAAACATCATCATTACAACTTTATCTTTCTTATTTTTTTTAGAACAGTTTTACCCTTAATTAATTCATTTAGAACTTCTTTAATGTTTGTAACAATAACTTCGAGTACCAAAGGGCCTCTGGTCTAGCGGTATGGAGGTTTTACCCTCCTAGGTAAGGTCTCAAGTTCGAGTCTTGTCTAAGGCGATAGGGGTTTCCTCTCGCGTGCTTAAAGGGAAGGGTGCCATTGCCTTCTGGGCTGGACCCAACCTGGTTGTGTGGGCTTGCTACGCCTTCTGGGCTAGGAGCCATGTAGCCACAATTGCCGTTCAAAAAAAACAATAACCTCGAAGTGAGGGTAAAATGGTTAACTTGAACTAAATTCATTATTTATTTTTGAAAGTGAAAAATATTAATTTGAAACAACTCAAAATGAAAATATATATAATAAATGTGAGACGGAAGGAGTACTAGGTTTACAGACGAATCGACATTGTCGTTGTCAAACAATTTTTCTTGTTTGAAAAAGTGAACTGTATTAACAACCGGCACCAAGAAGGAGCCAAACACTATTCAAACATGAGGCGAAAAAAAAGGATAAAAACCAAAGCTACCCACTAGCTAACAAGGAAGGGAACTAGGGGTTGGGGGGGCAGGAATTGCAGTTCAAAGAGAAGCGTTTACATCTAGTTGCAATCAGTAACATTGATAACCACTTAATAGAAGGAAAACATCGACCAGAGTATTGACAACCTTGTTTTTCCATTTCCAAATTATATATAAGTCCTTAAAGTATACATATTATATATTTCAAATATGTTTCACTTAGAAGCTGGAAAAAGTCGGCAATAACTTGAGTGAATCTTATATAAGCTTGAGCTCGACTCAATAATATTTCGAGCTTATTTTTTCGGCACAAGCTCATGCTTGAGCCCCAATAAAACTCGGCCCAAACAAGCTCGAGCCGAGTTTAAGCTCGAGTTACTCGACAAAAGCTTAACTTGTTTACTCTCTAGTAATAATTTCATAGTTTAATATACTAAATATGTGTTAAAGAAACAAACTTATCAAAAAAGTTGATATTTTTTCAAAAATCAAATAACCTTGTAATATATACATTAAGTGACGAAATCAACAAAACTGTATTATTAAATGTTTTTTAAGCTAGCTGGACATTCAATAAAAATGGGTGCAAAAGGTTGTGTAAACATGGATGAATGAATTTTGGGGCAAACTTGAGTGAGAACCTAACATTAAAAAAGGGGTTGTACTATTGGAACCCCCTTATGATGTCACATCATAAGAGAATATTCTTTTTATCTCTTATTTTTTCAAGATAACACAATTTCGTTACGCTCAGATTTCGACAGTTTTAAGCGTTTGACTTATTAAAATTTATATTTACTGTTCCCCATTTTCAGGTTTATAGTTTTTTGATATAAATAAAATTATAAAAATAAAAAAAAATAAAAAAAAATAAATAAAAATTTTTCAAAAATAATAAGGGGGTCAATCTAAAAAATAGGGGGGTCAAAATAACCCAACCCTAAAAAGCAAAGGTGAACATGATTAAAAGTAGAGCAACATTATAACGCATAATGATTGCACGATGTCTCCGAAGAGGAACCCACAGTAATAATAGGTATGTATACGTGTGTACAAACCTTAGTTTGTCAACAATTTTAATAAAATGTGATTATTAATCAAATTAACTACGAGTATTATCTTTTACACGCTTTTTTTACTTACGTATAAGGAATATATTAATACTATGATAATAATACTACTGTAATTGACATAGAGTGAGCTATCTCGATCATTAAGAAACGTGCCTAGAATTATTAGTTAGACGTGTATAAAATAATTAAGCTCAATATGTATAAATTGACCAACACCAAAATTTATTCATATCGTTGCTCTGTCCACATACATGCATGTATACGTTCACATTGATATGTTTCTTTATGCTTAGAGCTCGTTTCATTAAATTAATTCTGTATGACGTATAGTTTAATCGGATCTCAATTTGTGAGCTTCAGAACGGGACGTTTTCATATAATGCAAAACAAGTGGGACACTATGTACATCTGATCTTTTACGATTTTCAAACATTCTAAATGATATAAATGTAGAGACCCGTGTATTCTCTTATTAAATTTTCGAAACATACTAAATTCTTTTATAAAATATTTTGCTCGTGCCATCAATATAAAAATATTTGGTTGCGATGTTTGAAAACAATATCAGGGCATAGTAAGGCCCTCAAGACCGTGTATTCAGACAAGGGGAACACGTCCTTCTTGTTACGGAGGTCTTCAAGACGAGTCTAATATGGAAAAAATGCAAGCCTTAGTCGTGTGCAAGACCGAGTCGTGAAATAGAGGATGAAAATAAGGCCAACGGTAAAAAAAAAAAAAAAAAAAAAAAAAAAAAAAAAAAAACCCATTTGGCACTTTAAAAAAAATTGTTAATTTTATCCTTATAAATAACCCAATACTTTTTCATTTTTATTTACACTTTAAAACACATTATTTCTTTTACACTTTACACTTCTCGTATAAAATAAAATGATTACGAACATTTTTTTTTACATCTGAAGATGAAGAAGGAATTTTTTTTCTTCTTTTTTTTAGGCAATGTATTAAAGGACCCCAAAAACAGGGCCTCACAAACCAAATTGTACAATCAGACCGAGGGGGCGAAACAACCCAAAACAGAATTAAGAACACATATACAACTATGGAATTATCTATATATACTATAGAGCAAGACATGTTTTGCACATTAATTGCTAACTTTCGCAAGTTGGCAAAAATAGCCCATAAAGTTTAGGTATCGTTGCAAAGTAAGTCCTCTATCATTAATTGCTATCTATAGCAATTTGGCAAAAGTAGTCCCTAAGGTTTAAGTGTCGTTGCAAAGTAAGTCCTGTAGAATTAATTGCTATCTATAGCAATTTGGCAAAAATAGTCCCTATCCAAATTCACGTCTACAAAAGCAATCCCGCTGCATCGCGCGGGTTTCCATACTCGTTAGATTGAAGGGCCCAGCCACCCAGCATCTCCAATCCAACTTCACCTTCGAACAAATATGAGCCGACATCCATAACTTAGACAATCATTGGATGCTGAGAAGATGTCCTCGTTCTTAACAACTTTCATATCTCCCTCCAAAGCATGAACAAACGATTTTCTAATTCTAGACAACCCATAAGGAAATTTGGAAGACTCAGTTTATAGCTTTAATGATATTCGGGCAACCTTGAATCTTGATGTTTCCCTTAGCTATATTATAGAGAATGACGGGAAGAAAACCAAGGGAGGAAGATTCCACCAGCTCCAAACCTTTCTCCAATCAAGCTAGGTGTTTTAATAGAGCCAACGACATACTATATGAATTATCAAGCTTTCACTTCTAGTATATCAAAAACTCCGACATCATGTAGAGATCATTACGGTAATCATGATCATCTAGTGGTCGTTTATCTCATTTTATTTGAATTTTTGTTGTAATGTTTTTTTATTTTAATTATTAATATTTTTTTAGTGTTTAAGAAAATAAGAAAGAAAGAAAATAAATAAAAATAAAAGTTGTCTGTCTTATTACACTAAATTAATAGTAAAATTGGTTGTTAAAAGATAAAACTGATGTAACGTTAGCTAGCGATGTTAAACGTGCTCTTGAGATGTCTTTATTAGAGATCTAGCCTAAGGGTGAAAGTCAATAACTATCGCACTAGGTTTCATTAGTGGCTATCTATCATTGAGACTAAGGGCCTGATTGGTTTGTAGGTGGTTTTAGGATTTGGATTTAGATTTGGTTTTGAATTTGGATTAAGATTTAGATTTGAATATAATGTAAAAGAAAGAAAAAAATATTTAATACTAGTAGTTATTTTATATGATAATTTTTTAGTAAAAAATATTATTATTTAAAATAAAATTAAAAAGAGATAAGAGTATAATGTTAGATGGAGCCCACTAAAATATTAATAATTATTAAAAGCTAACTATTTGTTGTTGAGATTTGACGATCCGCGTAAAGCGAATCTATCTTTCTCTGTCTTTCTTTTCTCCTCTCTCTTCCTCATCACGTTTTACTCATCACCATCTTCAACATCAAGTATTATTACAATTAAACCATACCATCATCTTCCCCATCTCAGCCCGATCTCAATAGTACCGATTAGTCGCCGGACCTCCGACGCGCCGCCACGCGCCAGCGACAACATCGGCGGAATTTATATTTCCGGCGATATAGAGTATTTAACTCGCCGACTGTTTGCCCTTTGTGATTTCCGAGCACTTACTTTAATCCGGTGCTGTACCTGATTTTCGGCCAAGTGCCTGGCTTACTTTGTGTTTTTCTCTCACGTTGTTTTTCTTTGCGTGTTGATTGAGTTTTCTTTGACGGTGATCCTCCGCCGATTGTTGGAAGGTTTTCACGGGAATCCGCTTTATCGCCATCACGCACGGATTTCTCCACCGGCTAATTTTTCTCGACTAATCGGAATTTTTTTCCGGCCCAGCTAAGTTCTACTATTATTATTATTATTATTATTATTATTATTATTATTATTATTATTATTATTATTATTATTATTATTATTATTATTATTATTATTATTATTATTATTATTTTGTTTTTTCTTTACTTACTTCCTTTTCAGTTCGTGTTCCTGCATATTTTTCTATTTTGATTATTGGCTTTCTTTGTGTTGTTTCCTTTGTGGTGTCTTGATTAGTGAGCTTGTTTGGCTAGCCACTTTTTTGCTGATAGTTTGCTGATAGTTTTCTTGGTCTAGGATAGACCCCTTGGCTAGTGATGGTAACCTGAGGTCATGTCTTGCCGGGTTGGGCGGGGTAGACGGGGTAGGAGGGGTTAGTGGAGTTGGCGGGGATGGTAGGGTAGGCGGGTTTAGGGTGGGTAGGGTTTCTGCTAGGGCTGCGTCTTCTAGTAGGATTAGGGTGGGTAGTTGGAAAGTTGGGTCTCTTACCGGTAAGCTCTTTGAGCTTGCAGATGTGTTGAGGAGACATAAGGTTGACATTGCGTGCTTCCAGGAGACTAAATGGAATGGTTCAAGCACGAGGGAGGTAAACGGCTACAAGCTCTGGTACTCGCTCTAGGTCACGAGAAACGGAGTTGGTGTTATTTTGGCGCAGGACTCAAGGATAATGTAGTGCAAGTGACTCGAGTAGCGCGTGGATTATGGTGATACTTTGGTTATCCATGGGGAGACCGTCAACGTTATCGCGCATACGCACGCACAGTGGGCGGAGTGAAGCGAGAAGAAGAATTTCGGGGCGATCTTGACGAGCTCGTGAGGGAGTGCCCGTCGGATCGGCGTTTGTTTATAGGTGGTGACTTGAACGGCCATATAGGTGCGGACGAAGATGGTTACGAGGAGATACACGGAGGGTTTGGCTTCGGAGTTAGGAATGACGAAGGTCGATCGATTTTAGAGTTTGCTACCGCCACGACTTGGTAGTAGTGAACTCTTTCTTCAAGAAGAGGATGTCCACTTGATCACTTTCCCGAAGGGGTCACAACACCCGATTGACTATCCGCTTGGTGCGAATAAGTGACCTTAGTAAGTGCAGGGGACGTAGGGTTTTCCCAGCGAGACTTGCTCATCCCAACACAAATTGGTAGCGGTGACATGCTTGTCGAGAGGCAACAACCAAGGAGATTAGTGACCGGGGTGCCGAGGATTCTTTGGAAGAATTTAAACCGCTAGGGGCAAAATCGCTTTAGAGTGAAAGTCTCGAGGGGCTTGCTACTCGGCCGGATGACTTGACGGCTAGAGACGCTGACCGGTTGTGGGCACTCTTGCCGCATTATCAAAGATGCAAAGAAAGGATTCCCTTGGGGTGGCTAGAGGGACATCGAGGTCCCAACCGGCCAACAGAGAATCTTGGTGGTTTTGCGAGGAAGTGTAATCCAAAGTCGCCGAGAAACAATCTAGGTTCAGAGAGCTTCTTTTGTGCCGAGAGGGTCGCCAAGCCGACATTACTGCGGCAAAAGAGAGGTATAAAGTAGCAAAAAGAAGCGAAAAAGGCTCGGCAAAGGACAAGGCGTATGAGGATTTGTATAAGAGACTGGACTCCAAAGAGGGGCTAACGACATTTTTAGGATTGCTAAAGCCCGAGAGAGGAGAAGGAGGGACTTAGGATGCGTAAAGTATATCAAAGATGAAGGAGGACAGACCATTGTGAACGTAGAGGATATCAGGAAGAGATGGGGAGATTATTTCTCCTCACCTTTCAATGTAGGAAGGGTCAAGGCAGCAAGGAACAAGAGAACCTTAGCCAAAGTAAAGAGTGCTACTATTCAAGGATTAGTCGACCAGAAGTGAAGATCGCACTACAGAAGATGGGAAGAAACAAAGCGGTAGGACCGGACCAAATCCCCATAGAAGCTTGGAGGTTTCTGGGAGATAGGGGGTTAGATTGGTTGACATGCCTCTTCAACAAGATCTTCTACAGGGATAAGATGCCAGAAGAATGTAGACTCAGCGAAGTCATCCCCATCTACAAAAATAAGGGAGATGTACAAGTGTGTAGCAATTATAGGGGCATTAAGCTCCTCAGTTACACCATGAAGCTTTGGGAGAGAGTTATTGAGAGAAGGTTGAGAAGGGAGACGAGGGTGTCAGAGAACCAATTTGGTTTTATGCCAGGAAGGTCCTCGATTGAGGCTATTCACCTCCTCAAAAGTCTCATGGAGAAGTATAGAGAAAGACAAAAGGACTTGCATATGACGTTCCTTGATCTTGAAAAGGCCTATGATAGCTGCACGCTTGAGTTGATTTGGAGAACTCTTATCGACAGAGGAACCCCAAATAGATACGTGAGAGTTATTAGGACATGTACGAGGGGCTAAGACTGTACGGTAATGTCCCCTGTGGGACCTCGAGTTTTTCCCATGGAAGTTGGGCTCCATCAGGGATCCGCCATTAGCCCCTACCTCTTCGCCTTGATTCTAGATGAGTTAACTAGAGGGGTACAAGAGGGCATCCTGTGGAACATGATCTTTCTTGATGACATTGTGTTGGTGGCGAATCGGGAAGGGTTAAACACCGACTTGAGCACCGAGAGAGGCTCTTGAAGACAATGGCCTTCTGAGCAGGGAGAAGACCAATACGAGATGTGATTTTGGGAGGATTGAGCCGCACCACCACGAACAAATTGATATTCATATCGGTGATCGACCGACACCCAAGGAGTCATTTAGATACCCGGATCGATTATACATAAATCCGGAGGATAGAGGAGGACGTAACCCACCGGATTAGGCGGGGTGGGCGAGATGGAGGCGGCTTCGTGAGTCCCTTGCGGTGAACATCCCTTTAAGTTAAAGTCAAAATTCTATAAGGTGGCGATTAGACCGGCTATCTTGTACGGCTCTGAATGTTGGCCCATATTAAAGGCACATGCTAACATGGTAGAGGTGGCAGAACTGAGGATGCTAAGATGGACGTGTGGTAAAACCTTGATTTACATGATCCCGAACGGAGTTTTCAGAGAAAAACTTGAGGTCGGGAATATTGTTTCGAAAATGAGAGAAGGAAGGTTGAGGTGGTTCGGACATGTCGAGAAGGCCACGCCGCTAGAAGGGTCAAGCGCTAGATGTAGATAGCGTGAGAAGGAGAGGCGCACCCAATATCGTGGGAGGATAGACTTAAGCTTGACATGATGGAGCTTAGTTTGACCGAGGACATGATCTCGGATAGGAAGGGGTGGAGGGATAGAATTAGGATTTGCGGGTAGTGGTGCTAGGTGCCTAGCTTTTAGGTGTCCCCTTTGCCTCCTTGTGTTTTGTTTTGTGGCCTCTTTTGCTCTGCCGTAGTCTTAGGCCCCGCGTGCTCGTTGCTCTGTTGTTGGTCCCTCGTGTTTCGCCTGCTTTGTCTTGCTCCCTGCGTATGGATTTTTGGTGCTACGTGTTTTTTGCATCAGCTTTATGCCTAGTGTGCTACTTTGCTTTTATCTGTGTTGCCCCCTTTTGTTGACTGCTTTTGGTGTACCTGGGCTTTTAGTTTTATTTCTGTTGCGCTTTGCTATTGGCTTATTTTAGGTGTGCTTGTGCGTGGCTCTTTTTCCTGTATGCCCTGTTTGCTTGTTTGCTTGCTTTCTTTTACTTCGCTTTTGCCTATTGTTTTTGTCGTATGCTATCTCTATACTTTCGCACTAGCACCCATGCACTTGCCGGAGGTCTCATTGGAACCAGTCTCTCTACACTCGGGTTTATCCTGGTGTAGGGGTAGGATCTGTCTACATCTTACCTCCCTCATACCCTGCCTAGGCGGGATTGGGTTTGTTGTTGTTGTTGTTGTATTAAAAGCTAACTATTTAATAATCTTTCAATCTATCATTCCTCAATTCATTCCAACTTCTAAAAGATACAACCAAACAATTGTTTTAGGTGACATCAATCCAAAACTCATATTACACCCTCAAACCAAACAGGCCCTAAGTATTTTAAATACCTATTTAGCAAGTAATAATTAGGTACAAAACATTTGCTATATAGCATAGCATTTGGATTGATATAAAAGTAAACCCACAGTTGTTGATATGTTTTCACTATATACTAATACGTAGTACTATACTTGTATCCAAACTAACATAAACTTAAGACATCTCGTTCACGTTAAAGGCGTGAAGCTAAATATCTAGAGTTTACAATTAATCATAACAATTCTCACTATAGATGCATCGATATCAACTTAAATATAAGTATCAATACAAATTCCAATAATTTTCTTGAGTTTTCAAGATAAATCAATTACATATCCTACATCCTGTGTGATATCAATTTCATAGTTTCTTAGTTTACATTTTAATTAGAACTTGCAAATATTAGTTTCTTGGTAAATTATAAATATTAATTTTAGCATTAGAATTTGTTATGCTCGACACTTGCAAAAGATATAAAAATTAATGTCACAAAATTAAAAAGGCTTGTGTCTCAATGATATTACAAATTGTGTGAAAAAAATTTCAATCAAATTGTTGTGGGTTCAAGTTCTACTTAGAACCGATGAGATAAATTTGTAGTGTAAAATTTGTAAGATAATTAATATTCGTTAAAAAAATATAATGTCACAAAATAACAACATACTTTTTGTAGTTGTTCACTTTAACAATTAATGTTTTTTTTTTCACTGTAGTTATTAACTAGCAGTGTACTCGCTCATTGCGTCGACGGTACCATGTAACTATAAATATTGACGAACAATGTTTTAATTATATTATTCATCGTGACAATAATTTTACAAATGTCGAAAATCTCATGTTAAATAACTTTTAAGCAACGACAAACTATTTTATTATACAAACCAAATAAAGATTTATTCTTTTCTCTTTAACATGAAAATCAAGGTAGCTAGCTTAGATTTCATCATGTGGTAAAATGGTTATATTTTTGAGTGAGAGAGTGATTTAATATGTTGAATTGATGTGTATGTGCTTTAAATAGTTGTAAACATTGCTTTATTACTTGCAATGCTTAAAAAGTGTTGCTAAAATGTATTATAGATTGTATAGATATTAGATGATAAATTAGTCGACCCAAGCCTGTATTTGAGCTTAGGATCCACTAGGATTTAGGGTTTCACAATATAACTGTAACTACAAACACTGCATGAATAATAGAATAAGGTACGGCGTATCTATCATTCAACATCGTATCAGGGCGAGTCTGATCCTCATACTTAGATGGTACGTTGAGCCACCTCCTGTAAACCACCCCGTCAAATATATCCATCTCTTTTCTCAAATGCAAAATTACATTTAGAAAAAATTGTGCGTGTTGTTTTTGTAAATAGTTTTTGCCGCTTTTTTACCAATCGTATTTAACTCGCTGCAATTGTTTTATGTTAAATTATTGCTATCATTATTATTGATATTAATTAAATTATTGCGTGTCATTGGTCCCTATTGCTTTGGCGGACCATAACATCCCATCAAACTTCTAATTCGTGCAAAATCCCTAAGGGGGGAGGGAGTCCAAGTTTCGTACCCTAATACCCTGAGGGTGCCACGTCACCTCTATCCAATAAAAACCTTCCAACTCAAAACTACCCCAATACTACCCTAACACTACCCTAACTAGACGGAGTGGTACCCGATCCTACCCTAACCCAAAATTTCAAGTACCCGAATTGGACGGAATGGTGTAGCCGTATACCCGATTGCTACTCGATGGTGAAGCCGACTCCACTCCGTGGTACCTAATTGTCAATGACCATCCTTTCTTCTGTTGTTGTTGTTACTCATATTTGAATATTTGTTCCACTTACTGTCGGAAGTTTTCATCAATAATTTTGATTTTGCTTTAATGTTTTGTTTTTTCTTTAATCAAATTCTAGCTTTAGCGATTTCATCACTCAAATTACGAAGGAGTATTAAATGATAAAGTAGTTGACCCAAGCCCGTATGTAGATTTAAGGCCTACTAGGTTTAGAATTTACAATGTAATTGTAAATATAAATATTGCATGAATAATAGAATATGGTGTATGGTTTCTATCATTCAACAACTAAACTTAAACGAGCAGGTTTGCCCGCGCGTTGCTGCGGGGATATTTTATTGATGCATAGAGCATTTGTGATAATGCATTTGTAGGTGCAACTGTTGTCAAACGAATTTGTAGTTGTTGTTAATATGTATTTATTCGAGAAATGTTTTTGCGTGTATTTTTTTTACAGCTTGTGTTTGTTAAATGTGAATACGTGTATAAAAGAAACTTCTTAAACAAACTTGAAAACCACAGTTGTACAAATTAAAAAGGCCTTCTATTCAGAATATTTTTTTATAGCCAAAAAACAGACACTTCTTACACAAAGCACCATATATTTTAATATCAATAGAATTTTTTTTATGTAAAATAAAATATTGGGATAGTCAAATTCTTTCTAGAATTAGTGAGTTCCAATATACATCAAGTTCACTAATTGTATTAACATTACAGAACAAAGCCAAAAAGAGGGGGTTTGTACAACTTTGAGTCTACATGTACGACAACAAAATGCAAAAACACCAACCAAGCTGAAAACTGAATCTGACCCCTAAACATGAATTCACTCGAACTGAAAACATCAACTTACGCAAGAATTTTTAGGAGAGAACATAGCTTTAATCTTCTACCATGAGGTTATCATCTTCCAGATTGCATTACCTGTATCAAAATCACTCACTTCCTGCAAACAAACTTTTCAACTGTTTTCTTCTCTTTATCAACAATAGCTGCAATTGGCGAAATTAAAGAATTGCAAGTTGAAAAATAATATAGTAATTGTCCAAAAGGATTAACTATTTTGCCCAGGTAATATTGTAACAATGTAATAGAAAACATATGAATCACATAATCTAATTTGAGGACAAACCTGTGATTTAAACGAATATCAATATCCTTTGCGAGGGCCTTAAGAACCGGATAGTAACCTTCAACCATCAGCCCATGACCACCCTTAATAACATTTTCTCGCATATTAAAGGTAAATTATCGAATGATGAAGTAATATAAAATCATCTTTGTCAACAACATGATTGCCAACTTCAGATATATAATGTTGGCGGCAAATGTGTTTTAACACATAAATGCAGTTAACGGCAGATGTACAAATGCAATTCCCAGCTAACTTGGCTAGAAAGAATAAAAATATACATAAATGCATACTTATTATACCTTCAATAAACACCGAGTTGACCAAAGGCCCCCTTACGCAATGTACATCTCAGTTGGCACATGACTATTTTTCTGCCAAAAAGATGAACAAAGAGGCTACATTCCCCACGGCTACAAATATAATAAGTTGCCCCGCCATGACAGAAACGATTGTAGCATCAATCGAACATGCCGAGACCAACAGCCTCTTACAGACACCGACATCATCATTCTCATATAACAAACCAAAAGAAAAAATAATCATGTTCAAATCAAGCAAGCCAATAAAACCATAAAAGGACACAAACATTGCACCATCTCCACAACTAATTTCAATAAATTAAAAATACTAACATCCTCCTAAATTCCGCGACATCATTATTCTCATATAAGGAGACAAAAAAAAATCAGAATGATGCTATTGATTCCTCGTGTAGGAACCGTGTAGATTACCGCAAATTTCAGACACTTAAACAACTAAAAGAACCAATTTTAAAATAACCAAATCATAAAAACACAAACACAAATAAATCATAATCTTCATTTGCAATCAAGGTGAAAACCCTAACCAAATTGGAACCAAAGTAAACAATAAAAATTATAAGATATGAATACTTGTACTTGCTTGTCATTCTGAATTTTATTCGTTTGCTGCAAGGCTGTTGATGATCCCGCCGCTTATTCCAGCGTTCAAGGGTTCACTTGATTCACGGGTGTTTGGATCTGTGTTGTCGCAGGTACGTTCACGGGGTTTTGAGGATGAACTCAGTGTGTGTTTTCTGGTATTAAAAGTGGGTTATAGAAGAGAACTCAAGATCTACCAATGACCTTTGATTTTTTTTAAGTGGTAGTAAAATATTTCAATCGGTCTCTTCCCCAAATGTTAAACTCAAGGAATAGACCCCTTAATATCACCACTGTTAAATCACCTTTTTTTGGGCCATGAATGAATTAAATTTATTTTTTTTCCCAGCAGTGGATCCGTAAATTAAACTCATCGATTATGCGTTTTTATGGACACATATTTTTGAAGATGGTTGTGCACAACGGATATTGACAACGGATGAACCTGAAGATTTTTTTGGTTTTCTATATGGGTTTGATGATGGAATATGGGATAATAGATGAATGTGGAATATGAGTTTGATGATGGATGTATCTGGAACATATAAACAATGGCATAGTGGGTAACACTTGTATGGTTGATATTCAATAGTACACGAATTAGGTCGGTAATTACATTTGCGTACTGTATTACGGAGTCATTATGGGATAACAGGAGTGAACAGAGAAAACCCAAACTACTCTGACCCAATAAGAATTCTCCACACGGGCCACTCACAACTGTTAACTTGTTAATCCTAAATAGCCAACCAATAGAATTGCATATTAAGAAATAACGGACAATCTAAGATTCTTCACTTTGGTCGTAGCATTTCCATCTTTATAATATATTATAATACGTAACTGATAACGGGTATATTTTCTTGATTTTTTAATTAATTATTCGGGATAACGCGTCAAAATCTCTAACATATTTTCTTGATTTTTTAATTAATTATTCGGGATAACGCGTCAAAATCTCTAACATAACGTAAATTATACCTAAATGTCGAGGTATATATGGTGACATGTTACGAAAAAGTGAAAAAGCGCTGGTTATCGCTTTAACAAATCTGTTAACAACATCTTGTCAATATTTAAGTATAACTTATGGCATGTTATATATTTTAAAGGGTTATAGCGCTTACTGGCTGAAAATTAAAAAAAAAAAAGGCAAATCGCATAAAAGTATACCCAACTTATACTCAATGAATCCGAATCCTTCAGAAAGTGGAATAAGTTTGCAAAGTCTAAAAAGTAATGTAGACCGTTGGATCATGATACAAGATTTGATCAAATTAAAGAGATACATATGCACATAGGGGCATAATGGTCAAATTAAAGAGGTACATCATACTTCTTTATCTCCCATCTTCTTTCCTCTCTATAACCTCAACTACTCCGATTTCATCGCATTATCTTCATCCCCACAAACGTTGAAAAACACCGAATACTAACAATCAGTAATGAACACGATCATGAAAAATCTCGGTCCGGCCGGGCCAGGTCTTCGCGCTGTGACAGGAGTCCTTGATGCGCCTAATCTCAGACGAACGCTGCTTCCGATGGCGCGGAAGCTAGCGCTTCTTAATAACTATGATCGAAAACGTGTGTTTAAGGTAATGATTAGTGAATGGCTGTTTTTGAATGATGTTGGTTAAGTGTTTGATGAAATGCTTGAACTAAGTAAATTATAAACTGTTTGATACTTATAGTTAGTTTTGAACAAAGTGAGTACGCAAAGTATGAGTAATAATGAAATTCAAACATATACGTGAACTAATTCGTGATAAGCGAGTCGAGCTCATGGTTGACAGTGTATAGACTTGACTCGTGTTGGTTACATACTTAATAAAGATAGAAATTTATTGCTTACAAATGCTTGTGCTCATTGTGATGAGGCTTTAAGAAACATTGAATTGCCGCAACAGACTAAATGTGGAACCAACTATCTATCCAAAAGTTTAATAACTTTGGTGCAACCGTGCAGCTTGTTATACGATTGTGATTTCTTAGAGGTTGCAATAATCACTTTGAAAATGTATATTTATTGCCTTTAAAAATTGTAATCAAAAGATACCCTTGTTTTGAGAAGCTAATTTGTTAGTGGTGCATTTGCAGGATCATGGGTTAGGAGTGATGTTCCACAAAAGAACGTTGATAGAACAGTTACCCCTTTCGCGATGCAGCTAATGTAATCAAAAGATACCCTTTTTTTTAAACTTTGTTCTTAACTTTGTTCATCAGTTTTATTTCATCAATAAAATGAGTTGTTCATCAGTTTTATTGTTCATCAATTTTATTTCATCAATAAAACGAGTTGTTCATCAGTTCTATTTAACTTTGTTCATCAGTTTTATTTCATCAATAAAATGAGTTGTTCATCAATTTTATTTCATCAATAAAACGAGTTGTTCATCAGTTTTATTGTTCATCAGTTCTATTTAACTTTGTTCATCAGTTTTATTTCATCAATAAAATGAGTTGTTCATCAGTTTTATTGTTCATCAGTTTTATTTCATCAATAAAACGAGTTGTTCATCAGTTTTATTGTTCATCAATAAAAGTATTGTTAATCAATAAAATATTTGTTCATCAGTTGTTTAAAAGAAATCGTAATGTTCATCTATTTGAGTCACAGTGTTCATCAATTAGTTTTTTTAATGTTACATTATAATGTTCATCAGTTTTCTTTGATATTATATTATAATGTTCATCAATTACATCATTTGTTCATCGGTTTTTTTAAACAAATTGTTCATCAGTTTTCCGAATAAAAAAATTGCATTGTTCCTCAGTTAGGTACAATCAGTCTTGTTCATCTGTTAGTCTTTTTTATCGATTATTCAAAAAATAAATAAATAAATAAATATTAATGTTCATTAGTTCATCGATTATTTTTGATATTGTTCATCACTATTTTTATAACGTTCATCAGTTGTTTTTATATTGTTCAACAGTTTTGAAAAATAACGTTCATCAGTTCATTTTGATATTGTTCATCAGTTGTCTAAAAGAAATCGCAATGTTCATCTGTTAGTTGTTCACCAGTTCATCGATTAGTCTTGTTCATAAGTTATTATTGTTCACCAATAAAAAAATATATTCATCAATTCTTTTAAATTTTGTTCATCAGTTTATCGGTATTCAAAAAAAGTCATAATGTTCATCAATTGTCGAAAAAATCATAATGTTCACCAGTTATGGTCACAATGTTCATCAGTTTATCATTTGGTTGTTCATCAGTTAAAAATAAACCAAAAATAACAAAAAATGTATTTTGGTATACCAATTAGTGCATTTGAATGTACTTTTATAAGAAAATCTCTTTTAGGCATTTTATCAAACACTTTGTATGCACTAAATATGACTAAGACGCCATCATTAACGTGCAATATCTCACTCATATCATATCGGATTTGAGTGATTCAAGTTAAAGAATGGTCAAAAGCCTACAATTTTCATGTTTTAAGTTTTGTAAAATTCGGCTTTTAAACTAGTCAAAATTAGAGCCGAAAATACCAAAAATTTCAAGAAAATCAACACCCACTTAAAAAGTTGAAAAAAAAAGTTACGATTTATATATCAAAATGCATACCAAATTAAAGAGAATCAAATTTAAAAAAAGTATGGTAAAATCGGTTTTTTATAAAAGTTTGTCGTTTGAAAGTTATTTACGTTTGAAGTTTTGGGGTGAAATAAAAAAACATGTTAAAAGGACCAAAATGCCCTCTAACCAAATTTAATAAGAAAAAAAGGAAGGATTGGATGGAGGACACATGACAATCAATGATAGGCTTTCTAGCCTTTTTATTTTTTTTCACTT
This sequence comes from Chrysanthemum makinoi, assembly GCA_910596185.1. NCBI lineage: Eukaryota > Viridiplantae > Streptophyta > Magnoliopsida > Asterales > Asteraceae > Chrysanthemum > Chrysanthemum makinoi. Next base: position 193,027,097 of record OU343220.1, on the reverse strand, counting down.
TGCAAGGGATCTCAACTCTATACTCAATTACATATTAAGGGTGCTCTACTTTTTTTTTCTCAATTTAGTTTACCCAACTTATTTTTCATTGCAATGTATTACACTTTTTGGGTTTCCAGTCATTTTGAAAAGTTTAGCCGGTTCCTTTGTCAAGTAAGCTTCCACGCCACCTTATTCATTTACTTTCCCCTTTATAACTTTGCTAGGTCTAAATTAGGCATCAAATTCATCTCATTCTTCAAATTGAGGTTTCTCTTTTATAAGCTTCCATGTTAAATTCATCTCATTCTTTAAATTGGTTTTACTAGAAAAAAAAAGAAACGGAGGATGGGAATCAGAAAAAAAAATCATCATGTTCATGTGCTATGCAAGTGTGGTGGTTTAAGTGGAATGTGGACCTCATGGATAGAAAGCAACTCAGGATTATAGAATACCCTAATTATAAGGTATGTGATTATGCCTATCTATATTAATTTTGCATTTTTAGTTTTCTAAACTTGCTTTTGCAATATGTGATTTTACCCATTTAGAATTCAAGGAAATGAGATTTCTTTCACTGGGGGGATCCGATGAATATGAAGAATGAGTATGTTTTGTTTGAAAAGAAAAAGAAAGAATTGGAAGAAGAGATTAAGCTGTTAAAGTCAAAGAATAGTGTAGAAAACTAGCAAGGGGTTGAATAGTTTTACTAATTAAAACTTCGTTTTAAAATATTTAGATCGAAGTATGTCAATCCTTTTTTATGTATGGACATTGATAGTTAGATATGGAGTAAATATAATACGAGTTAGATACGAAAGATAAGATCGTGACACAAGTATTTATAATGGTTCGGCTACAAGGTCACCTTCCTTGCCTTACTCCACTTTCTGAGTACCCAACTCGAGAGTTCGTAAACACTACATCCACAAGCTCCTTATCTTGGCGGAGAAGCCTTCACAACGTCACTTACACTTTATCCGGTACAACACTAGATACCGTGTTCTTCCACAAGAGAGAACCAAACCTACGTCGCTTACACTTTATCCGGTACAAAGCTAGATACCGGGTTCTTCTAAAAGGTAGAACTAAACCTACGTCACTTACACTTTATCCGATACAAAGTTAGATAACAGGTTCCTTTATAATGGAGGAACCACAACCCAACAACACCAACTGACACAACACATCTCTGACATACTTAAGACGAACCAACTACAAGATACACTTCAGTGATCTTATGATTATGACGAAGCCTAGCAAACTATCTCTTCGAGCTTGCACGTCTTCTATGCAAATGTTGTGATCTCGCCTCTAAGAGAAACCTGGAGAATCACTAAAAGAAACACTACATCGATGATCCTTAGATTTGAGGTTAGAGAGGTAAGAATATATAGATAGAATATATCTAAAAGTGGTGGTGGGAAATGAAGAAGTGACTCACTATTTATAGGCCAACTAGCCACTGTTCGGATTTTGGGTAAACACAGGGATCCGACACACTGGGTAAACCAGTCCGGATTTTGGGTTATAAACCGGGTTTTGGATCATGGGCTAAGGACTATGGGTCATGGGTACCCAATATAATGTCATGCATGATGTAATGAATATGTTGGGTCATGTACTATGGACTTTGGGCCATGGGTCATGGGTTTTACCCAACTTGATGTCATGCATGATGTAAAGATAATGGGCCATGGGTTTTGGGTCAAAGTTCATGGGTCATGGGTCAAGAATACCCATTACATTTACTTACATATTTTTTTGCCTAGTGAAACTTGACTATGTATTTTATAAGAATATAAGTAACAAATGTTACTTATACGTGTTTTATAAACTTAGTTGTGACTTTAAGTAAACTATTTGACTAGTTATGTTAGATGGTTTATTTGTTTAGTAAAATTAGTTAGGAAACTATTGGCTTGAAAACTTACGTATTTTATTTATCTTATTAAAATGATTTGATGATTGTTAGCAACAAAACATTGAAGATCGTAAAATATAAATAAACGTTTTCACGGCTTATTTGTATTAACAAATAATTTTTACTTTTGTATAATCTGTGTACTGATAGGAATGATATCAATGTTGTTGTTGAAGGTGTAATAAACTTGAAGTTTCTAGTTGCAAAAGATGCTTAATGTAGTTGCAGAAAATGTTGAATAATATCCATGTTGTTAATTTTTTGATTTTTGTATTGCAATTTGCCCATCTTTTTGAAGTGGAAACAAAATATATATGTTTTTAAAACAACCCAACACAACACAAAGTATTGCTGCAAAAAAAATGAACAATGAATTGCGGCAAAAGAGAGCAATGAATTAGTGCAAAAACATGTAAGAAGTTGTGGAACAACAGAACAGAACACAACAAAAAGTAAAGGACTGATTTATCCATAAAGGTAGATTTTTAATGTTTGCCATTAACATTAAAACCACAAACTACGTTGTCAAGTTAAAAGTTGGGCTTACATAAACAAAATATTGACTACAAAAACACAAAAGGTGCCCTAACCCTACATTTAAATTGCCATTGCTATCTTAAACTGATATTTGACTTTTCATGTGTAGTCCCTTCTCCATTAGGATTTGGCAATGGTTTCCTATTCCAATTGTTTGTCACTAATCTTGCAGAAGTCCTTCTTGTTCCAAATTGTGCAGGTTGTTCAACTGGTTCTTCATCTTCATCTTCTGCAACTTCATTCAAAACTTCAACATCAACTAGGTCAAACATATCTATATTTAACTCAATATCTTCTTTCACATCCATATTTTCATATCCTACTGGTACCTCGTTCCACTCTGGTTTTCATTTAAATTTGGTTCTTTATTCCTCTCTGGTTCTTCATGTACATCTGCTTCTTCTACATCTACATTTTCATGTACATCTGGTTCTTCATGTACACCTGGTTCTTCATCCACCTTTAAAACAAAAACAATATTACTTATTGTTTCCCTATTACTTGAAAAACGTAAACAATAATGTTGAATCTTTACACTCACCACTACATTTTCCATTTTCCTCTGCCACCTATGTTACTTGGGTCTGCTCCATCACCTCTGTTCTTGGGCCTAAACCACCACCTTTGTTTCTTGGGCCTGAACCACCACCTCTGTTGCTTAGGACTGAACCATTTGAACCAGTTGTATTGCTTGCAACTGAACCACATTTGTTACCTATATTGCTTCGTCTTACTCCACCTCTTCCCCTTTTTCTACTAATTAGGACCCTAGCATTAACCTGATCCTCAACAAGTGGCCTACCTATCTTCTTTGGTTTATTTTGAGTTGGGTTAGTGCAAGTACCCTTTGTATGACCAATTTGATAACAGTTTTGGCAAGTCACGACTCTAGTATGCCCAATAACATGCTTCTTAAGTTCACCTTTATCTTTGTTTCTTGCAATAGGTGGCCTTCCTAGCATTCTTCTTTCAGCCGGTGGAAGACAAGGTGTATGTTTTATTTTTTTCCATTGATCAATTCTTTTAACTGGCTTAATGTTGAAAGAATATACCTTTTTATATGTGGATAGTCTGAATGCATCACTTTAAAGTCCTCCGGGCTCAGGTTAAGAAAGTACATAGTTGTTATTGAATGCGGGCATGGTGTGCATGAGATTTGCCACTGTTTGCAGCTGAATTTCTTCTTGTCAATCTCCACATTAAATGCTTCAATACCATTTTCGTGTATCACTTCAAATTGCATCCAACCACTAGGAGATAAACTCCATTTTCTGTCAACATTCACAATTAAATATTTAGATTAAGTATAAGTATTTACATTAAGTATTTCAGACTGTGTGTTTCAAACATACCTTTGAATTTTCTTATGTTGTTCAAGAGCCTTTTTGATGTTAGGACAAAGGTCATCTTGCCATTTCTCGCATTCTCTTCTCAGTGTGTCATTTCTTTGCATTACATAGGATCTAATGTATTCAAGCATTCCAATAATGGGCTTTCTTCTAGCAATCTTAATATGGGAATCGAACAGGGCCGGTCTTGAGTTTTTTGCTACCTTGGGTGAAACAATTCTTTGATGCCCTAAGCATTCTTCTATTATTTATTTATTTTATTTATTTATTTTTTGCCATGGTTTTTTACTCTTTAACCGACTAATCCACGGGTTGGAATCCACCGCCACACAAATCAGGTAAAGCGTCCCTTTTTAGGAATTTGGCGTGACCACTTTAAAGTTATTTGCAGCTAGCAAGAATTGAACTTGATGCTCTAAGCGCTGACCATTGAAATTTAATTAACTTCACTTAATCTAACAATTATTCGCTTTAAACATGTTGTATATATATTATAATCCCAGATATTGTAAACAAACATTAATTGCTCTATTTTTGAAGGATACAACTTTTAAACAAAATACGTATATCAACTCACTCAAACCTTAGACAAGTTTTTTAATCAATTTTTTTCAATCTAATAAAAATTATATGTCCAACATTTTTATGAACTAAAAACTAAAATTTATGTATTTTACATGTACAAATTAAAAAATTCAAAATAAATAAAAAGAATGAAACTAAAACGATACAAAATGTAATAGTTGAATATCAAATATCTAGTGGAAGCTATTGCGTGAATTCAGTTTAATATTGACAACTTACGATTCTTTCCTTTATTTTTGTGTTTCTCATACATTACGTTGCGTTAAGTATTACTAAGAATCATGTTTAAAAGTATTTTTTGTGTTTATAATATTTGATGCAACACAAACTAATAACATAAACATTAAAAGTATAAGATATAATTTGAACGGATGTATACTAAGTATGTTTATTAATATAAGATAGAAAACAAGTAATTAATTAATGGGAGTTGATACTCACACCATTTATTTTTATACATACACTATAATTGTGCATTACTGTCTTGTACAATATGCATTACAGTGTTATACAGTGTGATGTATGTATAAAAAAAATGGTGTGAGTATCAACCCTTTAATTAATACTTTGAATATTAAAGCCAATCAAAATGTAATTATAAAAAGAAAAAACAAGTAGCTGACAAAATACATTGAAAATAGCAATATTCATTTTTATTTCACACATTTTTTCTTTTAGCAGAAGTCTACTACTCCCACTCGTACTATTTTTTAGATTGTTTCTCTCTCATGTTTTTCTTCTTCATTTCAATTTCCACCATAAATGAAAAAGAAAAAAGAAATACCAAGGATCGCGAGAGCATAAATAAAATTTACACACAACACCATAAAGATGATGCCCCCTATTTGTGAGATGCCCTGGGCCGTCGCCCGCACCGCCCATAACCAGGCCAGGCCTGGAATTGAATGACACACTAAGACCATTCTCAACTGCATCACAATCCATCCTTTCATTAAAGAATGCCCTTGACCAGGTCACTAAAACTTTTTCCAGCAGATAGTTATGTGCTTGCAAATTTACCTCTTTAAGTTGTTCCATGATATTATTCCACTTATCAGGATATGATGCCTTACATGCTGCCCAAACGAGGTTCTTATATACTACTCCATCATATTGCTTGCTAAAATTACAATATATATATGTATTGCACATAACCTGCTTTCAACATTAGGCACTACTCTCCTTACTGCTTGTATCAAACTCTGAATAATTAGCACAAATATAACTAGTTAAAATTGATTTATATACATAAATTCAGACATTATAAATATAACTAGTTACCTTGTGTCCATCAAATATCAGTTTCACTTCACTTCCATCAGATAAGTCAAGATCTTTCGTCAGAAAGTTAAGAAACCATTCCAGTTCTCTATGCTTTTAACTTGTACCACTGCCCTTGCAATTGGGTAAATCTTGTTGTTTCCATCCCTTCCAATTGCTACCAACAACTCACCTTGACAAATTCCTTTCAAAAAGCATCCATCTAATCCAATGACTTCCTACACCATGCTTTCCATCCTTCTTTTAACTGTTGGATACATACATAAAAGTTGTTGAACAAATGCTTTCCTTTTACTATAGGCTCCACTTGCATAGCTACTGTTGTACCACGGTTGGATCGTTTCAATTCAAAAGCATAATCTGTCAACCTATCATATTGAGATCCTACATTCTGGTTCAACTGATAAAGCACTATTCTTTTAGCCCTACTACATTGATGATGTGATAGTTTAGCTATGTATTTTTTTTCATCACAAATTCTTGTATAGTAACAACCTTGATGTCAGGATTCATCCTTATTTTTTCTTCAAACTGTTGTGCAATTCATTTTGAGGTTATTATAGACCCCAAGTAATATTGTCTAGTATACATGTGTTCATCAGTTAGAGTCCTAATGTGAATTGAGTTTTCATTCTTAAACTTGACTACTCGTAACCTAAATGGGCATTTAGGTTTTATAAGTTACCCATATTTTCAATATCTGATTCAATAATTTTAGTTGATTGTACTTTGTCGTGAATCTTTTGCTCATCAACCTCATCGTATAATTTTAGTACCTCTGATTTAATCGATTCCTTGGAGGGATTGGCCTGTTGTGGTGAAGGAACCTTTGGAGATACCATTGGTGAGATACTAGCCATGAAGATGGTCTGGGCCGTTGGTTCATCATCAACATCCGAGTCAAATGCATCACAGTCTGCAACTTGAAATGCATTGGGATTGTTCTGAGCCATACCCTGCATTGGCTGTTCATCCACATTAGCATAATAAGTTTTGGCATTTCCCTCAGCATGAAATAGCAGTTCTTCCTCATCCAACACTGCTCCATTATCTTGAGCTTGCACCAGTAGCATTTTGTCCCTGAAGTACTCTGCATTTTGTGGATGTTTTGGAAGAGTGCATTTTCTTGTGATGTATCCTTCTCCACCACAGTTGTAGCACTTGATTGGCTTTCCTTGACCCTGGGCCATGTTCCTTCCACGATTCTGATTACCCACATACACTCCACCTATACCAGCATTCCCATAACCAGCTACAGCATTCCCTTGTTCATTGTGTGGAAGATATGCATTGTGTCTTCTTTGCACGTTTTGCACCACTACATTTCCATCTTTAACTGTGGCATGATTGTGAAGGTTAGATGCGGTTCTGAGATGATTGTTGGTATGTGGGGTAAAGTTCAGGTTTTGCTTAACCATTGGAGCCAGTTGATTGACAAGCTGTTCCATGAATGAGTCTGAAGGCTTATATCCTGGATCTGGATTGAGTTTGTGATTACCATCCCCAGTAGGTATGACTTGTGATGCTTTGGTAGTAATTCCTACATTTGTGTAGAATGCAGTGGAATCATTTGAAGAACTTGCATCTCCAACATTGGTATTGAACTTTTCCATGATTATTTGTTTAAATGCAGCATGCTTCTCATTTTGGAGCAAATAAGCATACAATTGCTCGAAATTGGTGTTCCTCAATCATTTGTTTAGTTTGACTGCAGTGACAAATTTGTGCCATTCGGGATTCATGTTGTTTACAAACTTTGAATTTAGCTGGATATTTGGCATTGTCATTTTAATATTCCTAATATCATTCACAAGCTTGTGGAATCTCACATAATATTCAGTAACACTTTCCCCTAGTTTCATTTTAAAGTTCTCAAAGTCATCATACAGCTGAGACTCCATATCATCCTTAGTCAGTTCTGAACCAGAGAGAAACATCTTAACATTATCCCAGACTGCCTTAGCTTCAGTGTTGTGATTGATCAACTTGTAAATATCCTTAGGTAAACCTTGAAGTATAATGTTTGAAGCTCTGATGTCTGCATCGTATCTCTTCTTCTCCTTATCATCAAGCTCATCATACATCTTTGGTCTATCCAATCCCAATACAACTGAACCATCAATAGCGGTTTCAAGGATACCTCTGGTAGTTTCAATTTGATATGGTCCTTCATCAATTGACTTAAGGATGTTAACCCCATTTTCCTTTCCTAAGCAATCCAGTCTGATTCTTTGAGCCCAAGAGTCATAGTCGGTTCTATCCAGCATGGGAGGACGAGTATCGGATCCTTCAGCTTGAACGTCATCAGCAACGGAAGAAGTGATCGTAGACATGATTACTGATTTCACGGGATTTTACGACTCTTTGATTAAACTGGGAAATAGATTATTTCACGGGATTTTACTAAATCAAGAGAAAACCATAAAACGTAACACGAAGAAATGACAAGTGTCAGTAGACAAATCGCACCCTTGACAAACCGCTTCAGTCAAGTCGCATAGTTGACAATCGCTTCTTGTCAAATCGCTTCCTACTCAAATTGCTTAATTGACAAATCGCTTAAGTGTCAAAACGCTTAAGTATCAAATCGTTTACTTGACAAATCGCTTAAGAGACAAATTGATTAAGTTGACAAAACGCTTAACAGACAAAACGCTTAACACACAAACCGCTTAAATTGACAAATCGCTTAGTACACAAGTACACCCACTACTTCCACTACTTTGTCCTTTCTTGTCTTTTTGTCTCAAGAGACAAACCGCTTAGTTAACAAACCGCTTCAAAAAATAGGACAAACCGCATAAAAACAGTGACAAACCACTTCAAGAAGCTTTCACCCGAGAGACAAATCGCTTGATTTGCTAGACAAACCGCTTCAAAGAAATACCATTCAAGGGACAAATCGCTTCATAGAAACATTCAAAAACCAAACTTTTCAATCTAAAAACAGTCCAACCACGATGATTCAAGCCTTCCAAAACAAAACCTAAACACTTATAATGATTCTAAATACAAAAGTACTATCAAAATTCAAACTTTAACACTAGAAATGATGAAAACTACTCTAAACTCATTCAAACCTAAAAACCTTATGAAAACCACTAGAAATCCAAGAACATGAAAGATAGATGATCAAACCTTGGCTCTTGATACCATTTGTAACATATTGGTTTTCACAATCACACAAACACACAATACAAGAGGCGTATGAAATGAGTTTTAGAGAGAGAAACTGGAAGAGAGTTGAGAACTTTAGTGAGATAAAGAAAAATGAATTATGAAAGCTCCAACCCTTTGCCTTGCTAGGAAAAGGGTATTTATAGGTTCATACAAGACACGCCTCCTACGGGCTGTGGATCAGGCATACAGTTGGTAAAGACCCGTCCGTCCTCCACAGTGTTACTTAACAACCACTTACTAACACTAAATGACTACGACTAAGAACTTTCTAACGAATGCATATACTTGAGGTGACCGACTCTTTAACTACAGGATTTTCTAAATCCTAACATTATAGACATTCTGTCTATAGGTAGGCCGGTTCTGGCGGATCCCTCACCCAAGGGATCCGGCCAGTGTAAATTGAGGGATCCGGCCTCTGGGTAAGTTAAGTCCGAATTTTGAATTCCAAACCGGGTTATGGGTTATGGACCATGTGTCATGGACTTTGGATCATGGGTATCCAACAAGATACATTGTACCTAGTCAATGGGTCATGGGTCATGGACTTTGGGTTATGGGTCATGAATAATACCCAACATGATTTCATGCATGATGTCATGCAATGGGTCATGGGTTATGTATTTAGCTCAATGGGTATGGGTCATGGGTCATGGTTATTTCCCAACCTATTACATGTTTTATTACAACACATTATTATTACAACATTTATGTAAATAACCAAATGTATATATTTTGCAAAACAACATGTATTGTTAGAATTATACTTATGATACTTTATATTTGTTATAAAAAAAACTTAACGAGATCGCTAAATATAAACAAACATTTTTACGGTTTATTTGTATTAACATAACATATTCTAACAAGTCTTCAAACTTGAAACAACTAACTTCAACCTTGTGAAAGGTAAGTTTTTTTTTTACTAGGTTAAAGGATTATGAGTGAAACTTCCCCATGATAAACATCCATTGTCAGCAAAATCTTTGATGATGAAGCTTCCATCCTGTAAAAAAATATTAAAGAGGATAAACATTTGAGTATATATATAATAGATACGCAAAAACTTCACAAGTACTCAAACACATGTTACTTATAAAAACGTATGGCAAGTTTGGTATCTGGTTTTGTTATCTGGAAGAAATAATATTAAAAAAAAGTCCACTTTGACCAAACCACAAAAGTCCGAAGAAATTTAAAGAAGAACAAGATTTAAATGGATAAAGCTCAAGTGAATAAAGCTCTTGCTTTATTTAATGAAACTAAACATACAAACATAGTTACATGGAAGGAAAATCAATATTCTTAAAAGGCACATCATATATAATTGATTGGAAATAACCAAAATATAATTGGGTATAACTGAGTGAAAAAGAATTAGAGATTGAGGGCATTAGTTAACTTACCTTATTCATCAAAAGAACGTGAAGGGATTTGGGATTTTCTTTCTGGGATTGAAGAAAGAATTAGGGATTTGGGATTGAAACTTTAGTTAAAAAAAAACAGAGTATGTATTGTAAGTGTTTACGTATGCTATGTAAATCGGTTTAGAGATGGGATGTGAATGGTTTTATTGTTTGGTTTTTCGTGTTGAAGAGTAAGGACCTGATGAAATTGATATAGATCAAGAAGCTCGGGTAACACTTAAACAAGAACCATGCTGCACTGCTGTTAGGCAGTATTTGCCCAAGCTTGTGAAAACTTATGTGATAGTGTGTGTTTCTCTCATTTTATAAAGAGACTTGTAGGGTTTAGAGGTAAGTGTGGGAGTGATCAACGGCTGTCAGGGTGCCAAGTGTTGATCATCCGAGAGCAAGACATATGTCATGAGTCCTTGGGCTCGTACAAGAGAGTGCTTTGCTCTCCTGTTTTGCTGATCGTGTGTTCCCCACTGTGCTATATCAAACTCGTACGTCTTAACTGTTAGCGAAAATTGTAACAATTGTCATCTCTTTGTACATGTATTATGCTACCTGAGAAGAGTTGCAAGGCCTAGTTTGGCCTGGGCTTATGCTGTTCTAGTTAGTGCTGACTTCGCGAACTATTTGAGGCTTGATCCGAGCGTGTGACTAATGGGCCACTAATAATGATACACTATCAGTAAGTAAAAGCCATGTCACTAAATAAGTTACCGGCAACCGGAGGTAAACCCACAAAGTGTCTTACATTGCAATGAAAAACAAGTTGGGTAAATTAAATTGAGAAAAAATAAGTAAACTACATTAAATTGAAATTGAGTATTAGTTTGGTACATCTTTGTACAATTTACCCAAAAAATTAATAACCATTATGAATCACCACAATAAATGTAATAACCAAAGTGGATCATAAAAAGTTTGATTACCAAAACGCAAATTTTCAAAAAATACGTCGCTATATTATTAACTCAAAAATATAATAACGAGTTAGAATAAAATACAACAATATATGTCAAGTATAACGTTGGTCTTTAAAATAATACTCCCTCCGTCTCATATTAACTGTCCATTTTGACTTTTCAAAGTTTTTCTTTTTCTACTTTGACCTTAAATATTTTTATTTGTGTTATATAATACTTGATGCAAAATATATGAATAGATTAGGGTTTAAATGTATTTTCATTGATATAACTTTAATCAAATATTATATAACACAAATAAAAATATTTAAAGTCAAAATTGACAAAGAAAGACTTAAAAAAGTCAAACAGGACAGTAAATATGAGACGGAGGTAGTAAAAAGATATATTATTTAGTTTTCCAGGATCTAAGCAAACATATATCAACTTACTTGTTAACTCTGATAATTTCAATATTGATTAGAATCTGCAAAGTCTGGTTATATCATGACTTGATATTAAGTCAAGCTTGAGTTTAGCTGACGTTGTTAGTAGTAATACTTCCATACGCCTTAAAAGGTTTCCGACTTTACAAGGTTATAAAAACTCGGATCGACTTCTAGTAAATATAGGAGTTCCTTTTAATTTTACTGTCTGTGTCACGTCAAAGAAAATAGCAGAAAGGTAAGAAGACAAAGCAAAGAGTACGTAAATCGTTAGTTGGACCATAACGCCTCCAATGGAGATCGATTACTCAATGAATTTGAAGCCGTAAAAATTGTTAAATATTATAAAGAACTTCAAGAAAAATCAAAAGTTATTTGAGAACTCTAAAAACTCTGCCTTGGGTTTCGAGGAGTTCATTCAACAAAGTTGTTGAGCTACGGATTTAGTAGCTTCACTTGGGTTGATGCTTATCACTACAAGGAAAAGGTCTTTTAGTGACACTTTTTTTATGACACATGTAAAAAATGTGAGCAAAAGTCCACATATCCTAACACTTTTAGAATAAGTGTGAGCATAGATTAAGTTTTATTCACATATTTTGACAAGTGTAAGCAAATGTGTAAGTTTTGCTTACATATTATATAAGGTGTGAGGAGATATGAAGTTTTACCTACACTTTTTGTAAAATATAAGTAAAAGTTTAGTGTTTTACTCACACTTTTTGTAAGTGTGAGCAGAAGTCTAAATTTGTACCTACATTTTGTAGTAAGTGTGAACAAATGTATTGTTTTACCTACACTTTTGTAAGTGTGAGCAAATGTATGGTTTTTACCTACGCTTTTTATAAGTGTGAGCAAATGTACAGTTTTACTTAGTGGTGAGCAAAATCGACTGAAAACCGAATTGAACTGAAAACCGAGCCAAACCGATCCAACCCAAACCAAACCAACCTTACTCGGTTCGGTTTTTTGCTTTACATATTTATGGTTTTTGGATTCGGTTTGTCTCGGTTCGAGTTAAAACAAAAAAATACACCTAAACCATCTAAACCAAACCGGTTTGGTTCGGTTTTGATTTGACTTGGTTCACTTTGGTTCGGTTCTCGGTTTATGTTTTTCTCAAAATTGATTTTTAATTCAGTTTAGTTTTGACCCGATGCTCGGCCCCAGTTTTACTACACTTTAAAAAAATATAAATACTTATGATTTGTTTGTAGTGTAAAATTATACATCATCATTTAACTCTATTACCTTTTAACATAATCTACATACAAATCATTTTACCATATCTTTTCATACAAAACCATTTTACTGAGATTCATTTACCATATCACACCTCATGTTTAAACTCACCAAACTTAACACAAAATAAAAATTCTATGTTTTATTAGATAAATTTATCTTTTTATGTAAGTAAATTTATGTTTTTTATCGTGGTAAGTTTCGCGAACTGAATTCACACTATTAAATTGTTAACTAAAATTCTATTTTTATCTTTTTATAAAAATCTTTTTATGATTCCCTTCAAAAGACCGCTCAAACACCCCCAAGGCCCCGATTAACAAACGTCCTCATGTTCTGCACATAACGTGGAATCTCCACAAACCGCTCAGGTATTCGTTAATTACTTCATTAACTGAAATTTATTTGAATTTAGTTGTGATTTGTTGAATTTGAGCTCTAAAATTGTTGTTGTTAGTTGTGTACTTGTTGCATATAAGGTGTTTGATGATATGCCTAACTCAAATTAATTATTAAATTTGTAATTGATAGTTGAATCTGATGCATGTAAAGTGTTTGATGATAGGCCTAACTTAAGTTTTGTGAAAAAATGAATTCGAAACGTTAGAATCGCCTCAATGAAACTATATTAGATGAAACGTTAGAATCTGAACAACCACGGTGGATTTTACGGCTTTGTGAAATTGCCTATTGATGTGTTATATAGGAAATGAGGTCGCTTGGTTGTAAGTTATGTGACTGAGATTGATTAAAGTGTGAGAATGGTCGTATCTTGGCGGGACATTAACACTAACGCAACCATTGTGGTTTAGATTGCCATTAGGTATCCATTTTTATGTAGTATACATTCAACATATATGTGCTAGGTTTGATTAAAGCTGTGATTTTCTGCGTCATGGCGTGGCAAACTATTAATTTTTATTTCATTGTTCTTTTAAAGTCATATCTACTCTCCTTGAATTATTTCCATGATGATACTTTCTCATCAACACATCTTTTCTTTAAAACTTAGAATTTTATTAATTTATGTTCTTTTGATTTTCAAAGCCAATGCAAAATTACAGTCAAGATCACAAAATCATGTGAAAGATAGCCAACAAAACCATTCGGTTTCGGCTATTTTAGTGTTTGGAGACTCGACTTCTGATCCAGGAAACAACAATTTCATTCTAACTCCTTTCAAGGGCAATTTTCCACCTTATGGGAGAGATTTTCCAAACCGAATACCCACAAGAAGGTTTACAAATGGATTGCTAGCAAGCGATTTAATTGGTACGTTGGCACTATTAATTGTTGCATTACTTTTGTTAAATTTCTTTTGATTCATTTTGTCGTTTTTTTAGTACATAGGTTTTCTTACGTTATTGTTAGGACCCGTTAACAAGCAAATGATAATACTTATAAGTTTTTTGATTTTGGTTATGTAAAGGTGTTTGAAAAATTGTTGTGGTTGTGAATATGGTGTAGCTAGGTATCTTGGTGTAAAGGATAAGGTGCCTCCTTATTTGGACCCTTCACTTACGGTTCATGATTTGTCAATTGGTGTTAGTTTTGCTTCGGCTGGATTATTTGACCCTCTTACACCAACAATAAGCGTAACTATCTCTCTCTCCTTATATATCTCTATATCATCCATTACTCCATATACACACACAATGGCATAAATGTGTGTTTTTGTATGTTTGTGCATGTTTAATATTCTGTATATAGGCATGTGAAATGTGAATGTATATGTAATAGACATTGCATGCATTCTCAAGTTGTTATTGTGCCTCATTGTGAAAGAACATATTATAAAGAAAATAACAAGTTCAAATTCTTTTCAGAAGAAATCAAGATACAAAGTTCAGTTCACATAAAACATATATATTTGTGTGTCAATATCTTCTATTTATGTGAAGAATGCTTATTGTATGAATAATAGTAGTTAGACACCAACAAAATATAGTGATTTGTGTTATCCGCTCAATTATATGAGTATATATGACTTTAAAAGTTTATAGCCATGGCAGACGAGGCTGTGATGGGTGTGAGCGCCGACCTCAACCGACGTTTGCCTTTTGGTTTTTGGAATTACAACAGATACACCTGTTGGCTGCGATGAGTTTGAAGGGATTTGATGAACCTAAGATCAGTCTTATTGTGGCAGTGCAACTTATTACGGTTGCAACCAAGCATGAGTGTATTCTCTTTATTTTTGTGCCTTTTGTATTATATGGTTGCAGCAGTAAAGAGGAAGAACATGTGAAAACTGCAGATGAATGGGCCCATAAGGAATATGTAACAGGCGGAAGAAAATATGCGTTAGTGTTGCTTCGGTCACAAGTACACATGTCTTTTCTTCTTTGCATGACTTTTCATTGGTTTTTATGTATTATCTGATTTTTCTCAATATTTGGTGTAGAGTTTAAAACTGTAAATGGAACACCACCAGGTTAGTTGCAGCTTGTTGTGGTGATGACTATTTGCCGCTAAACTTGGTCGTATTGATCATGCTGATAACGTAGTTACAACTTAGCGTACTGGTGTTGCGTGCAGCCGACGGTGATCTCCTGAGAATTATTCAAACTGTGAGTAAACTTTTACATTTTTAGATTCTTTATTATGCATCCTACATGCTTTATTGAGTGCTACTTTGAGCATGCAGTTATTGCGTAAGATGACAACATTATTTTTATACTCCTCTGCTGACCCACACTATGGAATGGTGAGTAAACTATTACTTTTTTTATATTACACATACTGTTTCCTTTATTGAGTCCTACTCTGCGAATGCAAGTATAACGAAAGAAAGTAATGCCACTGTATCACCAGTGTTGTTCAGGGGGTAAGGTTGTGTTGCGTACTCATCAGCGCCATCCACATTAAATTTGTCGGTAGTTTTCCACACTGCGTTTTATGGACAACATTAGGGCATATAATCAAATAGTAGTTGGTATAGTTTAATTTAGGATTAGGGTTTCTGAAAGAAGTTTTCAATTTTTAACAATTTTCATAAACCTCATAAGCTTACTTTTTTCAGCTTATGATGTTGCTTAGTTGAGCTTATGGCTTACTTATAAGACATTAGTTAAAGATTATAACCTCATAAGCAAAAAAGAGTAATCATCCTGCTGTTAGCAAAGTCTGATTTGTGTGTGCGTGTACTGCTCCTTTACCAAATCACTATGCATTTGGGTTGAAACGGGTCGTTTTTAGTACTGTTTTGTTTTCTACAATGATATACCTTTGTCATTCGATCAATCTAATGAAATGGTTAAATTACAGCCTCAATACGTGCTCAATGATCTACATGACTCATGTTGGTGCAAGTGGTGCCACAAGGTGAATTCCTGTTACAAACAAGTCTTTGTCATTCGCATAAATTTTCATTTGATTATTAGCTCATCTTAAGCTAGCGTGCTAATAGAGCTGAACACAATGTGTAACCACCGGTAAATTTTGCTTCGTATTAAATTAATATAATATCCTAACGAAATGATACTTATCCTTTTTCTACGTACATTTTTTTTTCTTTTTTTTTTTCTTTTCAAACGTTATCAATTTATTTGATCACAACAACTTGCTAATGTCGTGTAACTCATATTCGCAATAAACATAAATATCCTTATATGTTAAACTATAAAAGTTTTCAACTTTTATTTACCACTTTATGTTATTTCAAACTAAACGTTTTATACATATTAGAATATTTACGAAACCCTAAATTATTATAACTATGATTTTACACAACTAAATTATAAACACTAAAGTACAATATTTTATAGCTAATGTACAAGTTTCTAAAGCACGAAACCCTATATTTACGTTATTTTTCCGATACAAGCCCTAATTTGTTATTCTATGATTTTATGTGAATAAAATCGCAAAATCTATTTAATATGCACATGATCTCTATAAAATATAAATGTACAAATCTCTTATGCATGAAAACTAAATTTCTATATAAAACTTATATAAAACTGTGACAACCCGTACTTTCAGGTCATTTCTCGAAACAATTCATGCCTTACTATTTCAACATTTATCGTAAACTTGGTTTACGTGTTCCAAATTCGAGTAACCTTTATGGTTTAGCCAATTCATGATCATATCATCACATACATTTCATATGGACTAAGATTAGTCTACATTTCATTAACATCATTTGCATCATATTAGTTCATTCATGACATTGCATTTTACCTCAATCGCAAATTTTATATTAAATAAACGTTATCTGAGTTATTATTTTGAACAATTAACTGATATTTCCAAAAATGATCCCGATATATTTTATACTTACATTTAGTTTATAAAAACTCTATTTTGAGTTTACCTAGTGTTCTAAATTTATTTTGTATATAAATCGTTAAATTTATATTATTACGTCACTTTTCTTAAAAATTATACGATAATTATTTTATCACTCAAATTTCACAAGGAATGTATTTTTACAATTTTTATTATCTCATTACATTCTATTTTGACCTATTAAAAACTTACTTGTACCAAAAATTTCCATTTACCTTTACAAGTTACATTTAACTACACTTTACTTACATTTTCTTACCAATTTACACAAAATTTACACAATATACATTATATTTGAGAAAAAAAAAATAAATATCTAGGAACCCCTCCCCTTGGCCAAAGGGGAGGGTTGGTAATTAATGGAGTATGGTCTTTGATTATTTATGTTTTTACACAACTTAAAAGTCTACACATTCATTTATCTTCCTCATTCATTTCTCTCATAATTCACCTAGTAGCAAAAATTCTCTCTTCTTTGTTCTTCCACACAAACCGGCCACATAGAGGGTCTTCAAGGGATCATCATCAAAATTTTTCTCAAGCATAAAAACAATCTAGTTAATACTATTTATAAGGTTTTGAAATAAAAACCAAGAGTGTTTAGGCTAAACCTTGTTACTTGCACCTCATCATATTCACTTGTAAGCATGTTTCTTTCATTTTTCATGTTTCCTTTTCATTACATATGTATCTTTTCATTTTTGGTACAAACATGCAAGACATATGTGATTTATACCATTTTACATGATTTTAGAGTATATATATATATATATATGGTCATCCTATAATTATCCCCTTGGTATTCATTGGTCTTGATGGTGATTAGGAACCCATGACACCCTAAGAAGGTGTATGGTAGGATTAGATTAGTTTTGGAGTTGATTTGAAGGGATTAGAATAGGTTTTGTCCGAGAAAAACTATTTTCGATAAGTATAAATAAGTAATCTGTCCTTGTTTCATTTTTCTGGAAAATCCGACTATAGTCACGACTTTTTGGCCTTGATAATTAAAAAATATACTTTGAAATAATCCGTGGCTTGAACGGATTAAACGAGTTATAACGATGAAGTTATGAATTTTACAAGTTTGACTACGAAAAATATAGTTTTCTGAAAAATTCAGCATGCTGTTTTTATTTTGTCCGAGTCAAAAACGAGCCTTAAGCTTCACAAATTATTTTGACTTATCAAAAATATATTAGTATACTTTGATACTAAGCTAAGGACGTATTATAATGAGAAAACGGATTTGAAACGACAAAGATATGCACGTTGTCATAAAATTGCCGTAACTATTATTTTCTGAAAAACTATATTATTTTTACGATACAAGAGTTTTGGTAGTCAACGATGTTTGATGTGCTTTTAACCATGATGAGGAACTTTTTGGAACGAAATGTCTTCTAATGAAATTAAGATCACCGAGCATATTTTTTCAAAACTATCAACCGTTTGTATAGCGGAGTTGTAATAAATTATTTATGGATGCTTAAACTTGGCCAAAACTCATTTTTAACCAATATTTTAGCCAAAATCACCATCTTTAACCCTCATTATCTTTATGTTCGAGACCTTTATGACAAAAACTCCCAACTGAAACTTCTAGATTTCGATACAAACTTTCCAAAACCGTCGAAGTTCGTTTTCTAACGACGACGTATTACCATTTTACGACTAGTTTTTCAAAGCCATTTTTGTCACTTTCATGAAATTTCCGTTTGACATTGTTTTACGGATAAAAGAAATAATTTCACTTTAAATCATTACAAAACCATTGTAGGATGACATTTTGACGTAAATACTTGTAAAGTGATTTTGATTGGTCAAGACGTCAAACGCAGTATTTTTCGATCGATAAGTATTATTTTCAAAACTCGCAAATGGTATAAATAACATACTAAATGCATGCATAACATTACATTGCAACTCATTACGTATCATATCATTCACAATAGGTCAAGATTTACGTATCACACTACATCTCGGTGTACTCACTTTTGTCTCAATCATTCCACCTGTGAGTCATAGCCCCTACTTACTTGCTTTCATAAAAGCTGTTTTGGGGAGATACATGCTCAACTACTTTTATGACTATCATGATTATTTGAAACTACATGCTTAACTAAACTGAATGTTTAGTCATATCCTATATCATAAATCATGGAACCAATGTCTTGGGATTATCATTGAAATTTGAATGTCTTGGGATTACCTTTGAGTGAATGTCTTGGGATTATCATTGAGCTAATGTCTTGGGATTACCTTTGAGTGAATGTCTTGGGATTATCATTGAGCGAATGTCTTGGGATTACCTTTGAGTGAATGTCTTGGGATTATCATTGAGTGAATGTCTTGGGATTACCCTTGAGTGAATGTCTTGGGATTATCATTGATGTCAATGTCTTGGGATTTTCATTGAACTAGATGTCTTGGTATAATTATGTCAAGTAACTATTGATACATTAAGTTAGGCACTATTTTGGGAATTCATTTGACGATGTGGGCTTGAACACAAACTATATTACATTTTGGTAGTGGGTTGTGAACACACAGGTTGCAAGTTTTGTATGGGCGGAACTTGGAACCGAGTGGATTTACAATGCCTTTGCTGCATAAACGATTTTGAAAGGCTTTACATTTCAACTCAAACTCTATGAACTCACTCAACCTTTATGTTGACACTTTTAGCATGTTTTATCTCAGGTATCTAAGGCATTCACTTCATGGCATGCATTTGGACACATCATGGAGTCGTGGTGACGACGCGTCTCACTTGGGTTTTACGAACTTTAAAACATCGTTTGAATTGTAACAAACTTATTTCCGCACAAGTTGATTTTCATTTGGGACCTACTTTGTAAACTCGGATTGTTTTATTAAATCAAACGATGTATTTTCCAAACGACACTTTAGGTCGTTCAATATAACTGAGATTGTGATGCTATGACAAATAACCCGCTTGAATTCCATTCCGCAAAAATGGTAATTTGGGGTGTGACAGATTGGTATCAGAGCTTCGCTTATAGAGAACTAGGTTGCATCATTGACCCTAGACTATAACTACATCATCATAGCATCTCATCATTTCATCACAAGTGCATGTTCACTTTGCATACGATTTATACGCACATTTTTCGAGTTATTTACTTTCATTTCATAACGATTGTCACATGGATGCCCTTAAATACCCATTCCATTATTCTTTCTTCATACTCTAACGTGGAGAATTTCTTGTCATTCCCTATCACAATTTCTATATCAGCTGATTCATCATCGATAACTTAATGCCGAGATAAACCTTTAAATAGGGCTAAGTCACTCTACTCCTTTGTTTCACCACTAACATGTCAAGTTACACTTTATTCACACATTAAGTCTCTAAACCATCATACATTGAAGCACTTACAACACCTCATAACCCATCTTTTCGAACCCACGATCATTTCAAAATAACCTCAAACTTATCATCTCTTTAGAGCGCTTATTATTATCATAGGACTTTGTTACATCTCACATTTCCTTTTATTTTGAAGAAGATATATACCAACCGAAAGCCACATCTGAATTGACTCTAGCGGCTATGCAAAAGTATGTAGAGGATAGTATAGCCGAGGCACTAAGGAAAGAACGAGCAACGGTAGCTGCAAGCACGCTGGCTGCTAGACTTGCTCTGCGCTACAGTGAGCTGCAGGAGGGTCCGGAGTTCGTAATTGTACATACAAGGACTTTAAGAACTGTGATCCCACAAAGTTCAAAGGCACGGAAGGAGCCACTGCTATGATCCGTTGGTTTGAAAAGATGGAGTCTGTATTTCTTCTATGTAATTGCCCGGATGACCGCAAGGTAAAGTTCGCCACCGGTACACTCTTAGATGGCGTAATGTCATGGTGGAATTAGTATGCGCAGCCTATTGGTATCGAAAATGCTTATAAGCTCACGTGGGATGAATTCAAGAATCTGGTAACTAAGAAGTATTGTCCACGCACGGAGGTGAAGAAATTAGAAACGGAATTTTACGAGTTAGTAACTATTGGTTATGACATCGAGACCTACATCAGGAGGTTTCAAGAGTTGGTTGCACTATGTCCATCGATGGTTTCGGACAATGAGAAACATGGAAAATTTCATTGGAAGACTTCCACAATGTATTCAAGGAGATGTAACTTCTTCCGATCCACAAACAATTGAAGAAACTATTAGGATAACTCAAAACCTCATGGCTCAAGTTGTGAAAAGGGAAAATATTATCAACAATAACCACGACAACAATAACAATAATCACACCATCAACAACAACATCAACAACCAAACTAGCCACAATAAAAGAAAATGGGAAAATGACCAGGGAGGTTATAATAACAACAACCACCAAAACCGCAACACTAACCATCATCAACAACAGAATAGAGGGTAAGAAACTGCAATGGTTTATGCCGCCGCACCAATAGAAGCGAGAGGTTATGCTGGAACCTACCCACTATGTAATCGATGTAAGTATCATCACACGGTCTTTGCCCCGTTAAGTGCTACAAGTGTCAAAAACTAGGACACCATGCCAGGAATTGTAGAGGCAAGACTATAGTTACGTGCTTCGGATGTGGGGAGCAAGGACACTATCGAAGTCAATGTCCTCAAAACCAAGGTCAACAAGTCGAAGGTGCTCATGGGAGTGTATATATGTTAGAAGGAGGAGGAGGAGCTCGTCAAGGTATCAACGACGCTGGAAGATCAAGAAGTTCGAAACTAACAGTCTTATTTCCCCTTATGTACTATGTCGTACTAAGTTTATGTTTTCCATCGTATCCGAATCTTTATAACCTAAGATGTATTTTTGTTTGATAAACCACTCGTTGTAAAATATTCTCATCTATCGTGACTTTATATTTTCTTCCGATCTGTATCATTTACGAGGATTTAAATTCTTTTTACTTTAACTATCATTTTAACGACACTTCTCCATGTCTTCTCCCCTCGATGTTCATCACAATTTTAACATCAGTTGACTCAACACCAAACAACATATGAGTCGATTAGTCCAAGCATTGCACAGTTACTCCTAAATTATACATAGCCTGATCACCTATGTCTAATTCAGGAAGAATCATGCAATGAAGGGAGTAGTAGGCTTATATGTGTAAGCAATTCCGTAATCGAGCCAAATTTTCAAAAGTCCTCCTTCAAACCAATTTAGCCTAATCTCATGAAGGAAAAGCAGTTCTTGTTTGATGAGTTGTGAGATTAAGTGAAAATTGGTTGGTAAAAAGTCTTTTGAGGTTTTGCTTTCGGGAATGGGAAAGTTTGCCACATCAAACCCTAAACCCGATAGACTAACATCGAACTGAATTCGTGGATGAATTCCTTTTGATGGCTTAATGTGACAACCCGTACTTTCGTGTCATTTCTCGAAACAATTCATGCCTTACTATTTCAACATTTATCGTAAACTTGGTTTACGTGTTCCAAATTCGAGTAACCTTTATGGTTTAGCGCAATTCATGATCATATAATCACGTACATTTCATATGGACTAAGATTAGTCTACATTTCATTAACATCATTTGCATCATATTAGTTCATTCATGACATTGCATTTTACCTGAATCGCGTAAATTTTATATTAAATAAACGTTATCGCGTGAGTTATTATTTTGAACAATTAATCCGATATTTCCAAAAATGATCCCGATATATTTTATACTTACATTTAGTTTATAAAAACTCTATTTTGAGTTTACCTAGTGTTCTAAATTTATTTTGTATATAAATCGTTAAATTTATATTATTACGTCACTTTTCTTAAAAATTATACGATAATTATTTTATCACTCAAATTTCACAAGGAATGTATTTTTACAATTTTTATTATCTCATTACATTCTATTTTGACCTATTAAAAACTTACTTGTACCAAAAATTTCCATTTACCTTTACAAGTTACATTTAACTACACTTTACTTACATTTTCTTACCAATTTACACAAAATTTACACAATATACATTATATTTGAGAAAAAAAAAATAAATATCTAAGTCCCTCCCCCCTTGGCCGACCAAGGGGGAGGGTTGGTAATTAATGGAGTATGGTCTTTGATTATTTATGTTTTTACACAACTTAAAAGTCTACACATTCATTTATCTTCCTCATTCATTTCTCTCATAATTCACCTAGTAGCAAAAATTCTCTCTTCTTTGTTTCTTCTACACAAACCGGCCACATAGAGGGTCTTCAAGGGATCATCATCAAAATTTTTCTCAAGCATAAAAACAATCTAGTTAATACTCTTTATAAGGTTTTGAAATAAAAACCAAGAGTGTTTAGGCTAAACCTTGTTACTTGCACCTCATCATATTCACTTGTAAGCATGTTTCTTTCATTTTTCATGTTTCCTTTTCATTACATATGTATCTTTTCATTTTTGGTACAAACATGCAAGACATATGTGATTTATACCATTTTACATGATTTTAGAATATATATATATATATTATGGTCATCCTATAATTATCCCCTTGGTATTCATTGGTCTTGATGGTGATTAGGAACCCATGACACCCTAAGAAGGTGTATGGTAGGATTAGATTAGTTTTGGAGTTGATTTGAAGGGATTAGAATAGGTTTTGTCCGAAAAAAAAAAACTATTTTCGATAAGTATAAATAAGTAATCTGTCCTTGTTTCATTTTTCTGGAAAATCCGACTATAGTCACGACTTTTTGGCCTTGATAATTAAAAAATATACTTTGAAACGAATCCGTGGCCGCTTGAACGGATTAAAACGGAGTTATAACGATGAAGTTATGAATTTTACAAGTTTGACTACGAAAAATATAGTTTTCTCAAAAATTCAGCATGTCGTTTTATTTTGTCCGAAGTCAAAACCAGCCTTAAGCTTCACAAATTATTTCGACTTATCAAAATATATTAGTATTCTTTGATACGGGCTAAGGACGTATTATACGTAGAAAACGGATTTGAAACGACAAAGATATGCACGTTTTCATAAAATTGCCGTAGAATTATTATTTTCAAAAACTATATTATTTTACGATACAAGAGTTTTGGTAGTCAGAATCGACCATGTTTGATGTCGTTTTTAACCATGATGAGGAACCTTTTGGAACGAAATGTCTTCTAATGAAATTAAGATCACCGAGCATATTTTTCAAAACTATCAACCGTTTGTATAGCGGAGTTGTAATAAATTATTTATGGATGCTTAAACTTGGCCAAAACTCATTTTTAACCAATATTTTAGCCAAAATCACCATCTTTAACCCTTATTATCTTTATGTTCGAGACCTTTATGACGAAAACTCCTGAACTGAAACTTCTAGATTTCGATACAAACTTTCCAAAACCGTCGAGTTCGTTTTCTAACGATCGACGCATACACCATATTTACCTAATTAGTTTTTCAAAGCCATTTTTGTCACTTTCATGAAATTTCCGACGACATTGTTTTACTTTACTAAAAGAAATAATTTCACTATAAATCATTACGAAACCATTGTAGGATGACATTTTGACGAAAATACTTGTAAAGTGATTTTTGATTGGTCAAGACGCCAAACGGTATTTTTCAATCGATAAGTATTATTTTCACAACTCGCAAATGGTATAAATAACATACGAAATGCATGCATAACATTACATTGCAACTCATTACGTATCATATCATTCACAATAGGTCAAGATTTACGTATCACACTACATCTCGGTGTACTCACTTTTGTCTTCGCAATCATTCCACCAAGTGAGTCATAGCCCCTACTTTTACTTGCTTTCATAACTGTTTTGGGGGAGATACATGCTCAACTACTTTTATGACTATCATGATTATTTGAAACTACATGCTTAACTAAACTGAATGTTTAGTCATATCCTATATCATAAATCATGGAACTGAATGTCTTGGGATTATCATTGAGCTGAATGTCTTGGGATTACCTTTGAACAACAAAGTAATGTCTTGGGATTACCATTGAGCTGAATGTCTTGGGATTACCTTTGAGCTGAATGTCTTGGGATTATCATTGAGCTGAATGTCTTGGGATTACCTTTGAGCTGAATGTCTTGGGATTATCATTGAGCTGAATGTCTTGGGATTACCCTTGAGCTGAATGTCTTGGGATTATCATTGAGCTGAATGTCTTGGGATTTTCATTGAACTAGATGTCTTGGTATAATTATGTCAAGTAACTATTGATACATTAAGTTAGGCACTATTTTGGGAATTCATTTGACGATGTGGGCTTGAACACAAACTATATTACATTTTGGCAAGGGTTGTGAACACAGGTTGCAAGTTTTGTATGGGCGAACTTGGAATGAGTGGATTTACAATGCCTTTGCCGCATAAACGATTTTGAAAGGCTTTACATTTCAACTCAAACTCTATGAACTCACTCAACCTTTGTGTTGACACTTTTAGCATGTTTTATCTCGGGTATCTAAGGCATTCACTTCATGGCATGCATTTGGACACATCATGGAGTCGAAGTGATGACGCGTCTCACTTGGGTTTTTCGCACTTTAAAACATCGTTTGAATTGTAACAAACTTATTTCCGCACAAGTTGATTTTCATTTGGGACCT
The DNA here is from genome assembly GCA_910596185.1 of Chrysanthemum makinoi. NCBI lineage: Eukaryota > Viridiplantae > Streptophyta > Magnoliopsida > Asterales > Asteraceae > Chrysanthemum > Chrysanthemum makinoi. The sequence goes on along the minus strand of OU343220.1, from coordinate 193,001,370 downwards.
ACTTTGTAAACTCTGATTGTTTTATTAAATCAAACGATGTATTTTCCAAACGACACTTTAGGTCGTTCAATATAACTGTGATTGTGATGCTATGACAGTCAATCCCCAGGAATTCCATTCCGCTGCAAAACAGGTAATTTGGGGGTGTGACAAAAACCTAAATGTACCCACTGTAAAGAACATAATACAAGTCCTTAATGCACAAGTCACAAATTGGATTTTCTTACACTTTATGAACTCAAAGTACAACTCTCCAATGCTTGTGGTACAAGTATTTTATGCATATATGCTAAACATGTCATTTACCTAAGTTAAACTAACCTAAACTTAACTAAGCAACCTAATCTAGTTCCATAACAAACTAAACCCTAACTAAGCATATATGAGCACAAACGAGCCACATCACTCTTCTTCTTAAAACCTAGGTAAAAAACGTGACACATAGTCTTGTTGGAAAGAATTAGGACCAAGCTACTTAGCTACAACAATTACCACACAAGACCAAATGGTCTATGATTTCACACCTCACCTTGTTCCCTATCTTACACCTTCTTATGGTTATAAACCATTACAAGTAGCCAAATTATCTTCCATAAACCCAAATCCCCCTTGCCTATATATATATATACGACCATGCATACACACATTTTCATCATTCCATACAATCTATCTCACCACACTCTAATACACTCTCACTCACTGAAATTACAACCTAAGAGAAGTAGAAAGGAAGTAGGAACAAGTGCATGAAGCTTTGGAGAAGCCAAACGCCACTTTAGAAACCCTTTTGACGTTTTTCCTTTCATACCGAGTACCACAAGTTTAGTAAGTTCTCAACCCTTTTTAAGTTATCCTATACTTTTATTTAGCTCTTATATATGATATACAAGATAAAGCCAAAACCGTGGCCTTTTGAATCACCCAAAACGGGCTATTGAGTCAAAAGTTATGATTAAAAGAAATTTACGAAATCCGAAAATCAAATGCATCAAAACCTTCGATAACGAACCGATGTGTATTTTGAGGCACTTAGGTCCGAATCACGAAAAGTGTAAAGCACGAAAGTTGTCCGAAATAATGTTTTACATCTATAAGGAGGAAACTCGGCCATCAAAAACTTGAGTGACCTGTTTAAACCCGAAAATGCTAAACACAAACCCAAACACCCCTATCAATTTGTGACCTTGTGTAAACTTAAACACACTTTTTGAAACCTTTATGCAAGCTAGATAACCAGTAGTTAAGCCCTGTGTAAGATTCATAAGTCGTTATAAGGTTAAAATCTATTTTTCATCTTTCTGACCTGTATGCTAAAACTACCCAAACGCCCTACTTTTGAGCTCTTTTTGAGACATAATCCAAGGGAATTAGGACAATCCCTTAAGTACTTTTAATAACTTCCTAGGACACTACAAAATGCCCCAAAGACCTGGCCAAAAACTCTTGATTTCTCTTTTTTATTTTGCATTCTTTTGGGCTTATCGCTACAAAACCAAACGAACCCTTTTATTTTATTTTCTTAACGCATAAACAAACCAAACGCCCTACTTTGATAATTAATTTGACCCATAAGTAATACGTTATAATTTAAATCCTTTGGCCATCTTAAAGAGCACCAAGAAAATATTCCAAAACACTAAGAACGTAGTAAAAACCCCTTAATGCCTCGCTTATTTTTATTGTTGTTTTGGTCGAGTTTCACCTAAAACAAAAGCACCCTTTCATTTATTTTTAGAAAACTACAAGGATAAATTTTGTAATTTTTGAAAGATAATGTTTTCTTGGGTTAAAAATGTAATTTCTTCAAAGTTAATTATACAAGGGCTGATTTTGTCAATAACCCATAGTTGAGGGTATAAAGTGTCATTTTTGAAAGTGCAAGGGTAAAAATCGTAAATATTCAAAATTGTAAAATATAACATTTTGGAAACATATCATATTTAACAACTAGGGTTTCGATAAAACGTATAAACAATTAACCGAGCCATAAAAATAAGTATGATAAGTATTACTAATTTTTGAAGAGACTTCATGTTTACCCAACTATCGATAAAGCATTATCATCGCATAAACTTGAACTCGAATACTAAAAACATGACATAACAACTCAAGTCACGTGTTGGAGCCATTTACCATTTCAGTTTGAATTTACTTTTGACATCAATCAGATTTCCATCGTAGCCCCGTTTTTATACTTGTTTGTTAATGCTTTGGGGGAGATACATGCTCAACTAATTGCTTTCACTTTTTTAAGTACTCTAAAAACTTTTACATATTACTGTGAGTTCATGGCCCCTACCTTTACTTGCTTTTAAACTGTTTTGGGGGAGATACATACTTAACTACTCGTTTTTACTTTCACAAGTACTCTAAAGCTTTTACATACTACTATGAGTTCATAATCACACTTTATACGTTTTGCTATAAACCTGAACACAAGTACTATCTGTATGCGATCCTGATTGTTATTGCCTAAGTTATACACTATTGCCACTAAAAGTCTCTCTATCATGAGCCATTAATCACTTGCGAGTGAACGCGAATTTAGTTAATAGATCTATTGGCGTTGGCCCCACTTGTGTTGCTGGATAAGTAGCCAAGTGCACTTTATTTGAGAACCCCATAGAAAGTTGGCAAACTCCTACCCGAGGGCCTTGTTACTTACATCATGTCTATGATGTCAGTAACTTACATCATTAGTTCATTACTATGATGTCGCATCGTTAAGGTTTCATATCATGAGGCTTAGAGCAATAATACGGTACTGCAATGATACTAATGTTGCAGTACAACAGCATGAACCAACCTTGAAACTTGTGTTCAACTGATTACTAAACAAACGAACTATGGGTGTATAACAACGTAGCCCACTACTTATTTTATCGATATATGTATTTATTACGATATCACTCAAACTCGAAACTACTGAAATCAACTGTTTTATTTATAAACTCTATGAACTCACCAACCTTTGTGTTGACACTTTTTAGCATGTTTATCTCAGGTTCGTAATTTATGAGGATGGCACGGAAGGGCACATATACTCAAGAAGGCTATATTATCCTTCGAAAACTTATTTAATAAACTGTAAAACCACTGGGACCTCATTTTGTAAACTCTGATATTTATATAAATCGAATGATAAATCTTTTAAAATGACTCAATTAGGGTTCGTTTTCTATTGATATAACTATTGTGCAATGAAGTAACACCTAGCTTGAATTTCGCTGCGTATCACGAAATTGGGGGTGTTACAGATTGGTATCAGAGCCTCAGTTATAGAGAAACGTGTCTAATTGAGACTTAAACTATAACTACATTTTCACAAAAACATTTTATAGCCATTCGCTCTCCGTGCCTTTCATCCTCCAGACGATTATGTGACTTCTAGGTAATTTATACTATGCAAACACTTTAGTATACTGATATATACTTCTGATCACTCTATACGAAATAAACATACCTGTATATGCATATTCTAAGGCATTACGGCTTAATCACATATCCCTGAGCATGTACCTACTCTTACATTTTTCAAATTTATGATACCTTCCTAAGACATTACACAATATACCCACTATTTTGAGTACTATGTCAATTTTTCTTAGTATCTTACTCTCATCTCTAAAAGATGAGTGTAAATACTCCTTCTATACTCCCAGAACACATAACTCATCGATTAAATATCAGTGTTGAGTCAGAAATTCTTAAGTAGGATGATTTATAATGTCTTTATTTGAATGAATTGGGACGCCTTTTTATTTAAATAAAGAAATTATAAACCGCCGAACCATAAGTTTATATTCCTTTATTTACATTGTTTGAGACGCCTCTCTATGTAAGTGATGGATTATAAATGAGCGGGCTTATTTGTATCTGAAACGACATGAGTATGAACTCGAGGATAACAAACTGATTCATAATCTACAAAAGCCAGTTCAACAACTTTCTCTACACCCATCAAGTTCTCATCCGGGCCAACGCAATTATCAAAACTAACAATCTTCATTAAAATAAATTTTCTTAAGTTTATATGACCTTCGAATAATGTTATTCTGCAATGTAAAAACAATAAATTCTAACTTATAAGCTTTGACAAGTGAAACCACATTTCATCCTCATAACTTCAACATCTAACACGGACTGAATATCGGGACGAGATTCTATTTAAGGGGGTGAGACTGTAACCACCGGTAAATTTCGCCTCGTATTAAATTAATATAATATCCTAACGAAAGGATACTTATCCTTTTTCTACGTACAATTTTTTTTTCTTTGCAAACGTTAACAATTTATTTGATCACAACAACTTGCTAATGTTGTGTAACTCATATTCGCAATAAACATAAATATCCTTATATGTTAAACTATAAAAGTTTTCAACTTTTATTTACCACTTTATGTTATTTCAAACTAAACGTTTTATACATATTAGAATATTTACGAAACCCTAAATTATTATAACTATGATTTTACACAACTAAATTATAAACACTAAAGTACAATATTTTATAGCTAATGTACAAGTTTCTAAAGCACGAAACCCTAACTTTACGTTATTTTTCTGATACAAGCCCTAATTTGTTATTCTATGATTTTATGTGAATAAAATCGCAAAATCTATTTAATATGCACATGATCTCTATAAAATATAAATGTACAAATCTCTTATGCATGAAAACTAAATTTCTATATAAAACTAATATAAAACCTAAATGTACCCACTGTAAAGAACATAATACAAGTCCTTAATGCACAAGTCACAAATTGGATTTTCTTACACTTTATGAACTCAAAGTACAACTCTCCAATGCTTGTGGTACAAGTATTTTATGCATATATGCTAAACATGTCATTTACCTAAGTTAAACTAACCTAAACTTAACTAAGCAACCTAATCTAGTTCCATAACAAACTAAACCCTAACTAAGCATATATGAGCACAAACGAGCCACATCACTCTTCTTCTTAAAACCTAGGTAAAAAACGTGACACATAGTCTTGTTGGAAAGAATTAGGACCAAGCTACTTAGCTACAACAATTACCACACAAGACCAAATGGTCCATGATTTCACACCTCACCTTGTTCCCTATCTTACACCTTCTTATGGTTATAAACCATTACAAGTAGCCAAATTATCTTCCATAAACCCAAATCCCCCTTGCCTATATATATATATATTTATATATATATATATATATATATATATATATATATATATATATATATATATATATATATATATATATATATATATATATATATATATATATATATATATATATATACCATGCATACACACAACTTCATCATTCCATACAATCTATCTCACCACACTCTAATACACTCTCACTCACTGAAATTACAACCTAAGAGAAGTAGAAAGGAAAAAGGAACAAGTGCATGAAGCTTTGGAGAAGCCAAACGCCACTTTAGAAACCCTTTTGACGTTTTTCCTTTCATACCGAGTACCACAAGTTTAGTAAGTTCTCAACCCTTTTTAAGTTATCCTATACTTTTATTTAGCTCTTATATATGATATACAAGATAAAGCCAAAACCGTGGCCTTTTGAATCACCCAAAACGGGCTATCGAGTCAAAAGTTATGATTAAAAGAAATTTACGAAACTGAAAATCTGAAACTGTCAAAAACCTTCTGATAACGAACTGATGTGTATTTTTGAGGCACTTCTGGTCCGAATCACGAAAAGTGTAAAGCACGAAAGTTGTCCGAAATAATGTTTTACATCTATAAGGAGGAAACTCGGCCATCAAAAACTTGAGTGACCTATTTAAACCCGAAAATGCTAAACACAAACCCAAACACCCCTATCAATTTGTGACCTTGTGTAAACTTAAACACACTTTTTGAAACCTTTATGCAAGCTAGATAACCAGTAGTTAAGCCCTGTGTAAGATTCATAAGTCGTTATAAGGTTAAAATCTATTTTTCATCTTTCTGACCTGTATGCTAAAACTACCCAAACGCCCTACTTTTGAGCTCTTTTTGAGACATAATCCAAGGGAATTAGGACAATCCCTTAAGTACTTTTAATAACTTCCTAGGACACTACAAAATGCCCCAAAGACCTGGCCAAAAACTCTTGATTTCTCTTTTTTATTTTGCATTCTTTTGGGCTTATCGCTACAAAACCAAACGGACCCTTTTATTTTATTTTCTTAACGCATAAACAAACCAAACGCCCTACTTTGATAATTAATTTGACCCATAAGTAATACATTATAATTTAAATACTTTGGCCATCTTAAAGAGCACCAAGAAAATATTCCAAAACACCAAGAACGTAGTAAAAACCCCTTAATGCCTCGCTTATTTTTATTGTTGTTTTGGTCGAGTTTCACCTAAAACAAAAGCACCATTTCATTTATTTTTAGAAAACTACAAGGATAAATTTTGTAATTTTTGAAAGATAATGTTTTCTTGGGTTAAAAATGTAATTTCTTCAAAGTTAATTATACAAGGGCTGATTTTGTCAATAACCCATAGTTGAGGGTATAAAGTGTCATTTTGAAAGTGCAAGGGTAAAAATCGTAAATATTCAAAATTGTAAAATATAACATTTTGGAAACATATCATATTTAACAACTAGGGTTTCGATAAAACGTATAAACAATCAACTGAGCCATAAAAATAAGTATGATAAGTATTACTAATTTTTGAAGAGACTTCATGTTTACCCAACTATCGATAAAGCATTATCATCGCATAAACTTGAACTCGAATACTAAAAACATGACATACCAACTCAGGTCACGTGTTGGAGCCATTTACCATTTCAGTTTGACTTTACTTTTGATATCAATCAGATTTCCATCGTAGCCCCGTTTTTATACCTGTTTATTAATGCTTTGGGGGAGATACATGCTCAACTAATTGCTTTCACTTTTTTAAGTACTCTAAAAACTTTTACATATTACTGTGAGTTCATGGCCCTACCTTTACTTGCTTTTAAACTGTTTTGGGGGAGATACATGCTTAACTACTCGTTTTTACATTCACAAGTACTCTAAAGCTTTTATATACTACTATGAGTTCATAATCACACTTTATACGTTTTGCTACAAACCTGAACACAAGTACTATCTGTATGCGATCCTGATTGTTATTGTCTAAGTTATACACTATTGCCACTAAAATTCCCTCTATCATGAGCCATTAATCATTTGCGAGTGAAAACGAATATAGTGATTAGATCTATTGGCAGTTGACGCCCCACTTGTGTTGCTGGATAAGTAGCCAAGTGCACTTTATTTGAGAACCCTATAGAAAGTTGGCAAACTCCTACCCGAGGGCCTTGTTACTTTCATCATCTCTATGATGTCAGTAACTTACATCATTATTTCATTACTATGATGTCGTACTGTTAAGGTTTGCGTGTCATGAGGCTTAGAGCAATAATACGGTACTGCAATGATACTAATGCTGCAGTACAACAACATGACCCAACCTTGAAACTTGTGTTCAACTGATTACTAAACAAACAAACTATGGGTGTATAACAACGTAGCTGTTAGCCTTAATAGTTTTTATTAGAAGTGATGGTCATTCACATTTAGGAACTTTGTAACGTGTGTTAGATATCGTGCTAAAATAGTCAACGGGCTCATGGATTGGGCTAAGCTAAATGGCTATTAGTCAAGTTAAGCTAGCCTTATGAAAGATATAATCCAATCTAACCCAATCCAAGCCCATCCCAAAGCCCTTTAGGGCATCTTGTATTTGTACTATAAATACACCTCAAATGAGTCATTTAAGGTGTGTGCTTGAGTGTGTGTGTGTGTGTGTGTGTGTGTGTGTTTTCTTTGGAATATACAACATATTGTGTTCATCTTTTCTCTCACATACACGGTTTACATAGCATTCAAGTCACCATCTTTCCTTCTTTATCTTTCTACGTTTGTGTTTGGTTTCACGTGGTTATACTTGTATACGTGTTGGGTTTGTGATAAGGTTGATAAAAGTAAGGTCCAACATCTGGTTTAATAGTTTTGATATTGAACAAAAAAAGTTTTTTGAAACTGAAATTGCCCCTCAGCTGAATAACATCAACTCAAGGGTAATTTATTTTGAACAAACCTTTTTGAAAGAAACAGCTGACTTTGTCAAGGACCATAAATCTCTGGTAAAGCAAGCTAATGAAAGTGTTGAACACATCAAAGTTTTGGAAAATTTAAATGATTCTCTTCGAAAATGTTCTCACGACATCGATATTATGTCCATTATTTTGCAAACATATTCTGTTGAAGATCATGAAAGACTCCGGTCTGAGACCTCCGAAATTGTTTCAAAATATGAAAAAGCTCTTGAAAAACTTGAAAAGAAAATGTGTCATATTTTAAACAACTTGATCGAAAAAATGAGGAATGCAAATATGACAAATTGTCGTATGAGCGTGCCTACAATGACATGAAAGCGAAAAATGATCTTTTGAGGGCTCACCGAAAGTCAAAAGGAAAGGCAAAGTGGATACCGTGGATTAAAAACCATTGATGTGGAGAAAGCAAATGTTCCCAAACCGGTTTCCAAACCCAAAATGTCTGTTTCTATGCCTCCTCCAAAAGTCAATGAGAAAAATGTTTCATCAAAACCACCACTCCACCCCTACCTAAACAAAAATGTTGATAAAGGAAAAGCGGTTATCGAGAAACCAAAAGTTTTAGCACTTGGACTTTTTAAGATGAGTACCACTAATGCGTCTGCCTCCACATCTAAAACATATGGAACAAACGACATAAGTTTAGAAAAGCACTCTAAAGAGACTAGGACAGCTGAAACCACCTCCTTTCATAAAAATGTGAATCCTAATGCGTGTGCCTTACCTTCTACAGGACTAGAAAGCACCTCTAGGAGCAGCAGACTAAAGCCTAAGAGCAATACAAGGAACAATAGAGTCTCGACTGCCTCTAGGAGTAGTAGCTTGAATAAAGAGAAGAAAGTAGAAGAACACCCTAGGAATTTACCGCTTTTGAATAAGAAAGACATTTCATCTGAATGTACTGAACCTATGAAACTTGCTAAGTCTAATGAATGTGTTGAATCTCTTTGTTTAACTTGCAAGAAACCTTTAATTAATGTTCAAGATGATTGTGTTTCTAAGAATGTGAATTATGAGCCTGTTAAGAAGAATGTTCCAAAAAGATCTTACGCTAAACGAGTAGGAAGACTAGTTGCAAAACTTAGGCTTTACACTACTGACAGGAACTATAGTGTATACTTTAGGGATGATATTTGGAAACCCACAGGTAGAACTTTCACACTCCATAATGGTAAAATGAGTGATAAACCAGAATTCCCTGTAGAAAACCTCTAACCCAAACGAACCAAAATCAAAACGGTTTCCACAATATTCTTTTTCTGTTACTGGCAGGTTATCGAAATTTGTCTTTGGATCATCGACTCGGGTTGCTCCAAGCACATGACCGGGAATCAAGCTGCGATCAATTTTGTCCGGAAATTCATGGGAACCGTGACGTTTGAAATGATCATGTAGCAGCTATCATGGGTTATGGAGATCTACCTTTTGGAAATTATTTGATCTCTCGGGTTTACTATGTTGAAGGATTGGGACACAATTTGTTTTCAGTCGGGCGGTTCGTGATGCGATTTAGAGGTTGCTTTTAGGAAAAATGCTTGCTTCGTTAGAAACTTGGATGACACTGATCTCTTAACTGGGAATCGTGATACAAACTTGTATGCTATCGACATCAACAAAATGGCCTCTTCATCACCAATATGTCTTATGACACGAGCATCTGGAACACAGTCCTAATTGTGGCATAGAAGGTTATCCCATCTCAATTTTGACACCATCAACAAAATTTCCAAAGACAACATCGTCAATAGACTTCCAAAGTTCAAATACACCAAGGATCACTTATGTCCATCATGCGAACAAGGAAAAAGCAAAAGAGCATCATATAAACCCAAATCCGTACCTAGTTCGAAAGCAAAGTTGCATATGTTGCACATGGACTTATGTGGCCCAATGAGAGTTGAAAGAATTAATGGGAAAAAGTATATTCTTGTTATCGTCGATGATTATTTGAGATATACATGGGTTAAGTTTCTGATATCAAAAGACGAAGCATCAGGCATCATCATCACCTTTAAAGCGAATTCAAGTACTTCTTCAAACTCCAGTAAGGGTTGTAAGAACAGACAACGGCACTGAATTCACAAATCAGGAGTTAAGATCTTATTTTGAAGATGTTGGAATTACTCATCAGACATCAGCTGTTAGAACTCCACAGCAGAATGGGGTAGTTGAAAGAAGAAATCGTACTCTTGTGGAAGCTGCTCGCACAATGCTAATTTATTCTAGTGCACCGTTATTTCTATGGGCTGATGCTGTTGCCACTTCTTGTTTCACTCAGAACCGATCTCTCATCCATCCAAGATTCAATAAAACCCCATATGAGCTTGTGAACAACAGAAAACCGGATATCTCTTACTTTCACGTGTTTGGCGCTTTGTGCTATCCTACGAATGACGGAGAAGATCTTGGAAAACTGAAAGCAAAAGGTGATATTGGAATCTTCATTGGATATTCGACAACTCGAGGGCATTAGGGGTGTATAACGAAGGATTAGGAGGATCATGGAGACGATGAATGTGAATTTTTATGAACTTTCACAAATGGCTTCTGAGAGACTCGCTCTAGAACCCGCACTAAACCGCAGACTTCTGGACACATCAGTTCAGGACTCATACCTCAAAGAGCTCAATCAACTTCGTTTGACAATCCTAAAGAACAAGAATGGGAGAATTTCTTTGAGTTAATGTTCGATGAATACTATGGTGGAACCTCGACAAATGCATCAAACCATCATTCCGGCACCGCTCAAAATCATCCTCCACCACCAACAGAAGATGCATCAACAACGGTCGAAACCAATGCACCAATTCCATCTACATCATCTACATCTACTACAGTTATTGCACCCGTTCTACCATTGGTTGATGAGCAAAACCAAAACCAGAACGATGCAACGTTAGATGAAGACTTATTTGAAAACCCGTTCGCACGAATCAATGAATCATCTTCATGCTTACGAGAACCATCTAATTCGTATACGTATAACCAACGGTATCCTTCTACTCTGAAGTGGACAAAAGACCACCCAATTGAACAAGTTATTGGTGAACCTTCAAGGCCAATTCAGGGCGAGGCGTCAACTTGCCACCGATTGCGACTTGTGCATTTACGTTTGCTCAATTAGCAATATAGAGCCAAAGAACATTCGCGAGGCAATGGCGGATCCCGCATGGATAGAAGCAATGCAGGAGGAACTTCTCCAATACCGTCTACATGAATCTTGGGAAATGGTTCCAAGACCCATTGACGTTCGCGTCATTGATCTTAAAAGGTTATGGAAGAACAAACGGGATGAAGAAATGAGCTGTCATTCTTAACAAAGCTCGTCTTGTAACCAAAGGATACAGACAAGAGGAAGGGATAGACTTTGAAGAGTCATTCGCGCCGTAGCCGGACTTGAAGCGGTCGGGATATTCTTAGCCTATGCAGCTCACAAAAACATCACGGTTTATCGGATGGACATTAAGACCGCGTTCTTGAATGGAACTCACGAAAGAAGAAGTGTGCGTGAGTTAGCGAAGGCTTCATAGACATGAATCATCCGGACTACGTCTACAAACTCAAAAAGGCAATCTATGGATTGAAACAAGCTCGAGAGCGTGGTATGACGAACTGTCCTCTTTCCTTATCCAAAACAATTTCACCAAAGGAACAGTTGATCCTACCTTATTTACACAAAAATGCAAAAACGACATTTTGATTGTTCAGATTTATGTGGACGACATCATCTTTGGGTCCACTAATCCGAATCTTTCAAAACACTTTGAAAATCTCATGAAAATCAAATTTGAAATGTCCATGATGGGGAACTAAAATTCTTTCTTGGTTTACAAATACATCAGTCCCCTCATGGAATTTTTATAAATCAAGCTAAATACACAACTGAGATTTTGAAAAATCATGGTATGGATAATTGTGACTCTGTCGGAACACCAATGGTAACTTCACCAAAATTTGGAGCCGATTTGTTTGGGAAACCTATTGATCCAAAGAAATATCGGAGCATGATTGGTTCTCTCATGTACCTTCTTGCTAGTCGACCGATATTCATTTTGCTGTTTGCTTATTAGCACGGTTTCAGGCAAAGCCTACCGAACTGCACCTCAAAGAGGTTAAAAGGATCTTCGGTACTTGAAGACATCCATTCACATGGGACTTTGGTATCTGAAGGAATCCGGATTTGATCTAATTCCCTTTTCGGATGCGGACCATGCGGTGATCAAGTTCTGACAAAAAAGTACATCAGGAGGAGCACAATTTTGGGTGAAAAGTTAGTAAGCTGGTCTTCAAAGAAACAAGATTGCACTGCACTTTCAACCGGCCTGAGTATGTGTCTCTTTCTGCGTGTTGTGCTCAAGTTCTATGGATGAGAACACAACTCACAGATTATGGCTTTACTTTCGATAAAATACCTATGTATTGTGACTCGAAAAGTGCCATAGCCATATCATGCAATCTGTTCATCACTCAAAGACTAAGCATATTCGAGTCCGCTATCACTTCATCAAAGAGTACGTCGAAAATGGTACTGTTGAATTATTCTTCGTGAAGACAGATTACCAACTTCGCCGATCCTATTTACTAAAGCCTTTCCAAAAGAAAGGTTTGACGATTTAGTTCGACGAATTGGAATGCGAAGCCTAACCCGAGGAGTTAGAGCGTCTTCTCGAATATTCTTGAAAATGATTTTCCAACAAGCTTCGCTGTAAATATTTTTGAAAAACAAAATACAAATTTGAAAAACCAACAAAAGCAAAATATAAAAATATAAAACTTTCAAAAATACAAAAACAATATAAAATCAAAAATCCAAAAATATTCTTCTCACGACATGTCTCATTATAATCGATATTCATGCGTTTCTAGAAATGTCATTCAACAATGATACAGGTATGTACAGATGCTTGAGCGAGAGTTCTTTAATGTTTTCAAAACATGTCGTTTCTCAAAATTTCTTCATAAAATGGCTTTCGTATACTTCAGTAAGAAACCCGGACTAAAATGATGACTTTTGATTATTTCAGATCAAAACTCGTGCTTTTAAAGAAAAATCACTAGTGTACGCTTCAGTGCACTACATTTAAAATTGGTGAGAAATCATCATAATCTTGAGCACCTTTTCAAGATTGTTCAAAAAGATTTTCAAAATCTTTCAAACTATTTTGTGCTCAAGATAACTCTCTCTAAAACCCTTTAATTGATTATGCCTTATTAAAGGGGGAGTATAAAACTAAAATGTTCCAAATTCATGCTTAAATCAAATCCGTTTATCTCCCCAAAAGATTCTAAAATGTTGTTTAATCCGTTGCTATCAAAAATATCACGAATATGCTATTTTTGAGGGGGGGGGGGAGACGTGATTAAAATGTGATCAAAAAGTTTAATGATCGTTGTTTGAATCTCAAAATGAGCTCGACTCGAAACCAATGAATTGACAGGAATCTAAGTCAGTATATGTACCATCTCGAGAAACTTGTGATAGATATGCACCTTCATGGGTCTAACCTCCTTTTCAAGGAGTGTTTACAACTTCAAGTTAGTTATTAGAGCTAGTTTTCACCTAAAAACGACAATGGAACTCTTTAACTAGGCAACGTAACCGTGTCTTGTGGGGAATTGTCTATCATGAGCCGATCAATTCAAAAAGTGCGAACTCTACCCTCTATGTGCGATTTTCTGTCAAAACTTATAAGAACATATGAAGGGGGAGTGTTTCTGAAAATATAAAACTCTCAGAGTGTTTCAATCATGTTTTCTATCATAAACACTCTGTGAGATTTTCAAGAAAAATGGTTTTATGGCAACATGGGACAGTCATGGAGTTATAAGGTGACTAAGGATAGGAAATTCGTCCTATGATCCGCCAGAGCCGGAGGGATCTACCCAAGGACATCACCAATAGTTTAGAACTAGAAGTCCTTAGGTATGATTGAAAAAAGGAGTAATGTGAGAAAGGAGAAAGAAGGGGTTGAAGAATTAAAAAGAAAAGTAAAAGAAAGGGTGAAAAGAAATAGCCCTCCATATTCAACCTTAGGGCAGAAACCGGTTCAATTCATCTCTTGGTTGTCACTAGATGACACGGTATTGAAGACAAAGGCGTCATGGACCCAGGTGGCGCGCACTAAACCTTCTAGCCAATCAATTCCTCTTAAAAGGATTTGTTTCATTCTCACTGGGAACCCTACATAATCTATCGACTTTCTTTTAGAGATCGTTGGTATTGAAGAAGGAGACCCTCTCCCTAGTCTCCTCTCAGGAAAACCAAAATGCACTATTGAGTCTAGAGCCACGAGATTCATTAAAAGATCTCATAGGAACACATGACATGACATCGCTTGTTGTTCATCAATAAGGACACAAGTGATATATTCTAGAGTCCTACGCAGATCTTAGCAATCTGCCGAGAACATTTATGAGAAGTTTCACATCTGTGATCTTCCGTGATTGAATGGAAACTCCTGCCAGGGTCAACATCAAGCGACCACACAGTGACTTTGGTAATTCTCCGTGGATTACGCTTAGTATGTCTCAAACGGTCTAGAGTCGTGAGGTGATGCTTCGGTGTACCTCAGCGACTCATCTGAACTGTAGATGTACTTCGGTATATCGCGTTATCTCACTTGTGGGACTCCAGTTTAGGAACGGCCTTTGTGAGAATTAGAGAAGTGTTTTCACACTATGTTGTTAACACCATCGAAATTCAAACTTGTAAGTGCCGGAATCCGCTTATTACTAACCTGTTTTTATGTTTTCTTCTTATGGAAGCTCCGGAGCGGATTGATCGTGCAGACTCGCCACATGCTCATACCAACAACACATGAAAGTTCTCATCATAATCAAAGGCTACACAAAGTTAAAAATGATTATTCGTCAATGTCAAAGAATCTACAAAGTTTAAAGACTCGAGAACTACATCATTGGTAACCAAAAGACAAATAGAAGTGTGAGCATGGTGGAGAAAGACGTGGAAACACCTAACCAATGAAGTTGACAACGGCAGAATACCACATTAATTGATCACAAAGCATGAAGGAACAAAGAATCAAGACTATTCTATATCTACACACAAAGTTCAAGCTCGAGAAAAGTAAAGACCTAATCAAATGGAGCATCATTTGAATGACCACCCCTTAGGGGGAGATTGTTAGCCTTAATAGTTTTTATTAGAAGTGATGGTCATTCACATTTAGGAACTTTGTAACGTGTGTTAGATATCGTGCTAGATAGTCAACGGGCTCATGGATTGGGCTAAGCTAAATGGCTATTAGTCAAGTTAAGCTAGCCTTATGAAAGATATAATCCAATCCAACCCAATCCAAGCCCATCCCAAAGCCCTTTAGGGCATCTTGTATTTGTACTATAAATACACCTCAAATGAGTCATTTGAGGTGTGTGCTTGAGTGTGTGTGTGTGTATTTTCTTTGGAATATACAACATATTGTTTTCATCTTTTCTCTCACATACTCGTTTACATATCATTCAAGTCACCATCTTTCCTTCTTTATCTTTCTACGTTTGTGTTTAGTTTCACGTGGTTATACTTGTATACGTGTTGGGTTTGTGATAAGGTTGATAAAAGTAAGGTCCTACAGTAGCCCACTAATTTTATTGATATCTGTATTTATTACGATATCACTCAAACTCGAAACTACTAAACTCAACTGTTTTATCTATAAACTCTATGAACTCACCAACCTTTGTGTTGACACTTTTTAGCATGTTTATCTCAGGTTCGTAATTTATGAGGATGGCACGGAAGGGCACGGATACTCAAGAAGGCTATATTATCATTCGAAAACTTATTTAATAAATTGTAAAACCACTGGGACCTCATTTTGTAAACTCTGATATTTATATAAATCGAATGATAAATCTTTTAAAACGACTCAATTAGGGTTCGTTTTCTATTGATATAACTGTTGTGCTATGAAGTAATACCTAGCTTGAATTCCGCTGCGTATCATGAAATTGGGGGGTGTTACACAATGCTACACAGAGAATCAGGCTGTTGGGGAAGTGAATTCTGATATACTACATACTCAAGTACGGGTTTCAACCCTAAAAAAAGTACGGGTTTCAACCCTAAAAAAAAATTCTTATTTAGCAACATCATAGTAAAAAAATAGACAAAATGTGGTTTGGGTTACCCAAATCCCTACTAAAGTACGGGTTTCAACCCTAATCCGTCACCTAATACCCACGTTTAGACTCTGCACGGCGCTTAAGCTTGCTGCTAACTTTTGACTTTTCTGAAATTTGAGTCAGAGTGGAGGTACTCCAGAAACCAGGAACGGTTTGTTGGAATTACAAAAGGCGTTTCGTGAAGCTGGACTGAACTTTTCAAAACAGGTTTTTATCTTAGGTTCTTCTTTCTGTTTGTATTATATTTCCTTGCGCCTAGGAGCTTGGACCAATCATTTAGAGGGTAGAGTTAGATAGTTTGGATTATCTCGTTTTCTGGAATTATTTGCGGTGTACTATTTATATTTTCAATTAATAAATATTAAACGCCCCCATGTCTTGTGTGTGAGGAGAAGTTTAGATATGACTATCGGTTTTCTTCACTTGTTGCTTTGACAAATGAATGTATGACTCACAAAATGGAAATGTGAAGTGGTTAACAAAAAATACTGTGAATGATGGTTGTAAATCTATCTTGACCTTGATGTCTTCATGCTTTACTAGTAACATGCTTTGACTATGTACCTTTATGAAGCTGAAACTACAAACTCGAACACAATTTCTATCTGTTTCGGTTATCATTTACTATTTTTTATATATAAATATCCTCAGCAAATGTTTGTTACAATTGTGGGATCTAGGCTACATGTAGTTATATAAATTAACCTAGTAGGCAATGGTGAATAATATAGCTCAACATTCTACGCCATTTTTGTGGTCTTCCCGTGGCTCCCTTTGTTAAGTAATTCAGTTTGAATTTCTTTGTCATATATTTATAACCATTGCCTCCATGTTCTTCATATTATTACTTATGTGCGTTTCATATGCAGGGTGTTGCCATTACACAAGAGAATTCACTATTAGACAACACTGCGAAGATTGAAGGGTGGTTAGCTAGATTTCCCATGTTCGATTGGGTTGGTGGAAGAACTTCTGAAATGTCTGCTGTCGGTCTACTGGCTGCGGCACTTTAGGTTTTTATTTTTAAAATTTAATGGAGTTTCTACATCAAGAGGTTCTGTCTAAAGCCAATATTAATTTTTTGTTCAGGGAATTGACATTAAAGAAATGCTTACTGGCGCATCACTAATGGATGAGGCAACCAGGACTCCTGTGGTACAGTAATATCTTTTTTTAAGTCCTCATCCAAAGAATCCTAGATATGGTACGATTCCTCATCCAAAGAATCGAACATCTGGTGCAAATCGTCATTGTTATCCAATTTACAGGTATGCATTTGGAAAAAATATTCATATTTGTTGCATTTTTTTCTACTTTTCGAATATATACAAGCCAAGATCTATAAACTCTTGAGTTCTTTTTGTGCAAATACTTGAAAAGGTTTTAACAACCATCAAAGGAAATGATGACAGAGTATATAGTTTAACATCTTTGATCCTCTATTGGTTTGACTACAGGAAATGATTGACAGAGTATTCGGAGCAAACCAACCTTCTAAAGTTGGATTGACTCTCTCATTTTACTAGTACTACAGGCCAAAATTTGGTATTAAGTACATGTAATGTTGGATTCTGATCTCTGTATGATATTGATTTATGGATAATCAGCCTTCTAAAGTTCTGCATCTGTATTATGATTTCTGGATATAAGCCTTCTAATGTTCTGATTTTGTATGATATTTTATTATTGGAAATTATGGTATTGGAAGTATTGAATTCTGCTATGCTATGTAAAATTATGTTTGTGTATATACTGACACAACCCTTGTGTAGACAAAGATCTGAACTTTTGCTGTCACTTATAGACACATTATGTGTCAGCATAGGTGTGTCACCATAGACCTTTACCGTCGGAACTTCTGCTGACACTTATTAAATGTGAAGGAGAAGCTAATTTATCTTTGGTGACACTTTTTTATATTTTTTCTGACACTTTTTGTCTGTCAGCAAATGCCATATTTTTTGTAGTGTTACTTTAACTTGCACATAAAGTTCTTGGTTTGTGCTTTATTCATCTTCCGATCAGGTTTCTGCATGGTTTATTTCATCTGCTGAGTTTCAAATGTGCTACTACACATTGGAATCATCTCTAAAAAATTCATCAAGTTTCGAAACAACAAAGTCCAATGAATACCCCTCAAAGGATTATTGTGGTATTCATTTGAGAGCTTGTTTCTATGACGACATGCAATGTATGTTCAAAAGAAGGTATCAAGGATTCTCGGTTTTAGTATAAGATCGATTTTAGTCCCTTAAGATTTCCACAAATCTTCTAATGTGATTGTCCCTACAGTAAATTGGAGTCAACTTGTTGCCAGGTTAAAAACCAAAAACTTATTGCTAGATGTTGTATTTCTATGTCTTCTCAAGTTCTCAAGCAAACCTTAGCGCTTTAGCTATATTTACATTGAAGTATTGAACCATTTTTTATCCGTACTTATAATACTTCAAACACTTAACACACTAAAAACATACATATACACATAAACCTCTAAACACACATTAAAAAAGCCGCGAACGTCTAACACAAGCTGCCAATAACATAGATGTGGGTTGTATTAAGCGGTGTGCTCTTAGTAAAGTTATGTACCATGACATAATTTACAAGTCAAGTCAATTTTATCAACTCAATTTTATTATATTCTTTCATTCTCTTTTCATATTCTACATAACTAAATGAGATATGCGCGTGTGAGCATTGTTTTATGAAAATCGTGTGAGATAAATGTATAAATTTATAGAAATAGAAATGAAAAGGACATGGGATCGATAGAATTTAAGAGTTGTAAGAAAAGACAAAAGAGAAAAGCCAAAAAACAAGCGGGAGAATCGGAAAATAAATATAGATAGCGACTGATGGATGCACACACTCACTCTAACCAAATATTTATCATAAAAATACAAACACGACAGAATGATGAGTGTCGGGTTAGCGTGTTGATGCAATTATTGGATTGTCGTCGTTTTCTTATTTCGTCGGTCGTACTAATGTCCTGTTTCGCTTGCCTTATTTCTCGCTACCCTTCACCCCACCAATCACGTTTGCACCTTTTTTACCCTGTTTTACGTTTATTTTTCATCCAACTATACAGTAAACTTATGGAACAACCTTTTTTACTGTTTAGTTACTTTAAGGAATGTTTCTACGGACTATACAATACAACTATTCAAGAATTAAGTGCAACAGCTCGCCAACTTTGTTGAAGGTTGTCTCAATTATTTACTCACTTATTTTATTACGTGCTAGTCTGTATTTGAGAAAAAGAAAATAAATTAAACGAAAGAATAAATATCATATTTCTTGAAAGAGACGATTTATTACTATGTGATGATACCGCTGTCATGCAAGAACTACTTAGGGGTTATCCACTTATAAAAGTTTGTGACTATCATCATCAAATAGAAGTCTAAAGTTCAAATCCTGCTAGTTGAAAACGAACATAAATAAGCTACGTCAATATTTTAAAAAAGGAGTGCTTAACCCAATTTGTTTATGTGTGATGATAAGTTCAAAATCTGTGAAATAGTCAGCCAAAAAGTCAAAAACCATTATTACCCTCGAGCTACAAGCCTTTTAGTAAGAATAGAGGAGAGTTATTTTACATACAAAACTTTTCTTACATATCAAGGGATTCATCTACACCATTCATTTAAAAAGAAATCAATTGATAAGATTAAAAGTATTTTATTATTTCCCATATTTTTTATAATTTAAATATCTCTTAAACCGTTAATCGTTAAGCAAAAATAATTACACAATCGCGACGAGTATTTAATTATCTTTCTATAGACGGGCACTTTGATATATTTTCGAAAAAAGAAAAAAAATTGTTTTTTTCACGTTTTTCGTCTTTTTTTTCATTTTTCTTCAAAACTGGAATTTGCACGAAATATTATATATGATTTAACACTAATTTGAATATCACATGTGATATTAGTGTTAAATCACATATGATATGTAATATCATATGTGATACTATTGTTAAATCATACATGATAAATCACATATGATATACATCTCATATATGATATAACACTAATATCATATATGATATAACACTAATAGTATTATATCATATATGATTTTTTAATGTAAATTTCAGTAACGTAAATAAAACGAAAAAACTTAAAAAAAAACGTAAAAAATACGAAAAAAATTTTTTTTTGTCGAAAGTATATCAAAGTGCCTATCTATAAAAAGATAATTAAATGCTCGTCGCAATGATTTTTTTTCCGCTTAACGATTAACGGTTTGAAAGTTATTAATATTTG
Organism: Chrysanthemum makinoi; assembly: GCA_910596185.1. Lineage (NCBI taxonomy): Eukaryota > Viridiplantae > Streptophyta > Magnoliopsida > Asterales > Asteraceae > Chrysanthemum > Chrysanthemum makinoi. The sequence continues at coordinate 192,980,838 of OU343220.1, read as the reverse complement.
AAAAAAGAGGATAAAAGTGGGTTTTTTAATTGTTGTGATTAATCTCATCCATTAGATCAAATAAAAATGGATGGTGGAGATTGATCCCTTAGTATGTAAATAATCTTTTGTCCTCAAATGATCTTAAATCCCTAAGAATAACTGGATTCAATATACCATTTCGAGATGAACAGTCATTTTTAACATATGCAAATGCGAAGGTGGACCTAATAATCTTGTTGCCGAATCATGATATGTTTGCTGTTTTCATTTTGATTTGTAATCATAAATGAAAGAGTAAATGTCTATTTGCAACAATAATGTGGAAGATAGTAATCATATGTTTTTTATTAGTAATGTTGTTTTGGAGTTATGGAACATAATCGTGTTGTGGTTGGATTTTCATATTCCAAAGTTTGTTAATATGGCTGATATGTTTCAATGGATTGATGAGCACGGTGGAGGTTCTAAGCAACGGTAGATCTTAAACACAGCCTGTGTTACTCTTATTTGGATCTTTTGGATGTATCGGAACTCGGCGGTGTTTGACGACTTAAGAATTAAAAAGCATCAACTTTTCGATTTGGTAGTTTTTTTTTTCTTTCTTTCAATTGGTTATGTAATATGAATCAATTGGAACGGGTGGATGCAAAACCCGCATATGTAGTTTTGTTTATTTTTCTTTTGCTAGTTTGATCTACCATATATATAATTCAGTCGTTTCATAAAAATAATAATAAATAAAATAAAATAAAAATAAAAATAAATAGAGAAAAGAGTTTGCATTTTTGGTCTTTGTGGTTTGTTCAAGTTACATGTTTGGTCCTTATTTTTTTTAAAGTGGAACAATCATCTCTATTTTGAACTTTGGATTTCAAATGTAGTCCCCGATCGATGTGAAATAACGAAATTATTCTTGTCTTCTTCCTTTTTTATTGGGGATAATTTGGTCATTTCACATCGATCGAAAAACTATATTTGCAATCCAAAGGTCAAAATAAAGACGTTCGCTATGCTTTTAAAAAGATAAGGACCAAACATGCAATTTGATCAAATCACAAGGACCAAAAATACAATTTACTCTAGAGTAAATGTACACTCCATGGACGAAAACAAAGCCCAAAAGATCTTACATGCAACACCACGCAAAAAGTGAGTAGCACAATAAATTTAAAAAAAGAAAAAAAATTAGAAAAAGATATACGTTCGCGTAAAACTTGGCACTTCGCAGACTTATGCATGTATAGCACTGGTAACTTATGCGTCTAAAAACTCTTATGATCATGTCTATTCCTTCATTAAATTTATAAACTTGATTATTTTCCTATAGCCTGAGGATCTGTCACTCGATATCATGACTTAGACATATCTTTCTGAGTTTCGAGCATTGCAAGTGGTCAACGTTCTTATCTTCATTTTATTAAAATATAGAGCATTGATTAATATGCATAACTGTTATGGCTAATAATATGTTTAATCTATGTGGCATCAACGAGTTGATGATTATAAAATGACCCGCATTTTCAAAAAACTGATAGTAAAACACTAACACTTCAATTTAAGCATAAAATAGTAAAAATCTAAAGTCTCTAAATCATTTAACTAAAATCCATCTAAATAAATATTCCTCTTATTTTCTTTATCAAACCCAACACAATTTCTTACTAAAAAAGCAGCGTTGAGGATTCCCCTTGCATGAATGAAGTATGCGGGGAATGAAGGATTGAAGAAAATAATCTCTATTGCCGATTGCATATAATCATACAACCAAGTAATTTTTATCTAACAATATGTAGGGAAACTGTTACACTTTTATTAATAAAATTTAAATTACAATAAATAAAATTAACAGTAAATAAATAACAGAAAGTTAAATACAAACAGAATGTAAGCAGATAAACGAAAATTAAATAAAATAATAAAATAGTCAAAAGACTTACTTGATCACCAATAGAGATCAATAAAGAAGCACTAAAAGTCGAGGCACGTGTTTGACACGCTTCCCTTAAAACAGATTCGCCGTCTGTTTCCCAGGGTACAATGTACCAAAAACATAAGTTGTACTGTCGGACTTAACTAAACTGCTCGGAATTTCATCTTAAGAGATGCGTATTCCATATGTTGGAAATCAATAATAACTATTGATTTGATGTGTGTAAAACTTGTGGAATTAGGGCCTCTATTTATACACAATAGACTCCCTCTAAGTTTACTCATCCCACCGATGTGGGATTGAAAATAAACTACTTTTCCTCTTTAGGCATGGTACCGAATGCCTAACTTTGAGACCCGATATCTCATTCACATCAACTCTATTTTGGACACATAAAAGCTTATTGCGAAGCTCTCTTCGAGGAGAACGCGAAACTACAAACTATTACTCATATATGTGACATATACATATAGATAATTGTGTCCAAAGTTGGTCAAAAGTCACTTTTGCCAACCAATTTTCCAACAATCCCCACATGAATGGAGATCGGTCGTAATACACAAAAATTACGATGAAATTCCAATAGTTGAATCTTGCAAAGGATAGGTAGGTGTGACCCTTTGAACCTTCCCTTGTGAGATGCACTTAGTCTCCTAGATCTGAGTAGACGCGATGTCCTTGAACTCAGCCTCTATTTACGTAGACGACATTACACTTCACACAAGACTCTCCCTGACATTGTCAAGTCCTCATAGTCGTGTTCGTTATGGTCATGAACACTAGCCGGTTCTGCAGAGCTCTTAGGATTTGAGCCCCCACAATTCCCTTCGAAGCGACCCCACTTCTCTCTCACATAGGTGATTTCATCTTGAATCATTAAAAACATATGTTTTGTGATTTCATCTCAAATCATTATGCTTTGTGATTTCATCCTGAATCATTAAAGCCATATGTTTAACCTCTCAACAAGTCACATTTGTTATAGGAATGGACTAGGAAGTTACAATGTTAAGTAACTCCCCATATTGACGTGACTTCCCCCACATTTATATGATTAGGTTGTCCTATTGAACCCAGATCTTGGGATCTCCAGTCAACTGGGTTAGGTTTTCCTTTATATAAACTCATTCCTTTAAGGGCTTTAGTCCCATTCCTTTAGACGACTTACTAACTAACTCTCTGCTTAAGCCTTTCTCAAGCGGATCCGCGATGTTATCTATTGACTTTACGTAGTCAATCGTGATAACTCTAGTTGAGAGTAGTTGTCGCACCAATCAACGTCTATGATGGATATGTCTTGACTTACCGTTTTACATTGTGATATGAGCTCTGTCAATTTCCAATTGACTATCACACTTTATATAGATGGTCGTTACAGGTTTACGCCATCTTGGTATGTCCTCTACGAATTAACGCAGACATCCGCATATTCTATAAATTTATCTCAAATGATAAATTCAAATTCCACCATAGATTTAGCTATAAAAGTCTGTTTGAAATACTTTCAAGATTTCCAAGACACAGCTTCCCACGTAGAGTCAATACATCCGCTCTAGTGGATCTAGATTCTTTTATGTAAGAATCCATATTTGCATTACTCTATCATTAGATAGCAGTTGGATATCTTCCAAAATGCAATATCGTAAGTATCATAGTACTTGTGTAATACTATTTAAATGGTCATCACTTGAATTAATGGTATATTTACTTAACTTGATTTTAACTTCTAAATCAAGTCTTACACACGTCATTAGACACATAAGACGCCCAATATTCTCTGAGTATTCAAAATAGGCAACACCTCTACCTATATTATAAATAGATTTAAAAGATGTCATTGGAGTTCTAGCTAGGCCGGAATCCCCCACATTGAACCTCTAAAGAATATTGTCCTTATAGTGTTTTTGACTTCAAAACAAATCCATTTGGTTTCATATGATCTTAGTTCCAAGAACCATATCGAGCAGCCAACGTAGTTCATGTCAAATCTTGACTCCAACATTTCATTAGTGGATTTGATCATCTTGTTATCACTTTCAGTGATAAGTATACCATCTATGTATAGACACATGATTACATATATACCAACAATTATTTCTTTCCACAAACATCCGTTATTTTTTAAATCCACGTTCTGACATGGCGTGAAAAAAAAAATTGATGTCATTGGTTGGGAGCTTGCTTTAAGCCATATAATGACTTAACAAGCCTACAAACTTTGTTCTCTTGTCCAGGAGCCATGAAACCCTCGGGGTTGGTTCATGTAGATTTCTTCTTCTAAATATCCGTTAAGAAATGCCGTTTTCACATCCATTTGGTGAACTTCCAAATTTCTTAAAGCGGCAATAGCAAGTATCATCCTAATCGAGGCTATTCGCGTGACAGGCGAATATGTATCAAAGTAATCAAGACCTTCTCGTTGTCTAAATCCTTTGATTACTAATCTTGCTTTATACTTGTCAATGGTGCCATCGGCTTTCATCTTCTTCTTGAAGATCCATTTATAGCCTAGTGGTTTACAACCAGGAGGTAAATCCACGAGCTCCCAAGTATGATTTTGTAAAATAGAATCTATTTCACTTTTAATGGCTTCTTTCCATTGAGGCCCTTCTGAGGAAGTAATCACTTCTCGGTATGAAGTAGGTTCGTTTTCAACCATAAAAGAAACAAAATCGGGTCCAAACGATTTCTCGGTTCTTGCCCTTTTGCTTCTTCTAGGTTCAACCTCTTCTTCCTCAGTTTGATCTTGTCTCTCATCTTGGAGATCATTATCAACTCCTTTGCTGTCTCTTATCAAGAAGGACTTCATCATTTAGTTGCCTCTCATCATGGACAACTTTACCACCAAGCCTAGATGAACATCCATTCTCCTCTAATAATCAAGGAAACACGGTTTCATACAATGAAAGTTTTCCTTGATTCGGTTATCGTATCTTTGTGTATATTCATCGTTTCCGAATCACATACAAAGAAATGATAAGCACTACTGTTATGAGCATATCCAAAATTATGCAAACCACAGTTTTAGGTCCAATATTTTGAATCTTGGGTGTCAGTACATATAGACACCCCCCACATTCGTAAGTACTTATAGGATGGTTTTCTTCCCATCCATAGTTCATAAAAACTATCTTCTTTTCCTTACAGGGGATCTTATCTAAAAGATAAGTAGCCAATAAAACCGCTTTCCCCCACATGCCATGGCTTAAACCATGACTTTAACAACATGGCATAACCATATCTTTAAGGCACAGTTCTTTCCTATCAACAATTATGTTGTGGTGTATAAGGAGCAATAAATTTATGTCTTATTCCATGTTTAGCACATACATGAACTGAAGACACATATTTACCTCCAATATCACTTCGAACCGCCTTGTTTTCGATAATAAGTTGATTCTCAACTTATTTGTATAGATCAATCTTGTCTATATTCTTACTCTTAAGTAAGTAAAAGTCGCAATATTTTGTACTACCATCAACAATTACGATGATGTACCTAATTGCTACCTTTGTAGGTATCGATTCCAAATCACATAAGCTATGTGAATCAAGGGTTCGGTTAATTTTTGGTCAACCGAGTGAAAAGACAATCTTGTCAATTTGGCTTCAACATAAGTTTTACTTTTGTAATCCGTGTTCATTTATTTAATTAAACAACGTATTGAGTTAAAATTAACATGTCCGAGTTGGCCATGCTATACATTCAAAGGATCAAATAAGCTGAATTCATACTCATTTTTATTAAAACAAAAAAAAATCAGCTTAAATATTTAATGAAGGGCATAACCCGTACCGACCAAAATTTTATTCAATGTTAACTCAATTTTATTTGATTAAAATAAAAATAAAGCCAAATTTATTAAGCAACCATCCAGATACAAGATTCCTACGAATCTCTGACACATACAACATGTTGGTTCACTTAAGCTCTTTTCCACATGTGAATTTCAACATCACATTTCTTTTCCCTTGCTATTAGCAGTTATAGAGTTGCCCATAGATTGCATCTCTCCATTTTCTGCTACTTTGAAAGAGTTAACCAAACTCTTATCATCATACTCATGACATGATGCCCAAGTGTTAACCCACCATTTTCTAATGTCGGATCCCGCCTTGGCAACAATTTTCATTTCATTCAAGCCATTTAACCCATAGTTATGGCACATAAAATCTGAATGTTTTAAAGCATCTACCGTACACATAACTCGAGTATCGGTCTCCTTTTCATCAAGTTCGGGAGCAGATTTTTTAGATGTCACTCATGACATTCCGAACATTCTGTTAATATTCCGTTATTAGTGTAACACTAAATTTGGAATAATTAACAACTTGCTATATCACAAAGTGTTTCTTAACAAACACGATAACATCAAATTTTGTTTAAAACACTAATGTTTTGTAAGATCCATTATACAAAACCGCTTTTAAACAAGTCTTTCGATTAAACAATTAAACAATATCGCATATTACATAATGTTTTGAAACAAAAACAAATTTGTAATATGATTTTGTTAATCATCCTTAACAATATCTTAATAGATCTGCATCACATGGTATAATTCTACAATGAAACTCGACAAGGTTTCAAAATAGATTTACTCTTTCAAAGAAACTCAACAAGGTTTCTATAGATCTACTTTCAAATGCATAAAGTGTCAAGAACTATATTTAGTTTATAATTAAACTCAACCTGATTTAAATAAGCTAAACAAGTCAAAGAAACTTTTTCACAAAATATGATAACAACTTCTATTATCAGATTTTGTTTAAAACAAACTCATCTTGGTTTCAATAAACACATTCTAGTAATCTAATAAAATAACAACTTGTATTTTATGAGATTTATTTCAAATAAACTCCACTTGGTTTCAATGAATCAGATTTCATCATGATATTTAACCATGTTAGTAATTGGCGCACCAATTACATTCGCAAAATTCATTAGGGTCACAAATTATGTTACCATCAGTTAACTTGTGAATATATAAACACTAAAACAGTTAAAAAACTGTTAAAACAATATGGTATCTAATAAACTCGACATGGTTTATGTAAACTTGTACCATATATGATTCCTAGAAACACAAGCTTGGTTTCAATATCCAGATTTAAACAATAACATATGCAATAAATCAGTTTGAAAAGAAACTCATCATGGTTTCAATATAAAATGATTCAATAAACTGTTTTAAAAATCGTTTATAAATCTGTTATACCAAATCTGTTAATTAAAATTTTAGTTATAAAACTGATTTTCAAAGAAACTCAATCTTGGTTTCAGCAGAAAAACCGTTTGTATAAAATCTGTTAATTATATAAATCAGATTTTAATAAAAGTGTTTTAATTCTTTACACAGAATCTGCTTTAAGACTGTAGGGAAACTGTTACACTTTTATTAATAAAATTTAAATTACAATAAATAAAATTAACAGTAAATAAATAACAGAAAGTTAAATACAAACAGAATGTAAGCAGATAAACGATAATTAAATAAAATAATAAAATAGTCAAAAGACTTACTTGATCACCAATAGAGATCAATAAAGAAGCACTAAAAGCCGAGGCACGTGTTTGACACGCTTCCCTTAAAACAGATTCGCCGTCTGTTTCCCAGGGTACAACAGCCAAAACAGTAAGTTGTACTGTCGAACTTAACTAAACTGCCCGGAATTTCATCTTAAGAGATGTGTATTCCATATGTTGGAAATCAATAATAACTATTGATTTGATGTGTGTAAAACTTGTGGAATTAGGGCCTCTATTTATACACAATAGACTCCCTCTAAGTTTACTCATCCCACCGATGTGGGATTGAAAATAAACTACTTTTCCTCTTTAGGCATGGTACCGAATGCCTAACTTTGAGACCCGATATCTCATTCACATCAACTCTATTTTGGACACATAAAAGCTTATTGCGAAGCTTTCTTCGAGGAGAACGCGAACCTACAAACTATTACTCATATATGTGACATATACATATAGATAATTGTGTCCAAAGTTGGTCAAAAGTCACTTTTGCCAACCAATTTTCCAACACAATATCCATAAGATTTTCTAAAATGCCACTTTTGTTATAAAAAAAAAGAGTAAAAAAAAAAAAAAAAAAAAAAAAAAAAAAAATTGTAAATCCAAGTTCGAGAGGTGGAGAGTGTTACTTCTAAAAAAGAATATACAACTTTTTTTGCTAATATTCACTAAACAAGAATGTAGAGGTAGGATAGGAATTAGTTTGGAAGAAAAAAAAAGAGCGGGCAAAGATGAATGAGACAATGAGTAGGGGTCCGGGTCAGGGCTATGTTGGGTTTGTCAAATAAATGGGCCGGCACCTGTTTAAATTGTCAGTCAAACTGGTCGGACATTTCATAGCACGCGCCCGCCACCTATTTTATTCTTATTCTTATACCTCCCCCTCTTACGTCCCCATCATGCACCCTTATCAACGTCTACTTCTTATGTTTCTTGGAACCTTGATTTCTTATTTTTCTTGATAATCAGTCATCAACATATATAGATTGTTTTGGCAAAGGAGACATGCATAGACAGTAATGCTATGCGCAATAGTAACTAATGGCGATTTGAGTTTTATCTGTCACATCAGTTTTATTTATTTATTTATTTTTGAATTTTAGATAATCAAGTTGCCATACTTGCGACCAAGTTATATTTATTTTTTATTTTTTTTAATTCAAATTTTTATACTTATAATTACCCCTTCATTCACTTATTTTTACACACTAACTCATTCACACATCTTTAAATACAAAATCTAAAAAATATCTCTACCAAGCACTACCGTCATTTCTTACTGAAGAACCGGTTGATAATCCGTTTATGCTTACTAAGGAAGAGCAACAACTACTTCTTCAGGATGAAGAAACTTTGAGAGAAATGGAAGAAGAAGAAGCACGGGAGGAAGCAACTCGTATGGAGGAGGAAGCAAGGGAAGAAGAAAAAGCACGAGAAAATTGGTTTGACAAAGCGTACCGAGAGTGGGAAGAGAGTGTACCAGATGACTATTCTGCTTACGACGATAGTTATTATACATATTAATCCTTATTTTCATTTTTGTATCGTAATTTGTGATTGAATTTTCATTTCCGTATCGTAATTTTAATTGGATTTTCATTTCAATGTTTGAAGTTTTTCTTTTCTTTTTCTTTTTCTTTTTTTTTTCAAATACAAAATGGTAACTGTTGAAAACGCTCCTAAACATTATTATGAAGTATTAGTCATTTATATGTAATAGGTTGCATTTATATGGCTTTTATGTTAGTTATTAAGGCATGACTTCTGTAGAAAGCCCATAAGCCCATACTAAGGCCCATGAGGTCTAGGAAAGGACTAGATATGTTGCCCTAGCTCCATTCTCCTATAAATACTCTTGTATACTCTCATTTGAGAGTGTTGTTCACTCTATACAATCCTACGCATAACCTTTCTATATTATCGTGTGTATTGTGATCCAACCGTCTATCTTAACCTTATTTCCATCATCTTCATACTTTTGTTAACTTATGGTGACCTAACAGTGGTATCAATTGCCATCTAGTTGGGTGAAACATACTTTGTTTTTGAAGTTATACTCGTACGCGTAAGGTTTCACGCTCCACACTTTTCTCACGCTTAAAACTTTCATTTTTTCACTTGTAAACTCAAGATTCTTATGGGTTAAGGTTTATTTAGTGTTAAAGTTTCTATTTTTTGCAAAAAGTTTCAAACTTTACGTGTTTAGATAAGTTTTTGAACTTGGTTTTGAATCGTGTACTTGTTTTATGCGTAAGGTTATCTTTCACTTTGGATCATCAAGTTTCAAACTTTCTTGTTATTTTGGTGATTTTGAAGCTGTTTTATTATTAAAATCAAGTTTACAAAACGTTTTAGTGCATAAAAATAAGTTTTGGTGAATTCTGTGAAGTTTACGCCTAAGAAAACCCTAGTTTCTTACGCTTAACTGATTTTACGCATAACGAAACCCTAGTTTTACGCCTAAGCTTCTACGCCTAAGTCAGGAAGTTACGCCTAAGCTTTTACGCGTAATGAATCTTCTTCAACGATCTTCAAAGATGTTGGTTAACTCAGTATTTTCTTGCTTGGATAAGCCTGAAAATACTTCGACTTGTGGATATCTTTTACACTTGGATAAATGTACAGGATTTTTGGGTAAAACCCTAAGTTTACGCATAAGCCTAAACTCTTACGAGTAAACACTTTACGCCTAAGCTTGCTTACGCCTAAGGTTCTTACTTCTAAGCATTTAGTTTACGCCTAAGCTTAGGTTTAACCTAAAGCTTACGTGTAAAAAGGTTTTACGCCTAAGCTCTCTTGTTTACGCGTAAGGTCATCAGTTTACGCCTAAGCTTTGTTTACGCCTAAGTGTACTTCATCAACAACATCAAGTTTCATTCGACTACAAAGATCCATGATCAACACAAGTTTCAAGATGTCTCAACCACCATACTCCAACTACTTTCCTCATGAGTATCCTCAACAACAACAACAACAACAACAACAACAACAACAACAACAACAACAACAATATCCTCAACAACAATTTCAACAACCATCATCTGTATACTTTCCTCAAGGAGCACAACCTCTTCCACCACAAATCCCTCAACCAAACCCTCGTCAACAATATCAACATGCTAACTACTTCCAATATCAGTTTCCAGCTAAGTATGCTATGAATGTCACAACGCAGAAGGAACCTTCTTGGTTTACAAAGATGTGTGAAGCTTTAAGCAGCCAACAATCCATTCATGAAGCTGGATCCCTTGATAGACCTCCAATGCTCACTCCCGAAAACTATGATCAGTGGGTGATAAGGCTTTTTAGGTTTTGTGATCTTAAGAAACCACATGGTAAGTTTTTGAAGAAGGTCATTCTTGAAGGTCCTTTTCGAATGCCTACTACAACAGTCCTCAAAGATCCAAATGCTGATCCACCAAGAGATGATGTTACCACCACTCTCAGATTAGATCAACTCACTGCTGAACAACTACTTCACTTGGAAGTAGATGAACTTGCAATGCAATATATCCTTTTGGGTTTACCCAATCCGATTCTTCGCAATGTTGATGCTCAGAAGACTACAAAAGCTATGTGGGAACACATTCATCTTCTAATGGAAGGCACTGAACTCAATCAAGAAGACATGAAATCAAAACTTTACTTATCCTATGAGAATTTCATGATTGAACCAGGGGAATCATTAGAGTCATACTATCATCGGTTCTCAGACATCATCAATGACTTGGAAAAACATGGCATCATTAAGCCAAGGATTGCAATCAATACAAAGTTCCTCAGCTGTCTTGGTCCTGATTGGGAAAAGTATGTTACATTTATCCGTCAAGCTAAGAATCTTCATCAAGCAACGTACAGTTTGTTGTATGACTATTTGAAGCACCATCAAAAGGAAGTAGACAAAGACAGAATTATCCGTAGAGTCCCTGCATCTCCAACTCTACCGGATAATCAAACTCTTGCTTTGTACACTCAAGCTTGTTATCCTCAATTTCTAAACTTGCCAACTGTCTTTACTAATCCACCACAACAATCTGCTCAGATCACACCATATGATCCTTCACAGCAATCACAAGAAACTCAACTAGTTCCTTACAACAACAACACTGATTCAACACTTTACAGTGAGACACCAAATGAGGATGCAGAAACTTTCGATACGTTGAATCAAGGATTTTCGTTAACTGCTAGAGCCTTCGGGAGATTTGCTAATAAATCCAACAACCGTATTCGTACCTCATCTAACACAAGGAATCAAGAAGTTGTTAACAATGGAAGGGTTGAGGTTCAGAACCGTGGAAATGGTCGTCATATGGGTAGTGGTAAAGGATTTAATGATAATGGAAGGAATTACATGGGTGATCCACAACAACGGGTTCAAATGGTTGATCAGGGAAATGTTTAGACTGGGATTAATGGTCTTCGATGCTACAACTGCAACGAGAAGGGTTATCTGGCTAATGCTTGCCCAAAGCTGAGAACAAGAGGTAGCGCTTATCACAATGAGGCTTTACTCTTGGCTCTCAAAGATGAAGCTGGTGGAACACTTACCAACAAAGAGAGCTTCATGGCTATTGCAGAATCTGATGATGACATGGAGGACTTGCAAGCTAACGCAGCTGTGATGTTGATGGCCAACATGCAAGAGCTCCACATGAGTGACACAGGCCTAGTGTATGACACTGATGGCTTATCTCAGGTACCGGATCCTAACATATGTCTTATACATGATCTGATATCTCCTACATCTGCATCCGACGAGGCACAGAGTGTTCAACATAAGCCTTCTACATCTCATCACAAAGATAATCAAATGGATCTCGTAGTTACATTTGACGATCAAGATGACCTAATGGTTAATATTGATAATCAGGTTGACTCCGTGATTATATTTGAGGATCTAAATAATGATTATGTGGAGATTGCACCGGTAACTAAATAATTTTGAAACAAAAGAGAAACGTGAATACAGTTTTGAAGTTGCTTTTTCAAAATCATACCAAAATAAAAATCTTTGGAAACACAGATACGTGATCTAGTCGAATCCAAGAATGAATTGCTTTCTCAAATAGAACAACAAAAATTTGATCATAATGATCTTACTACGGAAACTCAAAAAGCCAAGTCTGAGTTGTTAACATGTCAAAAACAGTTTTCTGAGTACAAAAAACATTCAAGAATGCGAATTGATTAGTATCTTGATGAAATTGACAAAATCAAAGAGTTTCAAAATTTTGTTTATAAACATGGTGAGTCAATCACAACAATTCAAAAGTTTACCTTTAAGCCAAATCCAGATGGATATGGGCCAATTCTTGCTGATTACAAACCACGTTTTTCACATAGAGCATTTAAACCAAATCCTCAAGTGTACAGTGCATAACATAGAATTGATGATTCCATTATGAGTGTTGGTGAATATAATCATGAAGAGGAATTCGATGCAGATGACGAGAGTCGATTGAAAATAAAAAATGTTGAATATAACAAACCATTTAACTATTCAAAAATGACCTTTGTCAAACAACAAGATAATACAAATACATCGTGGGTTATCACCCTAAGACCACCACCACAACAACAAAACAAGTGTCTCAACAACCTAACTCATCGGACAAACCTCAGGATGTTGATTCTCTACCACCAATGCAGCAAATTGGTGATCACTTCACGTATATCGGTGGTAAAGATAAAGACATTCCTGAGCCCCCACAACAATCATCACCTCAACCATTACCTCAACAACAACCGGAATCATCCTCCTGACCAAAGAAGAAGAAACAAAGTTCTGTCATCTCATGGCTAGACGAAGACGACACAGAGGAGTATGATTGGTTCAGTCAGTTGGTTGATGCGACGCCTAGATTACCTGAAGGTCAAGAACCGGTAGATGGTCGTACAATGGAGTAGGTGAAGATTATCTAAGATCAATTCAAGGTGAAAAAGATGACGAAAGGGGAATTGCGCAGGATAAAGAATGACACGTTTAACTTGTTGAAAGACAGATCAAGCAGCGCAATTGAATTCGAATATCATCTTGACAACATTGCATGTGCAATGTCTAACAACATTGACTGGCTAGATCCCAAATCGAACATCGATGTCACAAGAAAGGATAACACTCCCTACTACACTGATTGGACAAAGCCGCTACCAACCATTTGCCGACTCGAGAAACCTAAGATTCCATACCACTTCTTCTTCAACAATGACCTTGAGTTTCTTCAACACGGCAGTAGCGTCAGCAAAAAGTATGCTACATCACTCACCTTCAATATTCCAGCTGCAGTCTTCTCTACAAATATAGTCATTGAAGAAGATGTCACCAAGTTGTATGTTGACAAAGTGGTTGACTATGATGCAAAATACGGAATTCATCATTGGCCACCAAGGAGAAGATTGTATTACAGAAGCTGTCAAGTTCAAAGGTCAAACAAGGAGGTTAAGAGTGATAAGAAGATCGTTGCTATCATGAAGGTCACATTGGCAACAAAATGGGATTATTCATTCTTGTCAGAGATCAAGGTCAAGCGACAAGATGAAAAAGAATATGATTTCACTTAAGCAGATTTCTCGAGATTGTCACTCAATGATATCGAAGATATGTACCTTGCAAAGGTACAAGGAAGGATGAGACACTTCTCAACATAAATTCAACTTCTGTTCATCACAACCTTACTGATCTTCATTCGAAGCAAAGTGATTCAAGAACGTGTTGAAGATCTACAACTTGCGGTCGAATCATACCAAAAGCAGATAAATCTTACACAACCGTTGCTACACTTTCCCAACATTAATCAACTACCTCAGTACACTATCTTGAAAAAGCCAAAGTTTGGGGTCCTCTACAGCAGTGAGCTTCATCATACTTGCTTCATGGCATATGAAGAAATCCACAAATTTTGTGATCATACGTTGAAAATGGTTCATGATGGGTTAGCTTACCGGTTAAAGGATATTCAGGAAGGTATTGGTTCGAAGAAGAGGTGGAATTCAGAAGAAAGAAAGGAAGCTCGCAGGTTCACTAAAAGGCTGGATGAAAGGTTGTTCCACTGGGATCAGATGAGAAGGCTGGAGAGCTATGAGGGGAGGACGACAAATTTTCTCCATCTCATCGTTTCAACGTGAAAAGAAAGTACCGGGTCGTGTGTTATCATTGGGTACTCCTTAAATATTCTTGATTGTATTTTGATTATTGATTTATTTATTCATTATGGCTTGTACATAAATATGAGTGTACAACCCGATCTTGTAATGAAAGGACCCTGTGGTACGCATCAGTGCCACAATCCTTATAAAAGGAGCGAAAGCTTCTTACTTTTGAGTACAATTTATCAAACTTTCAAAAAAAAATTCAAAATTTTACTCAAAAGAACAAGTACTCTCTCTCGTGTTTTCAAAACCTCAAAAGTTAATATTACTTGTTGAGGGGGAGTATTTGCAAAAATATATTTGTTTAAACAATGTTCTTTGTGGAAATCGTCCCTCAAAACTTAAAATGGTCATATTCAATATCAAATTTCATCAAAAATAACATTAATATGCCATTTTTTAGGGTGAGAAAAATTATGTGATACAAATATGTTGTATGTTGGATTGTGATTGAATCTAAGTAATCATAGACTTAACCATTGAATTGACGAGCTCTTAAATGTCGTAAATCGAAAAGACTTGTCCGGGACGAGTAATAATTTCAAACTAGTTCACTAGTGATGTAAACGTGTCTCGCAAAGGACTATTCTTAGTAGAATGTACCATCCGAGAATATCTTGGTAGACATGAACCTTGACGGGTCAAACCTCCTTATCAAGGAGTGTTTACAAATTCAAGCTGACCTAGTCAGTGATGTAACCGTGTCTCGTAGGGAATTGTCTATCTTGAGTCGATCAATTCAAAAGTGTGCGCTCTACCCTTACTGTGCAAATTTCTGTCAAAACTCCTAAGCACATGTGGAGGGGGAGTATTTCTGAAAATGCAAAACTCTTGAAGTGTTTCAAACATGTTTTTTATTCATAAACACTTTGAGAGATTTTCATGAAAATGGTTTTATGACAACATAGGATAGCCATAGAGTTATAAGGTGACTAAGTTTAGGGATAAACGTCTATGATCCGCCAGAGCCGGAGGGATCTACCCAAGGACACCACCAATAGTTAGTATTTAGAAGTCCTTAGGTATGATTATAAAAAAGAGAAAATGAGAATCGGAGAAAGAAGGAGTTGAAGAATTAAAAAGAAAAGTAAAGAAAATGGTGAAAAGAAATAGCCCTCCAAATTATTCAACTTAGGGCAGACACCGGGTTCAATTCATATGCTACTGGTCGTCACAAGTTGACACCGGTATTGAAGATCAAAGTCGTCATGGACCAGTGACGCACTACACTAAACCTTCTTAGCCACTCAAGTTTCTTTCAAAAGAAGCTTGTTTCATTCTCACAGGGAACCCTACATAATCTATCGACTCTCTCTTAGAGATTGTTGGTATTAAAGAAGGAGAGCCTCTCCCTAGTCTCCGCTCAGGAAAACCAAAGTGCACTATTGAGTCTAGAGCCACGAGATTCATCAAAAGATCTCTTAGGAAAACTTGAACTTTCATCACTTATAGTTCAACAATAAGGACGCAAGTGACATATTCTAGAGTCCTTCGCAGATCCTAGCAATATGCCGAGAACATTTATGAGGGGATTCACAACTGTGATCCTCAGTGATTGAATAGAAACTCCTGACAGGGTCAACATCAAACAACCCTGACAGCAGGTCACTTCGGCAACTCCTTATGGGTTACGCTTAGTGTTGTCTCAAACGGTCTACAGTCGTGAGGTGATACTTCGGTGTACCTTAGCGACTCACCTGAACTGTAGATGTACTTCAGTACATCGTGTTAGCCTACTTGAGGGCCTCTAGTTTCAGGAACAACCTTTGCTAGAATTAGAGATGTGTTTTCACACTATGCTGTTAACACCCTCGAAGTTCGAACTTGTAAGTGCTAGAAATCCCGCTAAGGAGATTCCTTTCAAGAATCGAGTCCTGAAGATGTGGGTCATTACTTGAACTCGTTCAATGTAATGCCAACTGTCCCTCCACGGGATTCGGATGGCTGATTCGCCCGACCAAGGTGAATGGAATCAAGACATTCATCACTAAAACAATTGTAGTGGTCAATTCTCTAAGAAAAGTCCACAATGATCGATTGGAGTTTATCACTAACCAAATTTATGCAGCTGCTGATGGATGATCCTGGGAGGAAAGTTCGTGCTGATTCTCCTCATGCTCATACCAACAACAACACACATGAAGTTCTCTCAAAAGTCAAAATGATTCTTCGTCAAATCCAGAGAATCTACAAAGATTAAAGACTAGAAAACTACATCACAATTGAAATCAAAGTCAAAAGGTGTGTGAGCATGCTGGAGAAAGACGTGGAGACACCTGAGCAACGAAGCTGACCAAATGCAGACAACAACATACAATCACCACATCCACACCAGAACAAAGAACAAAGAATACAAAGACGTTAAAGCTGAAAACTTCAATAGAAACAAGATCCCAAACATGGGGAGATTGTTGGAAAAAAACCATATCTACTCACAAGAAAGAAGAACGCTAGAAGACGTCAAGCAACCGCTATTACATCATAACTATCACTTAGGCGGAGATTGTTGGAAACGCTCCTAAACATTATTATGAAGTGTTAGTCATTTATATGTAATAGCTTGCATTTATATGGAATTTATGTTAGTTATTAAGGCATGGCTTATGTAGAAAGCCCATAAGCCCATGCTAAGGCCCATGAGGTCTAGGAAGGGACTAGATATGCTGCCCTAGCTCCCTTCCCCTATAAATACTCTTGTATACTCTCATTTGAGAGTGTTGTTCACTCTATACAATCCTACGCATAACCTTTCTATATTATCGTGTGTATTGCGATCGAACTGTCTATCTTAACCTTATTTCTATCATCTTCATGCTTGTGTTAACTTATGGTGACCTAACAGTAACAAAAATTAAAAATAAAAACACACAAATCTTGTGCAACACTCAGTCGAGTAAACGACCATCTTCTCTCCTCTGTCATCCCACGACCGAAGAGCTACAACGGTTCAACCTTAGTCGACCGATCAAAACCAACACCATTGTGCATAGCCTAATCACCAAATCTATATTATTAAAGTTATATCAACGGTATGGTTAAATTAAACAAGAAGTTAACAATACACACAAAGTCTAACAAAGATTATAACAAGTAAGGAAACTATACAAACATGAGACTTTAAACTTAACCCTCAATGTACCCGTTGATATATTTTTTACAAAAGACTTTTTACTACTTAAAAACGTCATTTTAATGACTTGAGCTATTGTGACAAAATCTTTGTTAATAACTTTTAGTAGAATAGCTTGGTGAAGGCTAAGCGTTTGACAACAAATTCACCAAGTCATTTTCATTAAATGATGAATAGTTGAGAAGGTTTGCAAATCTTTCAGAAAGTTTTTTTGCATTGGCAGAAGGTTTTAAAAATAGTTTGTTGAAAGATAGAATTTGGTAAAAAAAAAAATAATTGCATTAAAGACTTGATGCATTGTTGATGCTTAACAACGTACATGTCTACTTTTCAGACTTGATTTACCACCAAGTGTCGCCGCATCTCATCACAGGGTCCTTGGATTAACTAACACTTACGGGCAGTGTACCCGATCGTGTGTTGTCTATCTAGTAAAACTGAGTGTCGAACCCAAAGAACAGATAAATTTGGCTAATTAAAGTTATAGAATAAATAAGTCTAAACGCACTTTCCGGCCTTTGGTTTGGCCAAAGCAATTCAAAAATGTCAGTTGTGCTTTACATCCATACGATCAATTAATTAGAAATTAATTAAAATAACAAAAAACACAAATAACTGAAAATTAAATAGGATTGTGATAACATCAAATAATATCATCTTTTGGTTATCAATATCTTATGTTTATTGCTTTGTTATGTTATATTTTGAAGATATTTGATACTTATTTACTTTGTATTTGCATTATAGTATAAAACAAAGCAATTGAACGGTGAAAAAATACCAAGTTTAAAGAAACGGGAGGAAAACTGGATTCGTGCTTTGTACAACGTAGAGGGATCATTGCCTCTACGCCATAGAGAAGACAAAGTAGGAACAAAATGCTATTCGAGACCTCTACGACGTAGAGACATATTTGTCTCAACGGCGTAGAGGAAGGAAGAAATCATTAAATCCCTGACTTGTTTGCCTCTTCGTTGTAGAGAGTTAAAGACGGCTAATCATTTGGTAGGCGAGAGCTGTACGACGTAGAGCTAAGTAATCCTATATTTCGTAGAGAGGTCGAGTCTAGCAAAATTAATATATAAACTCAAACTCATGTGTTAGACTATCATTCATTCTAAGATTGACTTAGGGTTTCTCTAGAGCAATTTTCCACCACATTTAAGCTGCAATCCAAGAAAGAAAAAGATCAAGGTAAACAAAATCATTAGTTTAATTCGGTTTGAATATCAATACATTGTGACTTTGTTAATCATTTAAGTATTAATTGTTTTTCCTGTTTCAATCATGAATTTAGGCTAACCTTTTTATGTGTTAGCCTTATATATGCACTTAAAATTCGTATGACATGATTATGTCGTTTAATGCATGATTTTATTGGATAACCCCATATGTTTGTTCTCAATCCTTACGATTTGGTGTTTGTTAAGATTGTTTAGTTAATAATGATCATTAATTAGGTTACAAGATGAACAATAATTGTTATATTGGCTAATGGAAAATAAATCCCGCTTAGTTGCTAGTGTTATTACAATTAACCTAAAGGAAACAAGATTAACAAGCTAAAAAGTGCAAGATAATGAATATAAACGCTAGCTTATAGGAGTCATGTGTTGGGAATTAACACCAACATGTCATATAGGTTAGTTGGCGAATTTAATAACTGAATCTAGTTAGTTAATTTCTAAGATCAAAGAGTTAGTTAACTAGACACCATAGATGTAGATTGCAATGAACAATATCGAGTTTAAGCAAATTAAGTGCTACTGATAGAATTATAATATATAAATTGCACACTAGATGTTATAAGGAATTAACAAGGTTAAGACTGTTTTCTTCCCCTAATTTAAATCCACTTTATTTATAATTATATGTGTTTTTATTATTTTAATTAATTTTCAATTAATTGATCGCGCGGATCTAAAGTACAACTGAGTTTTAAACCACTTTACTTATTTTATAATTTTAATTTCATTTTAATTAGCCAAATTTATCTCTTCTTTGGGTTCGACACTCGATCTTACTTGAGATAGAGGACACACGCTTGGGTAACTTCCCGTGAGTGTTAGTTAATTCGAGGTGTTTGTAACACCTCCAAATCTGGTTTAGCGAAAGCATTCGGGTCATGAGGTGCTACTAAATTTGAGATCACAACACAAGTAATAAAGAACGGAATACATATTCCGTTTTAATACATTAAACCAATTTTCCAAATTTACAATCAAGTTCGAATATGAAAAATAAGGACCATAATTTTGGTTGTCCCATACAATAAATTATAGTTATGTGTGAAAACACTTCAGTAAGTAGTCTACGACCTTTTCCTTGCCAAACCTTGCAAAAATCTAACAGCGTAAACACCTGAGAAACATATGCTAAAAAGTCAACAAAAAGCTGGTGAGTTCATAGGTTTATAGTTTAAACAATATAGATGGACCATAAGTAAATCATATGTACATTACAACGAATCTAATGCCATATGAATGAGTGTTTATTACGCTAGCACTAAGTTCATGCAACCGAAGCTACGACAGTGGTGTATGTGAAATGTAGTCATACTAATGGGGCGCATTGCTAGTGTTTATCCCGTTACACTCAGTTCCGACATGATATGCGTTTCGCCTTGGCCCATGTATGGCCAACCGAATGGGGGAGTCACCCCAATAGATCTATTTATAACATTCGTGCTTTCCAGTGGGAATTGACGGTTCATGAAAGTGGGCATTTCGGGACTTAATGGCTTAGGCTAAATGATGCAGGATTTCTGACCAAGTTTTAATATTTATAATTGTCTCGTCTACTTATGGTCTATCTTATGCACTCATGGACAGTGTACCCGGTCGTGTGTAGTGTAGTATTCGGTAAAGCCAAGGTCGTCTCAAGAGCTATGTGTATCGGATTTTAACTTAAGTCTATTTCACGTTTTAAAGGAGGTTTGAGTTGAATTATAAATAAACTAATAAACATAAGTAAAATGTTGAATTATAAATAAACTTATGTGACTGCTGACATTTTCTGGTCAATACTAAAATCTAAACTTGAACGTTTTACTTTGAACATGTGAATACTTGATTTAACGTATAATCGTTAGGTTAACCCGCGTACAAAGAAAAACAAGTTTGAACATATGTTGGCCCTACACTAAGTTTAGTCTAGGTCAACTTAGTGAATAAATACTCGCATGAGCATGTTTCATAAGGCATTTTCATTTGCTTTTATAAATTTTACGTAAATCTTTCAAGACTTGCATTATATTTCATGCATGCATGCACAAATACCCAATACCTTCACCACCTCTCTACTAATACTTTAAATACTTATACACTTTCAAATTAAACCATTTTCCCTCCTTTTCTTCCTCCCATACAACCAATCACATGATTTGGTTACTTACACACTCAACCTCACCACCCCATTTACCCAATCACCAATCTTGGTTACTTACACACTCAACCTCACCACCAAACTCCCCAATCAAATCTCATGCACCACCACCTAATTTGGCTAATCACACACCATCTTACTCTTCCACCAATCACACACCACCTCACTCTTCCACTAATCACACTCCACCCTCCTTCTACCTCATTCCTTCATTCTTCACATACACAAACACTCCCATACTCACTTCATCTCAGCCCTTTTCAAGAAGTATTCAGGTATTGCTTAAGGTTTTTAAGGGTTACTAAAGGTTTTTCTAAACAAAGAAAGGGTTTGGTTATAATAGTTAGGGTTTTCTAAGTATAGTTGGGTAGTTTGTGCACTTCTTGATCATCCATTCACCACAAATCTTTGTAAGCACCTAAACTTACATACTTTCATTTATTCTAAATATTTTATACTTGATTTCATATCACCAATATATGCTTTTTTTTTGGGTAAGAAACTGATTTGAAAATTAGTTAAGTAAGAACACTAAGCTGTCCAAAAAATAGGTCTTCTTAGGTGCACGATTTAACCACTTTAAATTAACCTTTTACCAAATTTCTTTCCATATCCTTTTAATATAAGTCTTAGGTATGTTCTTGTACAATGTTATAAATTATGGAATTTTGTTTGGTTTTTTTTTTTTACATTTTACACTATACTGGTTGTTGAAGTCAAGTTTTTGAGTTCGAAACTTGATGCGTATTTTTGAGCACTTTAGGCTCCAAACCCAGAAACATGGTAGTTATAGATTTTGTAGCCAAGACATAGATCTAAACAAGTAACTTGAATCACTCAAAGAGGTTAAGTAATAAAGAAGTTATGATCAAAATAATATGAGTTAAGTTTTCTGAAAATAAACAGCTTCGACATCCATGTATTGTGTTGGACTTTAAAAAACCCTTAAACTTAGAAATGGAATGAATGGCTTACATTTTTGGAAAGACAACTCAAAAGTCAGTAGGTTTGGCTTTTGAACGGACTAATTTCAGTAGAAAACAAATGAGTTACGACCCTGAGAAATAGGGTGAACATTTTGTCACAGAAAACTGTTTTAACCTTCTATGTATAAACACTTGTAAAACTTATTTTTAAAGCACATTAGAACTTGGAATGTTAGCATTAAAGAAATGATGGCAATTATTTATTATTAGGAACTTTGTACGTTATTAGAGTATATGTATTATTCTAGATTAACAGGTTATGTATGTTATTAAGCCTTTATATAAATGTAAAGCTAGTCCACCAAAGCCCAAGCCCAAGCCCAAATCCAAATACCATTAGGGCGTCACTAGATTTAGTATAAATAGCACACTATGTCTCATTTGTAGGTGTGCTTCAAATGTGTAGTGTGTGTGGTTTACTTATTAATAAAGTTTCTCTCTTTCTTTCTCTTATCTCTACCCTACGCACCATCCCTTGTTGTCACCAAGGTTGAATATCGTGTGTTAAGTTGATAAAAACAAGGTCCTACAATTGATATCAATCGTTAAACAATGATTTAGGAGTGTGTGAAAATCTTTTTTGTTGAAACTTTGAGCAAAGGTTGCATTTTTTTAATTAAAAACATGCGCTTTTCTTCAAAGGGTTTTGATTTTTACGTTTTTTTCATAAAAATTTCTGTTTTAATAAAACGTCTAGTGACTATAATCGAGGTTTGGCAAAAAGAATGGATTAAAAACGTCTAAAAGTGAGTTTTTATACGAGTTTAAAGTTTTGGTTTTGTTTCGAACTTCTACAAATTACTTTAAATACGTTAAAGGTTAAAACTTTCTATTAGTTTAGGTGATTTTGTAGTGTTTTGAACAAAAGAAACGAATTGGAAACGTGTTTTTGGTTGAAAAAACGGGTTTACATGTTCTGGGATACTTTCGGATTTGTCATCAAAACCCTCAACTTTGGGATTAGTTCTTGAAACCCTCATCTTTCCGATTTGTACCAGCTACAGTTTCTTCGAGCATCAGATATTACTCTGTATTTTTCTAGCTTGGATAAGTATGAGTAATACTTCGACTTTGAGAATTCTTCTATCTTGGAAAAGTTAGAAGAAACTTTTGGATTTCTAAGAAACTTATGGATTCTAAGAAACTTTCGAATTTATAAGAAAATTTCGGATTTGTTTCAGAAGTTTCGAATTTGTAACAGATTCTTCGGATTTGCAAGATTCTTCGTATTTCTTCAAATTCTTCGAGCTTTTCAAGACTATTTTGCGAAACAATTTGAAACCTACATAACTTTTGAACCGCAACTCCGTTTTCAGTGAAATACCCATCAAAACGACCATGAGAACGAGAAGAAGGACACGTTGTAATAATTTAGTCATATAACCCAACTTTCAAGGCCTAAAACGCTACAAAAAGAAGTTATTAAAGTCTTAAGATTTCAGACCAAATTTTCACAACAACAACTTACCTTACCTTACAACAAACACAACTCCTTTATCATTGAACCGATCCTAAATCAACTTTATCATACATACCTTCATCAATGGCAACTCAGCAAGACATTCATGTAGCCGGTGCTGAAAACCGTCCTCCTATGCTCGAAAAGGGTGGGTATCTTCAATAGACAAGTCGTATGCTTCGTTATATCAAAACTAAACCTAATGGATAACTCATGCTTCAATCCATTAAGGACGGTCCCTTCAAGCCACGACAAATCCAAGACCCTGGAGATCCTAATGGAACACCTCCTATTCAACCACATCTTCGTGATCAAACAGAAGCAGAATATCCCGATGATGATAAGAAGCAGATCAAAGCAGATGATATGGCAATCACATAGTGCAACTTGGTTTACCACAAGAGATATTTGTTGCCGTTGATAGCTGTGAAAGTGCTTATGAAATGTGGGAACGTGTTAGACAACTATGTCATGGAACAGAAATTGGGCAACAAGACATGGAAAACAAGTTGCTAACTGAATGGGAGAAGTTTACATCTACTCCAGGAGAATCCATTGAATCCTACTATAACAGGTTTTTCACTTTGATGAACGAGTTAACCAAAAACAAGCTGATACCAAGAACCATCGCGAGCAACATCAAATGCATCAACAACCTTCAAGAAGAATGGGGACGATATGTCACAATTGTCAACCAAACAAAGGACTTACATAAAGTAAATTTTGATCAGCTCTGCGATTTTATATAGCAAAACTAAGCAGAAGCTAATGAAGTCAAGAAGGAAATATTGGCAAAAAATATGATCCTCTTTCATTGATTGCAAAGAAACAAGCTCCTTATTCAGTGTACACATGACATGCACCATCTTCATCCTCCACTACAACAATATGCAATAATACATTCCACAACCACAACCTGTTATCATCCTACAACAACAATTCTACCCACAAGAACGACAAGCCATTCAACAACAATGATATCCACAACACCAAGAACCTGAGATCACTGACACTGAATCAGTACAAACAGAAGAATTGATTCAAGCATTTGCTTATCTAACTAAGGCATTCAAAGGACGCTATTCTACACCAACTAACAACAACCAAAGGATTTCATCAAACACTCGCAGTAGGAAGATTGCACAGTCGAGTTTGAATATGGGTCACGCAAGACAAATGGTTATAGTTACTGGGAATCAGCTAGGATATGCTACCAGATTTTACATAGGTAATCAGAATATGTAGAATGCAGGTCAATATGCTGGAAATCAGATGGTTCCGTACAACGGTAATCAGATGGATCAGAATGTTGGAAATCAGATGGGTCATAATGTTAGGAATCAAACAGTGGGTAATCTGAATGGGAATGTTGCTACTCCAATGGTTGGGAATTATGGAAATGTGAATTAGGGTAATCAGATAACGTGTTACAACTGTCATGCACTAATTGCAAAGAATTGCCCTACTAAGCCGAGAAAGAGGGATGCAACGTATCTTCAGAAACCGTTGTTTTTACCACAGAAGGAAGAAGTAGAGACTCAGTTGAATGCTGATGAAAATGATTTTATAGCACTTATGCATGACATGGAAGATCGAGGGGAAATTAATGTGAACTTCATCTTTATGGAAAATCTTCAGGAGGCTAAGTACGACACTGATTCTGACACACCTCCTATTTATGACACCAATGCACTTTCTGAGGCACCACTAATCAATCCATGCCATGATAATGTCATATTTGATATGTCTACTCATGAGCCACAACATTCTGAGACTCCTGCACCAATTTATGATAAATACCTGGATGAGCCGAGTAGTAGCAATATTAACTCTGTAAATCCATATATGAATCTTAGTGGAGGCTCAGTTACACAGAATACTGAGACTGATAAGGAAAAACGTGCTCTCTTTGAATCATTAATTAATAATTGTAGCATTGAAATTGAGAAAGCGAAAACAATCAATCACAAAGTTAAGGCCGCGAATGAGAAACTGACCGTTGATCTTGAGAGGTAAAAGGAAAACGAAAAAGTTTTTTAGTTCAATAAAAAATGAGAGTCAGAATTAGAAGCTGGTTATCAAAACTCCGTTAAGAGAAAAACAACTGCAAATCAAATATGACACACTTGATGTTAATTTAAGCATGAAAATAAAATCTTTAAACGAGGAAATTTCTTATCTTAAAAACCAACTTTCTAAATAGAAAACAACTTGTTCTGATTTTGAAAAAAAGAAGAAACAGTTGAAAGCTGATTTTTCAAAATGAGAAGATGAACTTCTTGAGAAAACTGATAAAATCGACAAATTGGAAAATTTGCTTGTTAAAACAGGTCATTCAAGTCAAACAATCAACATGCTAACTAGTAACACATACCCGTTTTAGTATACAACACAAAAAATGACTCTTGGTAACAAAACTCCTTTTGCTCTCAAGAAAGCTAAAAAAGAATAGAATATTTTGTATAATGAAAAGGTTTTGTTAGATAATTATGACCCTATCAATGTTCGTGATTTTAATGAAATGATAGAACTTATTGAATATAGTAAAACAAAAAGGAAACAAAAGAACCTAGAATTAAAACCAATAGACTACAACAAACTAAAAAAACTTTCTTCAATTACTTTTGTTCCACAAAAAGAAAAATAAAAAATTTCCATAACTTCTAGTGTTTCAAACAAAGTGTCAAAAACTGTTTCACATCATGTTTCCAAACCAATAGTTGTCTTCAAATCTTTTAGAACATGGAAAAAATGTCTTCAAACAACACTTTTAACACAAGTGCTGCTAGAGAATTTCTAGATGACGTTAAAACTAGAATTGAGCAACTTCAAAGGACTGTTGAATCTAAAACCAATCTCAGTATTAACAAATGGAATTCAAGATTTCATTTAGAGTTAAGAAAGGTTTTTGAAACTGAAATTGTCACTCCGCTAAATGACATCAATGCGAGGGTAAGCATTTTTGAAAGAAATTGTTGACTTTGTCAAAGTCCACAAATCCTTGATAAAGAAAGCTAATGAATGCCTTGAAAACAATAAAGTTTTGGAAAATTTAGTTATGTCTACCAACATTATGTCCATTACTAGACAAACATGTTTTTTTGAATACCATGAAAGACTCTAGTCTGAGACCTCCGCAATTGTTTCAGAATATGAAAATGCTCTTGAAAAACTTGAAAAAGAAAACGTGTCATACTTTAAACAACTTGATTGGAAAACCAAGGAATGCAAGTATGACAAACTGTCGTATGAGCGTGACTACAAGGACATGAAAGAGCAAAATGATCTTTTAAGAGCTCAGCTGGAAAGTCAAAAAGGGATGGGTGAAGATACTAAGTTTGCAAAACCATTGACTGTTGAGAATCAAAATGCTTCAAAACCGGCTGCAAAACCAAAAATGTCTATTTCTCAGTTGGATCCAAAAGTCACTGAGACAAATGCTTTGACAAAACCATACAATCCACACCCTTCCCCAAGCAAAAAGAAAAACCAGGTGTCAAAAAACCAAAAGTTCTAGCAGATGGCCTCTATATGATGAGTACCGCTATTGCGTCTGCCTCCACATCTAAACCATGTGGGACAAACGAGATGAGCTAAAAATACAATCCTAACGGGTCTAGGAAAACATAAACTTGTTCTAATAACAAAAATGTGAATCCTAATGTGTGTACCTTACCTTCTACAGGAATAGAAAGCACCTTTAGGAGTAACAAACTACAACCTAAGAGCAATACAAGAAACAATAGAGTCTTGCTTGTCTCTAAGAGTAAATGCATGAATAAAAAGAAGAAAGTAGAAGAACACTCCAGGAATTTACCGCTTTGTAATAAGAGACATACTCCAGAAAGGTCTGTGGACCGCAATTCGAATTGAACCCGTAGAAAATTTCTATGAGTGTGACCAGGATTTATCTCTAACCCCAAGGAGCCAACATCAAAACGGTTACCAAAAACAAAATCTTCTGTTCTTCACATGTTATTGAAATATGTCTTTGGATCGTCGACTCGGGTTACTCCAAGTACATGATCAGGAATTGAATCTGATGATCAATTTTGTTTGGAAGTTCATGGGAATTGTACGCTTTAGAAATGATCATGTAACAGCTATTCTAGGTTATGGAGATCTTCAATGTGAGAATTATTGATCACTCGAGTTTACTATGTCGAAGGATTGGGACACAACTTGTTTTCAGTCGGGCAGTTTTGTGACACAGGAGGTTGCATTTAGGATAAATACATGCTTCATTCGGAATTTGGAAGGCGATGATCTCTTGACTGGTAACCGCGAAACCAATTTGTATGCTATCGACATCAACCACATGGCCTCTACATCACCAATTTGTCTTATGACAAGAGCATCTAGAACTAAGTCCTCGTTGTGGTATAGAAGATTATCCCATTTCAATTTCAACAACATCAACAAACTAGCCAAAGACAGCATCATCACTGGACTTCCTAAGTTCAAATACACCAAGGATCACTTATTTCCATCTTGCGAGCAAGGAAAATAAAAAGGCATCATATAAACCTAAAACCGTACCTAGTTCGGAAGAAAAGTTTCATATGTTGCATATGGACTTATGTGTCCCAATGAGAGTTGAAAGCATAAACAGGAAGAAGTATATTCTTGTTATCATCGATGACTATTCGAGATATACCCGGGTTAATTTTCTGAGGTCAAAAGATGAAGCACCAGGCATCATCATCACCTTTTTGAAGCATATTCAAGACCTTCTACAAGCTCTGGTCAGAGTTGTAAGAACGGAAAACGTCACAGAATTTTTGAATAGGAGTTGAGAACTTATTTTGAAGATGTTGGAATCACACATCAAATTTTAGTGGTTAGAACTCCACGGCAAAATGGGGTAGTTGAAAGAAGAAATCGAACTCTTGTAGAAGCTGCTCGTACAATGCTGATTTATTCTAGTGCGCCGTTATTTTTATGGGCCGATGCCGTAGCCACTGCTTATTTTACTCGGAACCGTTCCCTAATCCACCCAAGATTCTATAAAACCCCATATGAGCTAGTAAAAAATAGGAAACCTGATATCTCTTACCTTCATGTGTTTGGCGCTTTGTGCTATCAGCGAACGACAGAGAAGATCTAGGGAAGCTGAAAGCTAAAGGTGATATCGGAATCTTCATTGGATACTCAGATAACTCGAGGATATTTCGGGTGTATAACAGAAGAACTAAGAAGATAACGGAGACGATGAATGTGAAGTTCGACGAGATTTCACAAATGGCTTCTGAGAGACTCGCTATTGAACTCGCGCTTAACCCAATGGCTTCTAATCAACTCAGATTAGGACCCGCCCCAAACCCGCAGACTTCAGGACACATCAGTTCAGGACTCGTACCTCAAGTAGCTCCATAAAAAACCATTGAAAAACCTTCAGAACAAGAATGGGGGAATTTTTTTGAGTTAATGTTTGATGAATACTATGGTAGACCTCCAAAAAATGCATCAAGACATCATTTCGCTGCACCCGCTCAAACAATCAATCACCACCACCAACACAAGATGCATCAACCATAGTTGAAGCTAACACACCATCTCCAACAAACTCATCTACATCAACTCCAACAACTCTAATTCTTGTCATCGTTCTACCAAGAGTTGATGAGCAGAACCAAAACACATCATTTGAAGAAGAACCACCACAAAACCAAAAAGTTGTTGCGTTAGAAGAAGAAGTATTTGAAATCCCGTTTGCCACGGAATCTGATGAATCATCTTCAAGGTTACAAGAAGTATCTAACTCGCATACGTTAAACCCAAGGTATCCTTCTACACTCAAGTGGACAAAGATAATCCAATTGAACAAATCATTGGTGAACCTTCAAGGCCAATATAGATGAGAAGCCAACTCGACACAGACCTCGAATTGTGCATTTACATTTGCTTCATAAGCACTAATGAACCAAAGAACATTTGGGAGGCAATGACAGGAAATGCATGGATATAAGCAATGCAGGAGGAACTTCTTTAATACCATCTACATGATAGTTAGGAACTAGTTCTAAGACCAATTGACAAACATGTTTATTATTTTTTTCTCTCAAATGGATCTGGAAGAACAAAAAGGATGAAGAAATGACTGTAATTCGCAACAAAGATTGTCTCATGGATAAAGTATACAAATAGGATGAAGGGATAGACTTCGAAGAATCATTCGCGCCGGTAGCAAGATTTGAAGCAGCCGGATTTTCTTAGCCTATGCAGCTCACAAGAACATCACGGTATATCAGATGGACATCAAGACTACGTTCTTGAATGAAACTCTTAAAGAAGAAGTTTATGTAAGTCAGCCAGAAGGCTTCATCGACATGGAACATCCAGAATACGTCTACAAGCTAAAGAAGTCCATATATGGTCTAAAGCAAGCTCCGAGAGCGTGGTATGACGAACTATCTACCTTCCTAATCAATAAAACTTTTACCAAAGAAACTGTTTATCCTACCTTGTTTACTCTAAGATAAAAAGATGACATTTTGGTTGTTCAAATTTACGTGGATGACATCATTTTGGGGTCCACTAATCCGAATCTTTCAAAACATTTTGAAAATCTCATGAAAAGCAAATTTGAGATATCCATGACGGGGGAACTAAAATTCTTTCTTAGTTTACAAATACACCAATCCCCTCATGGTATTTTCATTAATCAATCTAAATATACAATTGAGATCTTGAAAAAACATGGTATGGAAAATTGTGATTTTGTTGGTACACCAATGGTTACATCACCAAAAATTGGAGCTGATTTATTTAAGAAACCTATCAATCCAAAGAAATATCAGAGCATGATTGGTTCTCTCATGTTCCTTAATATTTACTTTGTTGTTTGCTTATTAGCATAGTTTTAGGCAAGTCCTACCGAACTTCACTTCCAAGAGGTTAAACGGATCTTTCGGTACCTAAGGAAAACCATTAACATGGGACTTTGGTATCCGAAGGATTTAGAGTTTAAACTAATAGCATTTTCAGATGCCGATCATGCATGGTGTCAAGTTACAGCAAAAAGCACATCAGGTGGAGCATAATTTTTGGGTGAAAAGCTAGTAAGCTGGTTTTCAAATAAACACGATTGTACTGCACTATCAACCGCAGAAGCTGAGTATGTGTCTCTATCTGCATGTTGTGCCCAAGTTCTATAGATGAGGACACAACTAAAAAATTATGGCTTTACTTCCGACAGAATACCTAGGTATTGTGACTTGAAAAGTGCCATACCCATCTCGTGCAATCCGGTACACCATTCGAAGACCAAACATACAAGAGACTGCTATCACTTCGTCAAAGAGCACGTAGAAGAGGGTATTGTTGAATTATACTTTGTGAAGACAGATTACTAACTCGCCGATCTATTTACTAAAGCCCTTCCAAAAAAATAGTTTGACGATTTAGTTCGACAAATTGGAATACGAAGCCTAACCCCTGAGGAGTTAGAACGTCTTCTCAAATTTTCTTGAAAAACATCTTTCAAAAAGCTTCGCTGTAAATATTTTTGAAAAACCAAATACAAAATTTGATAAACAAACAAAAACAAAATACCAATATATAAAATCTTCAAAAATCCAAAAACATTAGAAAATTTTCAAAAATACAAAAACAATATAAAATTAAAAATACCAAAAATATTCTTCTCACAACATGTCTCTCATATAATCGATATTCTGTTCATTTCTACAAATGTCATCTAACAATGATACCGACATATACAAATGCTTGAGCGAGAGTTCCTATTTTTCTCAAAATGTTTTACTAAAACATGTCATTTCTCAAAATTTCTTCTATTGAATTGCGTATACTTCAGTACGAAACCTGGACTTAAACCGATGACTTCTGATTATTTCTATCGGAACTTGTACTCTTTTAAAAGAAGTCTCTAGTGTACCCTTCAGCGCACTACACCTAAAACCAGTGAGAAATCATTATCATCTTGAGCACCTTTTCAAAATCTTTCAAATTATTTTGTGCCCAAGAGAACTCCCTCCAAACCCTTAGTCAATTTTAAACTTTATGTTTGAAAATATGATTTCTTTCAAGGGAGAGTATAAAAATAAAAAAAAATTCCATTTTCATGCGAAAAAACAAATCCATTTTTCTCTCCAAAAAGCTTTCTTTTAATTTGTTGATATAAAAAATATCACAAATATGTTATTTTTAAGGGGGAGAAGAAGTGATTAAAATGTTATCAAATCTGTCTAAAGATCTTTGTTGCATCTCAATAGAGCTCGACTCAGTCTTAACCAGTGAATTGACGAGAAACGAAAAAGAAAACTTGAAAAGACTTCTTCTTAGTAGAGTATGTACCACATCGAGAGACTCTGTATAGAATTGCATCAGGACGGGTAATAATTTTAAGTTGATTTAACTAGTGATGTAAACGTGTCTCGCAAAGTCTCATCTAAGAGTTGATCAATTCTAAAAAGTGTAGGGGTCTCAAAAGAGCTCTACACAGATATAACCAATGAATTGACAAGAAAATTAATGTAAAAACTCGAAAAGACTTATTCCTAGACGGGTAATAATTTCAAGTTAGTTATTAGAGTTAGTTGTCACCTAAAAGCTGACAATGCATCTCTTTAACTAGAAACGTAAACGTGTCTCGCATGGAACTTGTCTAATTAGGTTGATCATTTCTTCAGTAATACAACTGAGTTACCATCTCGAGACGCTTCTTATAGACTTGTACTTGGACGGGTGATGATATCAAATAACAATAGTTTATTGGCCCCGTTTATCCTATATATATTGCTTGTTTTGTATTATTTTATATGAGAATTGACACTTAATCGCTTAGTTTTGAAAATCTCAGTTGAAAACAAGCACTTGGTGAAAGTTAGCTATTTTGGACGTTAAATGGAGCAAAACGGGTCATATTTGTAAAGTCTACTAAACTTAAGGAGGATACGCCGTATCATTCTAGATAAATACACCGTGCGTCAACGCTTAAACAAATGTGAAGACCATTGCCTAATTTTAAAGAATACATCGCATGGAATTCTTCCATGCGTCATATATGAAACCTTGGTCAACACAGAGATCTGACTTATCTGATGAAGATACTCCACATTACTACTTCTACATGTGCCGTATCACCCTAAAGACTTCACCAAGAAATACCAAGATTAGAAGACACATGCCCCGCACCAATACTGAATATGCCCCGTATCTTAAGGCGGTGTACGAATATTCTAGAATAAAATAATCTTGGACCCCACGGGAAGTTACCTAGATACGGCGTATCGAGTAAACTGATATGCCGTATCGATGTCGTTTCTAGAAAGTATAAATACCGGGACAAGAAGCCTCATTCAATATACATGATACACACATATATCCAGAGAAGGCGACGACCAGACCACACTAGACACGACTAGAACAAGGTTCAGAGGCATAAGTAGGTCTTGTTAGCACTTCTTAATTCATAAGAAGATTTCACTTCATTTCTATTAGTACTCTTTAATCCATCAGGATTGCGTGCCTTGTCACCACCATATGACTCGCATTTAATAAAAGTTTCCCATCAATTAAAGTTTATTTGATATTTATTTGGATGTTCATGTGTTTGATTTAATACCTCTTGATTATCGTGGCTTGTTTGCGCTGCCATACGCCTCCCACAATTACTTCATTAACATCTTAGGATAGTTGATGTAAGCCCTAACAGGATAAATAATTTAACTAAGTAATCATTAGGTTTGCACTTTGATGCGCGTACGAAGCGCGTTCGGGGTCAAAAGAACTTCCTTTTCGTCGAGCAAGTTTTTAAACACCCTAGGCAGTGAACCTAATCGTTGAAGTGTAGTATTGGGTAAGCCTCGGGTATTGATATCGTTCTCTAAGGGAATAGTAATGCTAGCAAGAAGTGTACTACGCTAAGGTTGGGGTCGAGGATGATTCTTTTTCTTATCTTTTATTGGTTTTTTAGAAAGCTAAGGGTAAAATCTCGGGGCAATTGTTTTGGGGGTGGTACTTCTACCGATTACTTCTACTATCTAATTATCTAAATTACTACGGGTAGCTATGTCTTTTTGATTGTGTGCTCGTATGATGATTAAAAATGTGTTTACCTAGATACTATTACTCCCTAGTTATCTTTTATTGTTGGTTGAATTGTCATGTCCTTATTGTTAACGCGTTGTGTTTTCTAAGGTCGTAGGGTGTGCCTTTATCCTAACTCTTTGAGAATAACTTTAGGTTATTGCCTACGAAATCCTATAGATTAATCATAAACTAACTTTAAGGTTATCTTTGGATGTTTTAGACTACGAAATCCTCTAAGTGATTCATAAACTAATGTTCACAAAGATTACTCAAGCATTTAAACACAACGATAGCCTAGTTGTACTCCTAAGCCAATTAAAATTAAGATAAGAGACAACCACCAATAATAATTAACAACTACGTTTCATAGATCTAAGTAAACACACAAGAAATTTAGCTAGACATGTTAAACAAGCAAGCACACACACAATAAATGGAAGACATAATGATACTAATTGATTAAAACACTTATCTTGATGTGTAAAATAGGGTTTGAGACCCTAAGATACTGTCCAAGTCGGACTACAAAAGTTTAGGGTTTTTACTCCAAAAGTCTACCTCTTAAAATACAGAAAAATTGAATTCTATATATAGATTTACACTTGCGACGGCGTCGCCTTTATAGGTGGAACGCCGACGCCATCATTAGGGTTTTCGCTTGGCAAGTTATCGATGGGACGGCGTCACGTTGTAGTTGTGACGCCGCCGGGCTTCAGCAGGACGCCGCCTAATTCCGATATGGGCCGTCTGAGATGAAAAGTCTTAGTGACGCCTTTCCTCTTCAAAGCCTGACGCCGTCAGGTGTTATGAGCAAAAAGTCTACTGAGCCATCAGGTGCATTATTTAACAAATCAGTAGAGAGGGACGATCATCGCCATTTGATTGGGACGTCGTCAGGTTTAGATTTAGCAGCTTGAGTGCCTTTGATCTTGACTTAGCCATTTTCTTCATGTATTCACTCCTTTTCGTCCAAATAAGCATCATTCTAGCATTTTCCTTCAAGAGACCTAAAAAGTGAAAATGAACGAAATTAAGTAGTAACGGATATAAAAGTGGTCGATTTAGGGCTTAAATGACCCCTTAAAAGTGTACATTTTAAATCCTTATCAAATATTCCTACACTTGGTATTTGCTTGTCCTCAAGCAAATGTGCTTTTGGCCAATCAATTTATAAGTTAGAGGGCATGAAGCATTGGTTTAACATAATTCACAACAAGTAAAAGCACCGCAATAGTTATGACAAGAACGAAAATTATATACTAGCACCTCACAAAGGGTGTTTGGATTCTCTCATCTTTCGGGTGTATATGAAATATAGTAAATGGAAATGGAAGATAAACACTCATTACCTGGCATAGTACATAGATTACCATAGGCTTGAGACTAGATCAAACCTCCACCGCTTTGGCGTAAGCACCTAGGAACAACTATCTAAGAGGTCTTTTCAAGGGTTGTAACATTAGGCTTACGGTAGGGAAATAAAGGGTTTTGTTGGATAGGCGATTTAGTGGTGGCAAGTCAAAAATATTATGTTACAAGCATGAAAAGCGTGGCGTTGCTAAGCCAAGATCGACTCACTAAACTCTAGATAACTTGAAGAAAACATACATAAATTTAAAAGACATAAACATAAAGATAGATGTAGGATGGTAGCCTGTATGTTTTTCTTTATTTATTTTTATTATTTATTTTTTATTTTTTGCATAGATTTTTACTCTAACATCCTCTACGATAAAATCAAAATATAAGAGATTTATAGGAGTATCCCTACACTTGAGTTTTTATTACTATAACACTAAATGACCCGATTTGAAAAGATCAAAACACTTGGAGTATTTAATTACGTAAATAAAGGGAATTTGAATTTAACGTTCCTTCCCGTCACTCCGTAAAATATTACTTTTACCCATGAGTCCCAATCATCCCAAAACTGTGTATAAAAGATATGACTCGACTTAGCAACCATGCAAGTAACTAGATAATTGAACTAAGGGTTTAGTAATGATAACAATAATGCACTAAAGGTGAGTGCATACAAGGTAGGCTAAGACGATTTGGGTGTACATTTGGGGTGGATTATAAACAATGCTCTTCATTGATATTTTGGAAAACCGAAACATCACGAGAACAGTGAAAATGATAGGCTCTGAGGGGTTAACTAGGGGTATTGTGTACTAAAGATGAGTACATCGCAAGGGTGTGGGGTAATTACTCGACCGATGTGGAAGAAGTAATTAATACAGGTTTCAAATAAGGGTTATCCTAATGCCTCTTATCATTTAGTTATTCCTAACTACACAAGTGTAGTCTCACTAGCGATCTCGGAATGCATCACAAAACAAGTTCCAAAATCTATTATACTACCGGTACACTCTCTAAGCATTAAAGGTGAATGCTTTTATTCCTAAAGATCTAGGGGCGAACCTCACATTTTGGGGTGGAATTTGAGTGGTAAACGGTTTTTGTGCTAGTCATATAACTCTTATCCATGAGACGCTTTATTAAGACTAAATTTTTAGCTCGTACATGTCATATAAAATTTTAAATTTGGTGCTAAAATTGCCCTAACAAATATTTCTCATAGTTTATTACACAAATGACCAAGGACAAGACAAATAATCAAGGATATGCATAGTTTCTAAGTTCCCGTTTTATTCTCCCTCCCTACACTTAAAGTGAACATTGTCCCCAATGTTCCCTGAAAGTATAAAAGTTATGATAAAGGAAGGTAATTAAAAGAGATAGAAACTAGTACTCCCCTGATGAGCTTGGTAGGATCCGTGTGAAGTAGTGGTTAAATTCTTTCCCAAGAAGAATGTATACGTGATAAGCTCCATCCAATGTTGAGTTTCTTCTTCTTGCCAAATATAACCTGCACACTTTAAGAAAACATACGAAACCATCGCGTAAAAATCGGTCAGAAACTATATATGACTCAGCTACACTAGGATATAATGCTTGTGGAATGGATGTTTGCAGATTTTCTGGAAAATTAAGACCTGAGAATTTCCAAAAATTTATACTTAGCATAGAAAACGAAAAAAAAATTATAAGTCAAGCTTTCGCTTGACCTATCGCCGTTAGGTTCTAACTCCCGACGTCAGTTGTCATGACGAAACCGGTTCTCACTGAAGTTTTCCTAGAAAAATTCAGAAAAAATTACATCTTTAAAACCTAGAAAAAATTCCTGCAAAACATCCATTATGACTCGATACAAGCATTTGACTCTAACAAACACACATATATATCAATTTCACTAATTGTAATTCTCGTGTTCACGTTCTTTTATAAACGTATGTAATCTTCCCTACACTTATCTTTTTGTAAAATACCTTTATATGTAATTAAGACGAGGTTAAAGACAAAATAAAGCATTTTCACAAAATCAAACATGAGAATAAACAACAATGAAAAAGATATATGACACACAAACAAGCAAACAATTAAGCATGGGTTGCCTCCCACGAAGCGCTTTTCTTTATTTATGAGTTTTGTAGCTAGACTCGAAGTCGTGCTCCTACGTACCTATGTAAGTAAGTTTATCCTTTAGAATGTCATAGGGATCAAACTTACCATTTAACTTTCTATTGGTACGCTTAGTCCGGTATGCCATTTTAAAATTTTCTCCATCGGGGTCATAGATTGTCATCCTAATGTGCCATTCTCCATTTCCATCACTAGGTGGTCTATCCCAATTCCAATTATGCTTAGGCTTCTCACTCTCAATTTTCCACTTATTCATGTTAAGATTAACGGGCAAGGTTCCTAGGAACTCGGTCATCTTCCTAAACACTAAGGTATCCTCGAACGGGTTCACTTCAATGTCCCTAGCCAGTTGTTGCTCATGGAAAGTTGAATTACTTACAAAGGTCTCTTCTAGATAGAAAGGTCGTTGAGGACCTACAAATTTTCCATTAATCCAAGGTTTATATCTAGATGATTTCTTATCCAACATGATCTCATAGGGTATTTCTTCCTCTTTATAGTAGATATGCTTCTTGACATCGTAAATTTACCTAGCACTCCCTTCTCCTACCACTATCTTAGACATCTTACAATCAATTATGGCACTAACGATAGCTAAGAATCCTCTTCCTACTAGCAATGGGCATGTCGGGTCTTTATTCATTTCTAGCACATGGAAATCTGCCAAAAGAGTTAATTGACCTACGTGTACTACCATGTCCGTAATTATCCCTACCGGATATGCAATACCACCGTTCGCTAGACCTAAGATGGTTTCCGTTGGCTCTATCTTACCTAGGTTAAGGCTTCTATGGAGGGATAACAGAAGAAGATTGATGCTTGATCCTAAATTGGCTAATGTGTCGAAAGATTTGGAATTTCCAAGTCTACACGGAAGAATGAATAACCCGGATCATCTAACTTTTTAGGTAACTTATTTTGCACAAATGCGGACCCACGTTCTCCTAGTTTTAGTTCTTGCTCATATTTTTCTTTTAATGCATTATAATAAGGCGTATGAGTCAAGACTTTCGTAAACCGGTTTTTCTTGGGTAGAGTTCCTTGTACTCCTCTTCTAGATTAGGTTTGGGTTCTTGGTTGATGGGTTTCTCACGAGTTGGATAGACCATTAGTTCGGGTCCTTGGTATTTCATGAGGGATCGCTTGGAACCTGTGTTGATGGCGTTGATCGAGTGAACTTTTGAGTGTGAAGGGCATGGATATGCACTCTCCCATGGTGAGCAAGAACATGAAGTCGATGAAATCGAATTTACTTTTGGGTTCTTTATAGTGTCACTCGAGACGGCTCCAATTTCCTGGTCATTGAAGGCTTTTAAGAGGGCGTCAAGCTTGGTTGTCATCTCGCTTTGTCGTTGCTTGAAATCGGCTTCAAGTTTAGTCAATCGAGCTTCTTGAGATGACATGAACCTAGACACCATTGCCTCGAGACTTGTGGAATTCCCGGTATTTGGAGGGTTGGACCTATTGGGTGGACTATATGAGTTTTGGGGCGGGTTTGAGTTTTGGCTCCACCTAAGGTTAGGGTGATTTCTCCATGAGGGGTTGTAGGAATTTCCTAAGTTGTTTTGCTCGGGCTTGAAAGTGTACCACTTCTCTCCCGCTCCGTCGGTACGCGTGGAGGTGTAGTCCGCAAAAGCTTGTTCGGGGAGTCTTATGCAATCACGAGTGTCGTGAGGACCACTACATAACTCACAAGGTAGAGTGATTTTGCTCACTTGGTGCAAAGACTTACGATTCTCGTAGGAGCTCATTAGGAATTTGACTTGATCTTCAAGTTCGAGCATCCTACGATTGGAAGTTTGTGAGTCAATGGGAGGCAAGAAGATTGCCTTGAAGGTTTTGGGAAACTCACGAGGGTCATTCCAAATTTCTTTTTCATAGAGGGCAAGGTCCTCTATTGTACCCCACGATTCTTCCGCGGTAAGTTCACTATTTTTGCCACCTGCCGCTTGGTCGATGGATTGCTTAGTTGAGAAGTTGACATGATCGTAAAAGATTTGGACTTGAAGCCAAAGATCGATGCCGTGATGAGGGACTTTATGGAGCAAGTCCTTGAATTGAGTCCATGCCTCGTAGATAGATTCACCTTGACGTTGTTGGAACATCAAGATTTCATTCCTAAGTTTGGTAGTTCTCCCCGATGGGAAAAATTGGGCAAGGAAACCAGTGGTGAGATCATCCCAACTTGAGATGGATCCGGCAGGAAGTCGCTCAAGCCAATTACTAGCTTGGTCTCGTAGAGAGAATTGGAAGAGACGCAAGCGCGTGGTCTCCCATGTGGTAGCATCAAGGTCGATGGAATCAACTATTTTAAGGAAGTCCTTGAGATGCTGATTGGGATCTTCGGAACGAAGTCCATGGAATGCACATCCGTTTTGCACCAAATGGATGGTGTTGGATCGCAGGGCCGTATTTTGAGCTTGATTGGGGAGCTCAATGGTGTTCCTATAACCTTGGTGGCTCTAAGATAGAGTATTCACCAACAGTACGGCCTCTTGGCGGGTCAATTGGTGGTAGGTCGATAGGAATTGGGTGATGAGGTGGCGGGTTATCACCTTCCATGATGAAAAGTGATGGGATTACTAACAAAGTCATGAAGAAGGGGCATAGACTACAAGGAAGCTAAAAATGAGAAAAAATCTTACTTGATAGGAAACAAGCAAGGGAACCCAAATGAGATAAAAATCTAACTAGCTATTCTATTCTCCGACAAATGTGGTTAATAACTTGATGCGCTGCACGCTGCTCGGGGTCAAAGGAACTTCCTTTTGTCGAAAGCAAGTTTTTCAACACCCTAGGCATTGAACCTAATCGTTGTAGTGAGTATTGGGTAAGCCTCGGGTATTGATATCGTCGTCTAGGGGAATAGGAATGCTAGCAAGAAGTGTACTACGCTAAGGTTGGGGTTGAGGATGATTCTTTTTTTTTAATATTTTATTGGTTTTTTAGAAAGCTAAGGGTAAAATCTCGGGGCAATTGGTTTGGGGGTGGTACTTCTACCGATTACTTCTACTATATAATTATCTAAATTACTACGGGTAGCTATGTCTTTTTGATTGTGCGCTCGTATGATGATTAAAAATATGTTTACCTAGATACTATTACTCCCTAGTTATCTTTTATTGTTGGTTAAATTGTCATGTCCTTATTCTTAACGTGTTTTGTTTTCTAAGGTCGTAGGGTGTGCCTTTGTCTTAACTCTTTGAGAATACCTTTAGGTTATTGATCCGGTCCGAACCGTCAAGTCCTAA
Organism: Chrysanthemum makinoi; assembly: GCA_910596185.1. NCBI lineage: Eukaryota > Viridiplantae > Streptophyta > Magnoliopsida > Asterales > Asteraceae > Chrysanthemum > Chrysanthemum makinoi. The sequence goes on along the minus strand of OU343220.1, from coordinate 192,940,492 downwards.
CAGACTTAAAACAGCTCGGAACCAAATGCAAATGAAGATCAGAGAATATAGTGAATTCCCGGGTCGTTAAGTCCCACGGAGACTCAATGGTGTGTAAGCACTAGATCAGACGATAGAATGATCACTAATGATAGTGATCGAAAAAGATTAGATTTGAATATTACACTACCAAAAAGGAAATAAATAAAAGCGGCTTAAATGCAAATTAAGAAAATTAAAAAGATGAAAGATATTAAATAAACGCTATCACTATATTTAAAGTGATGAACGTTTAAAACCTAAAACTTAAAACTTACGTTTAAATAAAAATAACGAATCAAGACAAAAAATAAAAAGTGAAAATTACACAATATAAATCCTAAAAATATGAAAAATACATTTTTACAATCCTAATTATATAAGAAGATTATTAGAAAAGAAAAATTATTTTTATAACTAATTAATTAATTATTATTAAATAAAAACTATTTTAAACTATTTAATTATACTCTAAAATAAAAGAAAATATGAAATAAGACTAGAAAAATAAAATTAAGACTTAGAAAAATCTAAAATATGATAAAACTAATTTTAAAACTGAAAATATATTTTTTATACTTTTTATGTATTTATTATTAATTTAAAACTATCTAAAACTAATTTAAATGCTAGAAAATACTTTTTAAACTAAGAAAATTATGGAAAAATACTTTTTATTACTTTTATATTTATCTTAACCTAATAAAAATGAAAAACTATTTTTTTGAACTTTTTCTTAATTATTTGTATTAAAAGCTAATTAAAAATGATTAAAAGCTAATTAAAATCAAGAAAAATACCAAACAAGCTAGGAAAAATCTGAAAAATTCAGGAAATGCTTAAAATAATAATAAGAAGCTAAGAAAAATGGAAAATCATGGTGTTGTGTGGAAGGATTTGAAACTGATGTGGAATGTGCTAAGAAATAAGCACTTTGATTAAGCTAGAAGGACCAAACAAGCATTAACCGATACGTAAGCTTGAACAAGCTAAAATATCCCTAAAGCAACTAAAACAACACCCCATACCCTCTGATTGCCAGATACAACAGATTTGATAAGTATGAGCTTAATGGCTAAAAATGTAAAGAATAGGGGCAACTTGCATCTTATGAATAAGCTACCAAATAAGCTAGATACTAAAAACAAATTAAGGGGACCTAAAGATGACCTGGGTGACTAGCTAAATCCCAAAACTCAGACTTGGACAAGCTCAAATGAGCCCTCGGCATCACCGAAGAATCGAGAAAAACTCAAAGATAAGCTAAGTTTTGGCAAGGCATTTAGGAGCTTATTTAGAAGCATTTAGAAGCTTAAACAAAAATCACAAAATTATACTAAAATAGATATAAGGAAATAGACTAATAGGGATTTTAGAAACAACAAGTATCACTTGATTTGACCAAGAAATGAGTCCATTAAAAATCTTTCCAAATGGGCTCAAACTGAGATTTGCATCATTTGACTTTTGATAAAAACATGAAAGGTTGACTTTTGCCAACTTTGATTTGAATTTCTGGACAGAATATGATGAAATATGATAAAATGAAACTAAGTCAAGCAAGATTTATAAATTTGAAATACAAAATAAGATTTTGACATGCCAAAGCTCCAACAGTGGGCTGCTAAGACAGTGGAGATGGGATTTTGACTATAGAGCTTAAAAGGCACAAGGTATGACTCAAATGGGTTCTAAAATGATTAAACAAACATGAAACCACCAAAGATACCCACTGATGAGGCCTCTAAGACAGATATTGCAGCCAAACCAAACACCCTTGTATCTTAACTGTTTTGAAATTAAAGTAAGCTAAACACCAAACCAACATGTATTACTGATAAAACTGAGTTTATAAGACCTAAATAAAACTATATAAACAGGTTTTAGCAGTTTAAGACCACAGATACACAAACAACCATAAAATGCAAATTAGCTTGAAATTTTGAAAAGGAGAATCTAACTCACATGAACTCCAAATGTTAGCGACCAAAACCGTAACCCAAACCTACCTAATCTAACCTATTTCACACCATTTCAACCTCTGCATCACCATTAACTATTTCCAGAACCATATGAAGCTCAGTTTGACTTTTGTTGACTTTTTCACAAACTTGCTTGAAAATGATTCCAAAGCTCACCAAAAACTATATGAAGCTTAAGTGAGCTTATATGAGCTTAACAATAAGATATTAACACTTATACTTAGGATTTTGAAATTGAAAACCTGTAATGTAGCATGAAATTTGAACCGATATGAAAATTTAGATTTTTATTCAAAAGTAACTTACAATAGTTTGTAAACTTAAAAGTGATACAAGGAAACTGAAAATTACACCATTTAAACTAAAACTAAGACATTTTAAATAAAAATGACATTAAAGAAAAAAAATGAAAACTAGCTATCTCCATCTGCTTGCTTCTATCCTCCCTTTTATATGCCCACAAGTCTTCTTTTTTTCTCTCTCTGCAAATCCCACATTCATTTCTGACCCTTGGATGATTTGGGTTGATTTTAGCCATTGATGGCTTTGGCGGAAAAGGGTTTTAAGCAGTTGAGGGTTGAGTGTGATGAGGAAGGGGTAATAAATGCACTTTGGATTGTGGTGAGGAGGGGGAACAAGAAAGAGATAAGGTGATGGGTTTTGGAGTGAAAGGCAGGATGTTGTGGTGTTTGTTGAAGAGGAGGACTTTTGGCGCCAACTGCTTTTGACCAGACATTTGATCCAAGGGGTAATAATAGAAGGGGGGTTCACAATGCAATTTGACAGGGGGTCCAAGTGTGAAAGGGTCCAAAATGGTTTAATAGATTAATAACTTAGGGACCTTTAGTGTAAAATCTGAAAATAGAGGGACCATAGCTGCCAATTCAGAAAAGTTGATCCAAGGGACCACAAGTGACAACCTTCAAAAGTATAAGGACCAAAATTGCCATTTTGCAATTTCCATGGGCCATTACTGCCAATTTTGAAACTTGAAGGACCATTTTTGTAATTTTCTCAAACTTTGTATATTTTTCACCAAAGGACTAAATTTGACAACTTGTGATTTTAAAAGGACCTTTGGTGATTTTACTTTTGAAATTATGGCTCAGGGACTATTTTTGACAACTTTTGAAACTTGGGGACCTAAACCGCCAATTATGCAAACTTTGCTCATTTTTCATCTGTTTTTGAACATTTTGCATCTAAAACATATAAAATGCATTTTGGAATATTTTCAGTATTTTGATGCATTTCTGAGCATTTTTAGACGCTTTGCAGTTCAGATTTGACTAAAATGATGAGTATTTACACACTCATCAATCCCCCACACTAAACTATTGCTAGTCCCTAGCAATCTTTTGAGAAAAACTTAATGGTTTTGATCTTTACCAAAAGCCATCACTTCTGGAGTAGCCAAATGTTTCAGTTCAAGTAAGAACCATGGTACACCGATAACCATGTGATTTTGAGCAAACCACCGGCTTTCAACGGATTTGATTTGTCTTACCGTAAGCCGCAAAAATTCTTCGACTAGCCAACTCTTAGATAAATTATCAATATTATCTTTGGTGAGTCAATACCATTATGGATTTTCCACCGCCTTTACCACAAGCCATAATCTTAAGGGCTAGCCAACTCTTCATTTTTTAGGATATGGTGAGTTGAGAACCATACAATTTTGGGCAAATTGCAAGCCATATAAACGAATTTGAGATATCTTTACCAAGAGCCGTTTGCTCTCGATTAGCCAATCCTTTAGTCTTACGCATGGCGGATCGATAACCAAATGAGAAAGTGTAAAACACTTACTCCAAAAAAATTTTGGCCAAAAACGGGGGAATTGGTATAATTATATGATAAAATTCGTGAGAATTCCCCCACACACTTAGAAATGAATATTGCCCTCAATATTCAAAGTACCGCATGGTTATGCGAAACAAAGAACGAAAAGGGAAATACTACGGCCATTATTTAGAAAGGATTTTTGGAAACATGTGGCAACCCCCACACTAGGGTGGTAGAAAGATAGAAAGAAGTCAGAAATATAGGTGAAAACCCATATAGTGCGGCTAACGCTTTTGGTTTCTCGAAGTCGCTAGCTTGACTCGACCTCAATTAATTTGTTCATTGGGAAGCAAAGTGGAAGAAACAATCTCCATCGGACTTTCATTCAAGATGTTTGGATAAACATTTGAAGCACGTGAAAGTTCCACACCGATGAGATAAAGAGAAACACGCTCACGATGATAAATGAAAATGCCAGGGTCAAAGATAGTGTCCTCACTCCCAAAGGAGTGAAGAAGAGAGGAAGTCACCGAGTAGGTGAAGAAAAGAAGGAAAATCATGATAACAATCATGATTAGATCTTCTTCCTCGGAATTGAGTGCAGTTGCACCCGTTTGGATTTTATTGGTTGAGCTCTTTAGGTTGGAAGGCATCTCGGGAGGGAGGGTTGGAAAATTTGTCATAGAAATACAAACTCTCATGGTTGAGAATTTTTCCCCCCGATCATGATTTTTGCCATCCAAGCAATCATACTCCGGCGGAGTCATGATATGAGTGAGTTCACCGGCGAACTCCTCATGAAGAGAATGGAGGTGGGACATGCTGCACTGTGGCTATAAATATGCACCTCGCCCATTATAGTCTCCGTTCGACTCATCACTATCAAAGATTGGATTAACTAAATTTAGAGTAAATTCAGAATCGAATTCGAATAAGGGATTAGTGATAGTCGTATGAATTGTTGTGGAAACAACATGGTCAACATCCTCTTCTAAGTTGACGATCTCGAGAAAGTGGAAGTGATGCATCAATCAATTCTATGTCATTAGAATATAAAGAATCGGCATCACTATAATCACCTGCCAAAACCGAGAAAGTCTCAACAATATCATTTGTAAGAGGAGAAAACACATCACACTCATGGTCAAGAATTCCCCTCGACTCACTTGGGATCGGGATAAGGCTCTCAACACTAGACGATTCCGCTTCCGAATAGTGTCGAGATGCTTATCCCCCATTATGAGAGAGTCAATGGGAGCTACGGGTGTGATTTCAGTAGATTGAGGGAGTTGAGAGATAACATTGTTCAATGGAATAGCACTCTCCTCGCCATCGCCACCAATCAAGTGCATCTTATGCAAGGCTAGCTTTTAGCTCTTCTAATAGTAATTCTCGCCATAGTTTTATCGCAAGACGCATAAGAATTAAAACGAGAGGGTTGAGAAGATAGAATTATCGGTTTAGAGGATAAGGAATGGAGAATTAAACAGATTAGAGGGTAAAGATGAATATTTTGGATTTTGAAAACATGCCATAAAAACAAAGAATGAAAATATTTTGGGGTTGATAACACTTCGTGAAAAGTGTTAATGAACTTTTGGATTTTTAAAAACTTTACAAAAAACATTTTACAAAAGATGGAATATGTGCAAGAATGGGTCTGAAAAAGGCTTAAACACACGCTAAAGCCTCGCTCCGCCAAAATTTGTTCCGGTCCCTACTGGCACACGCTATAGTGGTAGTATTCCCATTGTCACGCGGTGACCGGTTCGATCCTAGCAATGGCGCCAAAATTTGATCCGTCCAACCCAAGTCCTAAATGACTTAAAACAAATTTCGAACCAAATGCAAATGAAGATCAGAGAATATAGTGAATTCCCGGGTCGTTAAGTCCCACGGAGACTCAATGGTGTGTAAGCACTAGATCAGACGATAGAATGATCACTAATGATAGTGATCATAAAAGATTAGGATTTGAATATTACACTACTGAAAAAGGAAATAAATAAAAGCGGCTTAAATGCAAATTAAGAAAATTAAAAAGATAAAAGATATTAAATAAACGCTATCACTATATTTAAAGTGATGAACGTTTAAAACCTAAAACTTAAAACTTACGTTTAAATAAAAATAACGTAACCGTACAAAATAAAAAGTGAAACTTATACAATATAAATCCTAAAAATATGAAAAATACATTTTTACAATCCTAATTATATAAGAAGATTATTAGAAAAGAAAAATTATTTTTATAACTAATTAATTAATTATTATTAAATAAAAACTATTTTAAACTATTTAATTATACTCTAAAATAAAAGAAAATATGAAATAAGACTAGAAAAATAAAATTAAGACTTAGAAAAATCTAAAATATGATAAAACTAATTTTAAAACTGAAAATATATTTTTTAGACTTTTTATGTATTTATTATTAATTTAAAACTATCTAAAACTAATTTAAATGCTAGAAAATACTTTTTAAACTAAGAAAATTATGGAAAAATACTTTTTATTACTTTTATATTTATCTTAACCTAATAAAAATGAAAAACTATTTTTTTTTGAACTTTTTCTTAATTATTTGTATTAAAAGCTAATTAAAAATGATTAAAAGCTAATTAAAATCAAGAAAAATACCAAACAAGCTAGGAAAAATCTGAAAAATTCAGGAAATGCTTAAAATAATAATAAGAAGCTAAGAAAAATGGAAAATCATGGTGTTGTGTGGAAGGATTTGAAACTGATGTGGAATGTGCTAAGAAATAAGCACTTTGATTAAGCTAGAAGGACCAAACAAGCATTAAACCGGGACATACGTAAGCTTGAACAAGCTAAAATAACCCTAAAGCAACTAAAAACAACACCCCATACCCTCTGGATTGCCAAGATAAACAGATTTGATAAGTATGAGCTTAATGGCTAAAAAAAGGAATGGGGGCAACTTGCAGCGTATGAATAAGCTACCAAATAAGCTAGATACTAAAAACAAATTAAGGGGACCTAAAGATGACCTGGGTGACTAGCTAAATCCCAAAACTCAGACTTGGACAAGCTCAAATGAGCCCTGTGCATCAGCTGCAAGAACTGAGAAAAACTCAGCATAAGCTAAGTTTTGGCACAGGGCATTTAGGAGCTTATTGAGAAGCATTTAGAAGCTTAAACAAAAATCACAAAATTATACTAAAATAGATATAAGGAAATAGACCAATAGGGATTTTAGAAACAACAAGTATCACTTGATTTGACCAAGAAATGAGTCCATTAAAAATCTTTCCAAATGGGCTCAAACTGAGATTTGCATCATTTGACTTTTGATAAAAACATGAAAGGTTGACTTTTGCCAACTTTGATTCGAATTTCTGGACAGAATATGATGAAATATGATAAAATGAAACTAAGTCAAGCAAGATTTATAAATTTGAAATACAAAATAAGATTTTGACATGCCAAAGCTCCAACAGTGGGCTGCTAAGACAGTGGAGATGGGATTTTGACTATAGAGCTTAAAAGGCACAAGGTATGACTCAAATGGGTTCTAAAATGATTAAACAAACATGAAACCACCAAAGATACCCACTGATGAGGCCTCTAAGACAGATATTGCGTACCAAACCAAACACCCTTGTATCTTAACTGTTTTGAAATTAAAGTAAGCTAAACACCAAACCAACATGTATTACTGATAAAACTGAGTTTATAAGACCTAAATAAAACTATAAATGTGTTTTAGCAGCTTTAAGACCACGAGATACACAAACAACCATAAAATGCAAATTAGCTTGAAATTTTGAAAAGGAGAATCTAACTCACATGAACTCCACTGGTTAGCGACCAAAACCGTAACCCAAACCTACCTAATCTAACCTATTTCACACCATTTCAACCTCTGCATCACCATTAACTATTTCCAGAACCATATGAAGCTCGGCTTTGACTTTTGTTGACTTTTTCACAAACTTGCTTGAAAATGATTCCAAAGCTCACCAAAAACTATATGAAGCTTAAGTGAGCTTATATGAGCTTAACAATAAGATATTAACACTTATACTTAGGATTTTGAAATTGAAAACTGTAACAAGAGCATGAAATTTGGAAACTGATATGAAAATTTAGATTTTTATTCAAAAGTAACTTACAATAGTTTGTAAACTTAAAAGTGATACAAGGAAACTGAAAATTACACCATTTAAACTAAAACTAAGACATTTTAAATAAAAATGACATTAAAGAAAAAAAATGAAAACTAGCTATCTCCATCTGCTTGCTTCTATCCTCCCTTTTATATGCCCACAAGTCTTCTTTTTTTCTCTCTCTGCAAATCCCACATTCATTTCTGACCCTTGGATGATTTGGGTTGATTTTAGCCATTGATGGCTTTTGGCGGGAAAAAGGGTTTTAAGCAGTTGAGGGTTGAGTGTGATGAGGAAGGGGTAATAAATGCACTTTGGATTGTGGTGGAGGAGGGGGGAACAAGAAAGAGATAAGGTGATGGGTTTTGGAGCAAAGCAGTGGATGTTGCGGTGGTGTTTGTTGAAGAGAGGACTTTTGCCAACCGCTTTGACCGCACATTTGATCCAAGGGGTAATAATAGAAGGGGGGTTCACAATGCAATTTGACAGGGGGTCCAAGTGTGAAAGGGTCCAAAATGGTTTAATAGATTAATAACTTAGGGACCTTTAGTGTAAAAATCTCGAAAATAGAGGGACCATAGCAGCCAATTCTAAAAGTTGATCCAAGGGACCACAAGTGACAACCTTCAAAAGTATAAGGACCAAAATTGCCATTTTGCAATTTCCATGGGCCATTACTGCCAATTTTGAAACTTGAAGGACCATTTTTGTAATTTTCTCAAACTTTGTATATTTTTCACCAAAGGACTAAATTTGACAACTTGTGATTTTAAAAGGACCTTTGGTGATTTTACTTTTGAAATTATGGCTCGTGGACTATTTTTGACAACTTTTGAAACTTGGGGACCTAAACCGCCAATTATGCAAACTTTGCTCATTTTTCATTTGTTTTGAACATTTTGCATCCAAACATATAAAATGCTATTTTGGAATATTTTCAGTATTTTGATGCATTTCTGAGCATTTTTAGACGTTTTGCAGTTCAGATTTGACTAAAAATGATGAGTATTTACACACTCATCAGTTATTGCCTACGAAATCCTATAGATTAATCATAAACTAACTTTAAGGTTATCTTTGGATGTTTAGACTACGGAATCCTCTAAGTGATTCGTAAAATAATGTTCACAAATATTACTCAAGCATTTAAACACAACGATAGCCTAGTTGCACTCCTAAGCCAATTACAATTAAGATAAGAGACAACTAGTCAATAATTAACAACTAGGTTTCATAGATCTAAGTAAACACATAAGAAATTTAGCTAGACTTGTTAAACAAGCAAGCATACACACAATAAATGGAAGACATGATGAAACTAATAGGGATTAAAACACTTATCTTGATGTGTAAAATAGGGTTTGGGACCCTAAGATACTGTCCAAGTCGGACTACAAATGTTTAGGGCTTTTACTCCAAAAGTCTACCTCTTAAAATACAGAAAAATTGAATTCTATATAGATTTACACTTGCGACGGCATCGCCTTATAGGTGGGACGCCGTTAGATCGCCGTCATTAGGGTTTTCGTATTGGCCAAGTTATCGACGGGACAGCGTCACGTTGTAGTTGTGACACCGTCGGGCTTCAACAAGGATGTCGTCTGATTCTGGATGTGGGTTGTGTGAGATGAAAAGTCTTAGTGACGCCTTTTCTCTTCAAAGCCTGATGCCGTCAGGTGTTATGAGCAAAAAGTCTACTAAGCCGTCAGGTGCATTATTTATCAAAATCAGTAGAGAGGGACGACGTCGCCCTTTGATTGGGACGCCGTCATGTATTCACTCCTTTTCATCCAAATAAGCATCTTTCCAGCATTTTGCTTCCAAGAGACCTAAAACGTGAAAAGGAATGAAATTAAGCAGTAACGGATATAAAAGTGGTCGATTAAGGGCTTAAATAACCACTTAAAATTGTACGTTTTAAATCCTTATCACACTTATTATGGATTCGGGATTAGCTGTGACAGAGCTTTTCGTAATTAATACTTAAAACTGAATCTAGGGAATTTAGCTAAGCTAAACGTAAGAAATAAAACGCTCACAAGAACAACCAACTAGAAAGACTAGAATTAGTACTCATCCTATATAGCTAAGCAATTAAGTGAATATAATCTACTCTACTATCGGACATGCCTCTTATTTGTCATCTCTTTCCTATATGTGTATGTGTGTGTCTATCGCCTTGTTACTTTTATTTTACCTTAATTTAAACATCGTGCCAGTCTCTCAGGCTGAAAGCCCCCTTGCGTTAGATTATGTTTAAATAGACTAACCTTAGGATTAAAATACTGATAGATATTTAAGTGTTAACGTTCCACTCTTAGTGATCGACACTCTACTTACCAACTAAGCTACACTTATCGAGTATACTGCTCGTTAGTGTTTGTTATAGGATAAGTAGGCTAAATATAAATGTAAAACTTGATAATAATAATTTTCTTATACACAACAAAACACATCAACGGTTAATAACTTCAAGGTGGTTATTAGAGCTAGTCATCGCCTAAAAGCTGATGATGGATCTCTTTCTCCAGCTACGTAAGTGTGTCTCGCAAAGGACTTGTCTATTAAAAGGTTATCAATTCAAAAGTGTAGACTCTTCCCTTAATGTGCAGATTTATCTTAAAAATCATATGAGCATATGTGGAAGGGGAGTATTTCTAAAATCAAAACTCTTAAAGTATTAACAAAACATGTCTTTATATGAAACACTTTGAGTTATTTTACAAAAATATTTTATGGAAACACTTATCTTATCAAGTGTTCTTCATGGTGGTTGTTGCGCTTCAAATGGTTTATAGTCTGGAGTGATACTTATGTGTACTCCAGCGGCTCCCCTCTATCCATTGTTAGCTTTTTAGCATCCAGATTTAGGAACGGCAAGTTTGAAGTTATCAAAAGTGTTATGTTAGCATCTTATGCTGCACCTGCTCTAAGAGTATTCAAAAAACGCTGCTAGTGTTAGTGATGTATCCGTTCTAAACGTTGCTGGTGTCATTGATGCATCCGTTCTTGGATATTCAAAGAGCGTTGCCAGCGACTTAGGATGTATTTGTTTGAGATGTCTAAACACCAAACGTCGGGACTAACCACATGTATATGTCAAGCAATTCGTTTTACAGGTACCTATGAAAACCAATGTCCCGGAGAACCATACATTACCATGAACATCAAAATGTTTACCTCCACATACATATACTTATGAACTTCATCCTCAACAAGCTCAAGTAAGGGTGCATTTGGTAGGGGTTAATCAGAATGGTGGAATCGAAATGGGATATAATGCAAGTATTTGGTTAAGATATATATCTTTTAAATATGGGATTGAAAGATATGTATCTTCTATACTCCATAGGATTCCAAGAGGCAAGGTATTAAACTATCATAGGCGAAGGCCCCCTTTTATACCTAAACCGATACCGATTGTTATTCATGACAGAAAACCAAACGCACCCTAAAGAACGTTCAAGACTAAGAGATCAATTTAAAAACAAAAATTTACGTCAAAGTAAAAGATCCAATCAAGAAATCAAGAACAAAGTTCATGTATCAAATGAGGAAGACATAAGTATAAATTTCAATGTCTTTCCAAGACGTGTGAGTATGGTGGAGAAGATGACACAACAAATCATTGAAGATATTGATCACAACAAAGAATGATCAAAAGACTATTATTAAAGATCACAAAGCATGAAGGAACAAAATATCAAGATTATTCTATGACAACACACAAAGTTCAAGACCAATAAGAAAAATGACCTCATCACATGGAGCACCTTTTGAATGACCACCCCTTAGGGGGAGATTGTTACCATTAAAGAACTGATGGTCATTCTTTATCATTAGGAACTTTGTACATTGTTAGAGTATATGTATTATTCTTGGTTAACGGTCTTATGGACTAACCTAATATATTAGTATGTATGTTATTAATCCTTTAAATAAATGTAAAGCTAGTCCACCACAAAGCCCATTAGGGTGTCACTTGATTTAGTATAAATAGCACACTATGTCTCATTTGTAGGTGTGCTTCAAGTGTGCAGTGTGTGTGGTTTTCTTATCAATAAAGGTTTTTTCTTTTTTTCTCTTCTCTCTACCTCACGCACCATCTCTTGTTGTCACCAAGGTTGAATATCGTATGTTAAGTTGATAAAAACAAGGTCCTACATGATAAAACCTTAAACACAAGTATATAAGGGTTATAAAGTTTTATACAAACTCATATGCATATAGTACATGTCATATCATTCCTAAGACGGCTTATTTATTTAGGCCGCGGTTAGGATACATTGCTCGTTGAACTTACGTTACATTTTTCGATTGTATCACTTGGTTAAGGTGAGTTCAATAGCCCTACTTTTACTTGTTTAATACTCGTTTTGAACTACTTTGGGGTGAGAATACATTGCCTATTTTACTTATGGACACAAGTACTTACACTTACGTATTGCCTAAGTTACACAACTTTCCACTAAGCCCCCACTATCATGAACTGTTAGTTACATGAGTCTGCGTAAATGTTGTGAATAGATCTATTCGGTTAACACCCCCATCTGGGTTGTTTCCTGTAGCAAATCGTATTTTTAAGGTCATTACTTGTCTATAAGCTCAAAACAATATACTTTGAACCTTTGAATATCTACTTAAACATATAACCGTTAGGTTAAATTGCATAAACCGGAAAACTACTTTAAATGTGTAATACCCTAAATTTTTAGAACAATAAAAAAATTTGTATTATACTTAGCTAATAGACTAAATTATGAGTTAAACCAAAGAATAAAGGTCATGTTTGTAACATGAGAAGGTGAATGGGGTAATGTGCATAATATGTTAAATTTCAAAAGATACAATTATACAAACGTGGTTAAATTTACTCAAAGGGTGGGTGGTATTGGGCTGTTAGCATTTGACAGGATACTTACAAGAATTTTGGCCCAAAATGGTTTCTTAAATATACCGTTTCCCTACGTATCGATCACAACATAAAATACACACAGAAAAACAATAAAACCCTAGACGTAATAAACGGGCAGCAGTAGGAAGATACTGGAGCAGTGATTTTTGAGTTCCTGGTTCGAGTACCCATCGTCAAGTAAGGTAACGTTCTCATTAAAATTGACTAGCATGCGAATTAGAATCGTTGAGTACAGATAGTCTATTAATCGAGTTCTAATTGTCATAGATAAATAGACCTTCTCAATGATATATATGGATAGCGGGCGTTTAATACAGTTTCCATGCTTAGATGTGGCACTATGGTTAGTATTATAGTAGAAACTGCTGTCTTATGATTGGATATAAGTTTGAGTTGCGTTAATGATGATGGACTAAGAAGCAGTAGTAATAGAAAGGCTTATGGTTCAGGTATTTAGTTAGTAATTAATATGCTCCTACCTGTAAAATTTTTATAAAAATCATTGCAAAAACTTTGGTGATAAGGAGTTATGTGCCAACATTACCAGTAGTTTTAAATGAGTAAAGAGTTAGATGGATTATTTAATTTATGAATACCAAAACGAATTTATAAAGAGAATAAAAGAATGGTACATGTGTTGGGTGTTAACAAATACAAAAGAAAGGGAATAATGAATAGGGACAAGATATTCCTACCCCCCTTATATCTTATGGCTAATGATTTGTACACTCTTATTTTTGATTTGCACACTCCAAACTGTGCTTTAAACAGTTGTACATTTAATATATGCTGCTTTTGAAGATTGTACATTGGAGTGTGCGGATCAAAAATCCGAGTGTGCCAATCAATACTCATATCTTATATTCCCACCCCCCTAATATTTTGTATTATTATTATTATTTTTTTTTTATAATTTTGTTTATATCAAAAAACAATAAACCAGAAAATGCCGAACAAAAAATATAAAGTTTAATAAATCAAACGCTTAAAACTGTGAAAAATACGGAACAGAAACTGACAAAAAACTGTGTTGTACTGAAATAAATGGGGAACAAAGAGCATCAAAAGTACAAACCCTCCCTAGTATGGAGGGTAGGAATAGTACATCCCTAATGAATAACGTGTTGCGTTAGCACTCTAAATCTAAAGACAATTGGTATGACTATTATTTTAAAATGGATTCCACTTGCACCTTGTTTCAAATATGTGATTTATAGATTGTAATAGTAATATAACTTGCTTTTATAAAATGTTTCAGAAAGGTATGGGTACGTATTTGTTTCTTTGTATTTAGTATAAGAAATGTAAATATGATTCTCCATGTTAGCGTTAGTATTGTTGATACAATTGTAAATTAAAGTTGAAAGTAATAATCAGTATTAAACCGTTTGAACATTAGATTCATCATTATTTAGGCTATAATCGGATAATCAACCTCGAACGCGATCAATCAATTAGGACTCTTATAAAAAAATGTTATATTAAACTTGTGAAAAATCTTAGTCAGATTTTATTGTAATTGTAGGAGACCGTCTTTAGCCTAAAGTGAACCTTTATTCCGAGCATGCTTGATGTGAGTTTTCATGTGCTTTTAAATTGGGTTGCACTTTTATTCGAAGTACTATCATGCGACTTGTTTAAATGATTGTCGTTTCTATGTGTTTTGAGTATTTGATAATATGTGAAAGTTGAGTAATTGTTATATTTAAAATGTTGAGGTATATAAATGTTGAATTGTGAATTGTTGGAACCGTTGAACCGAACGGGTATAAATATGAATAGTTGGGACCGTTGAACCGAACGGGTTTGAATATGAATTGTTGGAACCGTTGAACCGAATGGGTATGAATATGAATTGTTGGAACCGTTGAACCGAACGCGTATATGTTGAATCGTTGGAACCGCTGAATCGAAAGTGGAAATATAAATAGTTGGTATATGTTATAACGTTATATAAATTGAATTGTTGGTTTATATTAAGTTTTTGATAGTTGAATTAATTATGAATATGATATAACCGAATAACACTTATATGAGATTTGAGCAAATTGCATGATCATTTTATAATTTGATTTTATATGAATTGTTTTGTATGTGGAAACCATGAATTCTCACTAGGCCTTTGGCTGACCCAAAACTCTTTTAAAATTTTCAACCCAGATGAGCTGCTTTCAGGAATCAAGAGATTAATTGAGACCGAGTAAGAGTAGACGCTTCTGCTGATATAAGGTAAATAAGAGGGTTTAATGCTCCAAAAAGGCTGGGTGTTACAGTTGGAATCAGAGCCTTAGGTTTAAGTGAATTAGGTGTTAGGAACCTAGTCTTAAACCTAGATTAAGTATTTCAGTTGCGAAAAGGTTTGATACTTTATGCCCTCAAGGCATACTAAAGATAAAGGGTAATAGCTATCTTTTGAGATGAATTAGATGCCTTTATATAGATATAGACCCAAACTGAAATGTTGTCTTAATATATATCTAGTAATAGTTAAATATACCTATCTTTTAAATATTCTTGTGAATTCCAAGGCACTAAGAAATGGAAGGAAAAAGTGGTGGTGGATCCAAGCAACATCCAGGAAAGAACCAAGATGTGCCTGTTACCAAAGGGGAACTGAATAATGAGATCATAAGGATTATGTCAGAACACATGCCCACTATTCTGGCTCAAAGTCAAGAAAATTTTAGGAAGGCGTAAGAAGCTAGAAAAGTCTAAAGAGGCTGAGAAGAAGAAAAAGGCAAATGAAGATGCTGAGAGGAGGAGAAAAGCAATGGAAGATAAGAGAGTCAGCAGAGGAGCAAGAAAGGAAAAGAAAGGCTGAACAAGATAGGAAAAACGCAGAAGATGCTGAGAGACTATGAAATGAAGAAGCCCAGAGAGACGGATGTAGCTATAAGTCCTTCTTAAACTGCAAACCGACCGAATTTCATGGAGATAACGACCCTGTGATTGTCACCAACTGGTTAAAGGAGATAGAAGACATCTTTGAAATTAGTGAATGCTCATGTGAAAAAAGAGTGAAGTATACATCCCATTTGCGTAAGGGAGAAGCGTGACATTGGTGGAACAAGATCAAGATCGCTAGTGGTAATGAAGCTGTGAATGCTATGACATGGGAACAATTTGAAGAGTTGGTCATGGAAAATTATTTTCCCCAAGGATTGATGGATAAGCTTGAGGAAGAATTCTTGAAACTACAACAAAATGATATGACAGTCTTGAAATACACGGAAAAGTTTAATGAAAAAGCAAGATTTGCGAAATACCAGGTAGCTACCGAGGAAAGAAGAATCAAACGTACATATATGGTTTACGAGTTGGGATCAGGGGTCCAGTTCAACAAGCAAGACCCTCTACTTTTCAAGAAGCCATGGAACTTGCTTTGATGGTTGAGAAAGAGAATAATCGTCAACTAGAAGAAGGAGGAGGAGACAACAAGAGAAAGAGAGAGAATCGTGATGATGACATGAAAAAGATCAAAATAAGTGGTGAGAAAATGAGGAATTCAAGCGAGTATAAACCATGTACGATATGCAAAAAGACACATAGGGGGAAATGTTGGCATGAGGATTGTCGTAATTGTGGGAAACCGGGACATGCAACAAAGGACTGTAAAGCTGATTGGGTTTGTTTTAGATGTAAGAAACCGGGACACAAGATCATTGATTGTCCAGAATGAAAGCCTCTCGATCCACAAGAGAAAGCGGGATATAGCTGCAAGCGAGTGGAGTACAAGGATACGCAACCACGAAAGACAATGGGAAGAGTCTTTCAACTGACAGCTGAGAATGCTCGAGACACTCCGAATTAGCAAAACGACATTAGCTGGACTTTTCGTTATTTAGCATTTTGATGTTTTAAACTCGCTAAGTTTCATTTAGTTTCGTGAAAACTTATCTTCTATGATGATTGCAAGAGTACTTGTTAGCCTTAATAGTTTTTAATAGAAGTGATGGTCATTCACATTTAGGAACTTTGTAACGTGTGTTAGATATCGTGATAGAATAGTCAACGGGCTCGTGGATTGGGCTAAGCTAAATGGCTATTAGTTAAGTTAAGCTAGCCTTTTATCATTTGTAATCCAATCCATATCCAACCCATATCCACGAATCCCATGTAAAGCCCATTAGGGCGTCTAGTACTTGAAGTATAAATACCCCTCAAAGTCTCATTTGAGGGGTGTGCTTGAGTGTGTGTGTGTGTTTTCTTTAAGCAATATAACAAGTTCTTGTTTTCATCTTTCTCTACACATACACGAGTAACATCATCAAGTCACCATCTTTCTCTTAATCTTTCTTCTTTCTTTCTACGTATAACAGTTTGTGTTTCACGTGTTCTACGCATACGTGTGTTTGTGTTTGGTTCGTGTAACTTGTGTGATAAGTGGTATACGTGATAAGGTTGAGATATTTAAGGTCCTACAATTGGTATCAATCGCCTAACAATGGTTTAGGAGTGTTTTTGGTTGAAGTTTTTTTGTGTAGTGTTACGCGTAGTTTTTCGTTCTCAAAGTTGTCACGCATAAAACTTTAATTTTTGCACTAAAATCTTCAAGATTCTTATGTTTTAAGGTTTTTATAGTGCTAAAGATTCTAGTTTTTGAAAAAAGATCGAAGCTTTACGTGTTTTTCTTCATTTTAAACTCGCGAGTATTGGTAGTTCGCTTTCACGCATAAGCGTAAAAAGCACTTTGGGTGATAAAGGTCAAAACTTTCTTGGTATTTGAGTGTTTTGGAAGCTGTTTGTGCGTAAGAAATCGCTTGAAAATTGGACATTTTTCGTGAAGAACAAAAGTCAAAACCCTCGACTTACGCCGTAAGAAAAAGTCAAACCCCTCATTCTACGCATAAGCATTTGGTAAAGAATCTTTGTGCAACAACGGTGACTCAGTGCTTCCCTCACTTGGATAAGTTTGTGGAACACTTCGACTTGTGAAATCTCACTAGCTTGGATAAGTTAGAGAGATACGATTCTTGTTTTACGCGTAGCAAGTTTTTGCGATAAGATTTCAATCTTACCTAAGATGTGATTTACTTAGTAAGCATTAAATCTTACGAGTAAGATATTTTTTACGCCTAAGAATAACATCTTACGCGTAAGGATATTTTTACGCATAAGAATTAATTATTACGCGTAAGGTTACTATTTTACGTCTAAGGTTCAAAACTTACGCCTAAGGAACAAAACTTACGCCTAAGCAACCATATCTTACGCCTAAGAACAAGTTTACGAGTAAGATCTTAAGCAAAACTACAAACGGCTATAACTTTTGAACCGTAACTCCGTTTTCAGCGTTCTACCCATCAAAACGATCGTGAGAACAAGGAGATTGGCACGCCGAATCAACGGTCAACCTTCAAGTCCTAAAAACGCTCTGAAAAGAAGTTATTGAGGTTTTTAAGTTTTCAGACCTAATTTTCACTACAACAACCGAGCTTAATCTTCATCAAACACAACTCCTTTATCGTTGAATCGATCCTACATCAACTTTATCATAACATACCTTCATCAATGGCAACTCAACAAGACATTCATGCAGCCGGTGCCGAAAACCGTCCTCCTATATTGGAAAAAGGTGGTTATCTTCAATGGACAAGTCGTATGCTTCGTTACATCAAGACCAAACCTAATGGAAAATTGATGATTCAATCCATTACGAATGGACCCTTCAAGCCTCGACAAGTCCAAGTCCTTAGAAATCCTGATGCAACACCTCCCATCCCACCATCTTCTCGTGCTAAAAAATAATCAGAATACACTGAAGAGGATCTGAAACAAGTCGAAGCAGATGACATGGCAAGTCACATTGTCCAACTAGGTTTACCAAGAGACATCTTTGCTGCAGAGACAGCTTGGAAACTGCCAATATGTGGGAACGTGTTAGACGGCTTTGTCATGGAACGTAAATTGGTCAACAAGATAATGGAGAACAAGCGCTAACCGCATGTGAGAAGTTTACATCTACTCTAGGAAAATCAATTGAATCCTACTATGGAAGGTTTTGCACTTTAATGAATGAGCCGATCGAAACAAGTTGACACCCTTAACTATCGAGTAATATCAAGTTCCTCATCTACCAAGAATGAGGACGATATGTCACTATTGTCAACCAAACAAAAGACTTACATCAAGTAAACTTTGATCAACTCAACGATTTTCTGAAACAAAACCAAACTGAAGTGAATGAAGTCAGAAAAGAAAGATTGGAAAAGAATCATGATCCATTGGCACTCATTGTAAAGACTCCAACCCAAAGTGAACTCACAACAACAAGCTTCATCATCTTCCACTAACAACAACTTGCAGAAATACATTCCACAACCACAAGTCAGTATCCCTCAACAACAATTCTATCCACCAACAACAAGTCATTCAACAACAAGATCCACAATACCAGAACAAGGAATCACCGATCCCTGAACCGAACAAGAAGAGGCTTTGTCACATGCATTTGCATTCTTGGGTAAAGCATTCAAAAGTCGCTATTCCACACCAACTAACAACAACCAAAGGATTTCATCAAACACTCGCAACGCAAATTGCATAGCCGGGTTTGAATATGGGTCATCAAGGACAAATGGTTGGAGTTATTAGGAATCACAGGATATGCTACTGGATTTCGCATGGGTAATCAGCGGTTCCGTGATCGTGGTAATCAGGTCGAATGTTGGAAATCGATGGGACGAATGTTGGGAATAGAGCAATGGGTAATCAAAATGGGAATGTTGCAGCTCCAAATGTTGGGAATTATGGAAATGTGAATCGTGGTAATCGAGTTAAGTGTTACAACTGTCAAGAAGTGGGTCACATGGCAAGGAATTGTCCTACCAAGCCGAAAAAGAAGGATCTTGCGTATCTTCATAAAGCTATCATGTTGGTACAAAAGGAAAACGCAGGACTTCAGTTGAGTGCTGAGGAACATGACTTTATGGCTATTATGGATGATTTGGAAGACCTAGAGGAAATCAATGCAAACCGTGATCTTCATGGCAAATCTTTAGGAAGCTACGTGCGATTTAATCGACTCTAACGCACCTCCCCGCTTATGACGCCAATGCAAGATCCGAGGTACCAATCATTGATCCATGCTATAACAATGTCATATTTGATGTGTTTACTCATGACGAACAACATTATGTGACATTAGCACCTACTTATGACACATACCTGGACAATCCGAGTTGTAGCAATACTAACTCTGAAACTCCGGATGTGGATCCTAGTGGAGGTTGTGTGGCACAAAATACTGAGACCGATGAGGAAATACGCGCTTATTTTGAAACATTAATCAATAGCTATGGCATTGAAATCGAGAAAGTTAAAACGGTCAATCGCTGGGTTAAGGCCGCTAATGCTAAATTGACCGCTGAGTTTGAGAGGTGCAAGGAGAATGCAAAAGCCTTTGAATTTCACAAAAACAAATAGTCAGAATTAGAAATTGGTTATCGATATTCTGTTTTAAGAGAACAACAATTGCAAATCAAGTATAACACACTTGATGTGAATTTGAACTTGAAAATAAAATATTTAAACAAGGAAATTTCTGATCAAAATGACCAACTTTCTAAACAAAAAGCACTGTTTTCTGATCTTGAAAAAGAGAAGAAACAGTTGATTGTTGATTTTTCAAAACGAGAAGATTCTCTTCTTGATGAAATTCTTGATAAGAATGAAAAGATAAAAAATTTGGAAAATTTGCTTGTTACAACGGGTCATTCAGCCAAATCAACCAATTTGCTGATTAATCAAACAAATCCGTATTTTCATACAACTCACAAAATGGCTCTTGGTAACACACCTCATTGTTTCCTTAAGAAAGCTCAGAAAGAACGGAATGTGTTGAACAATGGAAAACCTTTGCATGAACCCATAATTGTTCATGATTCTCTTACAACATTAGAACTATCTGATGAGAGTAGATCAAAAATGAAACAAAAGAATTCAGAAATAAAACCAATCGATTATAACAAATGGAACAAAATTAATGGAATTACTTTTGTGTCACAAAAAGAAAAATCAAAGTTTTCCATAACACCCAGTGTTTCAAACAGTGTGTCAACACTAGTCTCAAAACCAGTTTCAACTCCTGTAGTTGTCTCAAAATCTCTTTCAAAAATCGAACAAATGTCTTCAAACAATCCTTTTAACACAAGTGATGCTAGAAGCATTTTAGATGACGTTAAAACTAGAATTGGGGATCTTCAAGAGATCATAAATCTAAAACCAATATTACAACTAATATATGGTTTTCTAGTTTTGATGATGAAATGAAAAAGTTTTTTGAAACTCAAATTGCCCATCACCGAATAACATCAACTCAAGGGTAATTCATTTTGAACAAGCCTTTTTGAAAGAAACAATTGACTTTGTCAAGGACCATAAATCCCCGTAAAGCAAGCTAATGAAAATGTTGAACATATCAAAGTTTTGAAAAATTTAAATGTTTCTCTCTTCAAAGATGTTCTGACTACTGATATTATGTCCATTATTTTACAAACATATTCTGTTGAAGATCATGAAAGTCTCCAGTCTGAGACCTCCGAAATTGTTTTAAAATATGAAAAAGCTCTTGAAAAACTTGAATAAGAAAATGTGTCATATTTTAAACAACTTGATCGAAAAACTGAGGAATGCAAGTATGACAAACTGTCGTATAAGCGTGCCTACAAGAACATGCAAGAACAAAATGATCTTTTGAGGGCTCAGCTGGACAGTCTAAAAGGAAAGGCAGTGGATACTAAGATTGCAAAACCATTGACTGAGGAGAAGGAAAATGTTCCAAAACAGGTTTTCAAACCAAAAATGTCTGTTTCTCTGCCTCCTCCAAAAGTCAATGAGAAAAATGATTTATCAAAACCAGTCACTCCACCTGCCTTGCCTAAACAAAATTTTGAAAAAGGAAAAGCGGTTATTGAGAAACCAAAAGTTTTAGCACCTGACCTTTTTAAGATGAGTACCACTAATGCGTCTGCCTCCACATCTAATACATATGGAACAAACGACATGAGTTTAGAAAAGCACTCTAAAGAGACTAGGAAAGCTGAAACCACTTCACTAGATAAAAATGTGAATCCTAATGAGTGTGCCTTACCTTCTACAGGACTAGGAAGCACCTCTAGGAGCAGCAGACTAAAGCCTAAGAGCAATACAAGGAACAATAGAGTCTCGCATGCCTCTAAGAATAGTAGCTTGAATAAAGAGAAGAAAGTAGAAGAACACCCTAGGAATTTACAGCTTTGTAATAAGAAAGACATTTCATCTGAATGTAATGAACCTATGAAACTTGCTAAGTCTAATGCATGTGTTGAATCTCTTTGTTTAACTTGCAAGAAATCTTTAATTAATGTTCAAGATGATTGTATTTCTAAGAATGTGACTAATAAGCCTGTTAAGAAGAACGTTCAAAAAAGAACTTATGCTAAACGAATAGGAAGACTAGTGGCAAGACTTAGGCTTTACACTACTGATAAAAAGCATAGTGTTTACTTTAGGGATGACATTTGGAAACCCACGGGTAGAATTTTTACACTCCAGAATGGTACAATGAGTGATCAACCAGTATACCCTGTAGAAAACTTCTTTGAGTGTGATCAGGATTTTACCTCTAACCCAAAGGAACCAAAATCAAAACGGTTTCCAAAATCTTCTTCTTCTGTTATTAGCGTGGTTATCGAAATATGTCTTTGGATCACGACTCGGGTTGCTCCAAGCACATGACCGGAAATATGAAGCTGCTGATCAATGTCGTCTGGAAATTCATGGGAACCGTACGCTTCGGAAATGATCATGTAGCAGCTATCATGGGTTATGGAGATCTACCTTTGGAAATTATTTGATCACTCGGGTTTACTATGTCGAAGGGTTGGGACACAATTTGTTTTCACGGGCAGCTCGTGATGCATTTAGAGGTTGCTGTTAGAGAAACTTGCTTCGTTAGAAACTTGGATGGCACTGATCTCTTAACCGGGAATCATGATACAAACTTGTATGCTATCGACATAAACCAAATGGCCTCTTCATCACCAATATGTCTTATGACACGAGCATCCGAACAAAGTCCCGGTTGTGGCATAGACGATTATGCCATCTCAATTTCGACACCATCAACAAAACTGCCAAAGACAACATCGTCAACGGACTTCCAAAGTTCAAATACACCAAGAATCACTTATGTCCATCATGCGAACAAGGAAAAAGCAAAAGAGCATCATATAAACCCAAACCAGTACCTAGTTCGGAAGCAAAGTTGCATATGTTGCACATGGACTTATGTGGCCCAATGAGAGTTGAAAGCATTAATGGGAAAAAGTATATTCTTGTTATCGCGATGATTATTCGAGATATACATGGGTTAGGTTTCTGAAATCAAAAGACGAAGCACCAGGCATCATCATTACCTTTCTGAAGCGAAGGGTAGTAAGAATAGACAATGGCACATAATTTACTAATCAGGAGTTAAGAGCTTATTTTGAAGATGTTGGAATCACACATCAGACATCAGTTGTTAGAACTCCACAACAGAATGGGGTAGTTGAAAGAAGAAATCGCACTCTTGTGGAAGCCGCCGCACAATGCTAATTTATTCTAGTGCACCGCTTTTTCTATGGGTTGATGCCTTGCCACGCTTGTTTCACTCGTTACCGATCCCTAATCCATCCAAGATTCAATAAAACCCCATATGAGCTAGTGAACAATGAAAACCCGATATCTCTTACTTTCACATGTTTGGCGCTTTGTGCTATCCAACAAACGACAGAGAAGATCTAGGAAAACTGAAAGCTAAAGGTGATATTGGAATCTTCATTGGATACTCAGAAAACTCGAGGGAATTCAGGGTGTATAACAGAAGAACTAGGAAGATAATAGAGACGATGAATGTGAATTTTGATGAACTTTCACAAATGGCTTATGAGAGACTCGCTCTAGAACCCGCAGACTTTTAGACACATCAGTTCAAGACTTGTACCTCAAAGAGCTCAATCAACTTCGTTTGAAAATCCTAAAGAACAAGAATGGGAGAATTTCTTTGAGTTAATGTTCGATGAATACTATGGTGGAACTTCGACAAATGCATCAAACCATCATTTCGCTGCACCCGCTCAAAATCATCCACCACCACCAACAGAAGATGCATCTACTACGGTCGAAACCAATGCACCAACTCCATCAACATCATCTACATCTACTCCAGTTCTTGAAACCATTCTACCAACAGTTGATGAGCAAAACCAAAACATATCATTTCAAGGAGAACCTTCTCAAAACCAGAACGATGCAACGTTAGATGAAGACTTATTTTAAAACCCGCTTGCTACGGAATCACCGAATCATCTTCAAGCATATGAGAACCATCTAACTCGCATACGTATAACCAACGGTATCCTTCTACTCTGAAGTGGATAAAAGACCACCCAATTGGACAAGTTATTGGTGAACCTTCAAGGCCAATTCAGACGAGATGCCAACTTGCCACCGACAAGACTTATGCATTTACCTTTGCTCAATTAGCAATGTAGAGCCAAAGAACATTCGCGAGGCAATGGCAGAACCCTCATGGATATAAGCGATGCAGGAGGAACTTCTCCAATACCGTCTACATGACTCTTGGGATATGGTTCCAAGACCAATTGACATTCGCATCATTGATCTCAAATGGTTATGGAAGAACAAAAGGGATAAAGAAATGACTGTAATTTGCAACAAAGCTCGTCTTGTGGCCAAAGGATACAGACAGGAAGAAGGAATATACTTTGAAGAGTCATTCGCGCCGGTAGCTAGACTTGAAGCAGTTAGGATATTCTTAGCCTATGCCGCTCACAAAAACATCACGGTTTATCAGATGGACATTAAGACCGCGTTCTTGAATGGAACTCTGAAGAAGAAGTGTACGGAGTCAGCCCGAAGGCTTCATAGACATGGAACATCCGACTACGCTACAAACTCAAAAAGGCAATCTATGGTTTGAAGCAAGCTCCGAGAGCGTGGTATGACGAACTGTCTTCTTTCCTTATCCTAAACAATTTCCCCAAAGGAACGGTTGATCCTACCTTGTTTACACAAAAATGCAAAAACGACATTTTGATTGTTCAGATTTACTTGGACGACATCATTTTTGGGTCTACTAATCCGAATCTCTCAAAACATTTTGAAAATCTCATGAAAAGCAAATTTGAAATGACCATGATGGGGGAACTAAAGTTTTTTCTTGGTTTACAAATACATCAGTCCCCACGTGGAATTTTTATCAATCAAGCTAAATATACAACTGAGATTTTGAAAAATCATGGTATAGATAATTGTGATTCAGTCGGTACACCAATGGTAACTTCACCAAAAATTGGAGCCGATTTATTTGGGAAACCCATTGATCCGAAGAAATATCGGAGCATGATTGGTTCTCTCATGTACCTTACTGCTAGTCGACCCGATATTCATTTTGCTGTTTGCTTATTAGCACGGTTTCAGGCAAAGCCTACCGAACTGCACCTTAAAGAGGTTAAAAGGATCTTTCGGTACCTGAAGACATCCATTCACAAGGGTCTTTGGTATCCAAAGGAATCCGGATTTGATCTTATTGCCTTTTCAGATGCGGACCACGCAGGTGATCAAGTTACAGCAAAAAGTACATCCGGAGGAGCACAATTTTTGGTGAAAAATTAGTAAGTGGTCTTCAAAGAAACAAGATTGCACTGCACTTTCAATCGCCGGTAGTATGTGTCTCTATCTGTGTGTTGTGCTCAAGTTCTATGGATGAGAACACAACTCACAGATTATGGCATTACTTTCGATAAAATACCTATGTATTGTGACTCGAAAAGTGCCATAGCCATATCATGCAATCTGTTCATCACTCAAAGACTAAGCATATCAGAGTCCGCTATCACTTCATAAAAGAACATGTGGAAGAAGGTATTGTTGAATTATTTTTCGTGAAGACAGATTACCAACTCGCCGATCTATTTACTAAAGCCCTTCCAAAAGAACGGTTTGACGATTTAGTTCGACGAATTGGAATGCGAAGCCTAACCCCTGAGGAGTTAGAACGTCTTCTCGAATCTTCTTGAAAGTGATTTTCCAAAAAAAAGCTTCGCTGTAAATATTTTTGAAAAACAAAATACAAAATTTGAAAAACCAACAAAAGCAAAATATAAAAATATAAAACTTTCAAAAAAGATACAAAAACAATATAAAATCAAAAATCCAAAAATATTCTTCTCACGACATGTCTCTCGTATAATCGATATTCTGTACGTTTCTAGAAATGTCATTCAACAATGATACGGACATATACAGATGCTTGAGCGAGAGTTTTTTAAATGTTTCCTAAAACATGTCGTTTCTCAAAAATTTCTTCAAAAAAAGGCTTTCGTATACTTCTGTGCGAAACCTGGACCAAAATGATGGCTTTTGATTATTTTCAAATCAAAACTCGTGTTTTCAAAGAAAAAATCAAGTGTACGCTTCAGTGCACTACATTTAAAACTGGTGAGAAATCATCATCATCTTGAGCACCTTTTCAAGATTGTTCAAAAAGATTTTCAAAATCTTTCAAAATATTTTGTACTCAAGATAACTCCCTCTAAAACCCTTTAATTGATTATGCTTTATTAAAGGGGGAGTATAAAACCAAAATGTTCCAAATTCATGCTTAAATCAAATCCGTTTGTCTCCCTACAAGATTTGAAAAATGTTGTTTAATCCGTTGATATAAAAAATATCACGAATATGCTATTTTTGAGGGGGAGAAGATGTGATTAAAATGTGATCAAAAAGTTTAATGATCGTTGTTTGAATCTCAAAATGAGCTCGACTCAGTCGGAACAAATGAATTGACGGGAATCAAAGTCAGTAAATGTACCATCTCGAGAAACTGGTGAATAGATATGCACTTTCATGGGTCTAACCTCCTTTTCAAGGAGTGTTTACAACTTCAAGTTAGTTATTAGAGCTAGTTGTCACCTAAAAACTGACAATGGAACTCTTTAACTAGGCAACGTAACCGTGTCTCGTGGGGAATTTTCTATCATGAGCCGATCAATTCAAAAAGTACGAACTCTACCCTCTATGTGCAGATTTCTGTCGAAACTTATAAGCACATGTGAAGGGGGAGTGTGTCTGAAAATATAAAACTCACGGAGTGTTTCAAACATGTTTTCTATCATAAACACTCTGAGTGATTTTCAAGAAAAATGGTTTTATGGCAACATGGGACAGTCATGGAGTTATAAGGTGACTAAGGATAGGAAATCCATCCTATGATCCGCCAGAGCCGGAGGGATTTACCCAAGGACACCACCAATAGTTAGTATTA
The DNA here is from genome assembly GCA_910596185.1 of Chrysanthemum makinoi. Taxonomy (NCBI): domain Eukaryota; kingdom Viridiplantae; phylum Streptophyta; class Magnoliopsida; order Asterales; family Asteraceae; genus Chrysanthemum; species Chrysanthemum makinoi. Next base: position 192,913,348 of record OU343220.1, on the reverse strand, counting down.
GAAGTCCTCATGTATGATTGAAAAAATGAGTAATGTGAGAAAGGAGAAAGAAGGGGTTGAAGAATTAAAAAGAAATATAATGAAAAAGGGTGAAAAGAAATAGCCCTCCATATTCAACCTTAGGGCATAAACCTGGTTCAATTCATCTGCTACTGGTTGTCACTGGATGACACTGGTATTGAAGACAAAGATGTCATGGACCCAGTGAAGCACTGCACTAAACCTTCTAGCCACTCAATTCCTCTTAAAAGGATTTGTTTCATTCTCACTACGAACCCTACGTAAACTATCGGCTTTCTCTTAGAGATCGTTGGTGTTGAAGAAGGAGACCCTCTCCCTAGTCTCTGCTCAGGAAAACCAAAATGCACTAATTGAGTATAGAGCCACGAGATTCATTAAAAGATCTCATAGGAACACTTTACATGACATCGCTTGTTGTTCATCAATAAGGGCACAAGTGATATATTCTAGAGTCCTACGCAGGTCTTAGCAATCTGCCAGAATATTTATGAGAAGTTTCACATCTGTGATCTTCAATGATTGAATGGAAACTCATGCCAGGGTCAACATCAAGCAGCCCTGACAGCAGGTCACTTCGGTAACTCCTCGTGGATTATGCTTAGTGTGTCTCAAACGGTCTACAGTCGTGGGGGTGATGCTTCGGTGTACCTCAGCGACTCATCTGAACTATAGGTGTACTTCAGTACATCGCGTTATCTCACTTGTGGGACTCCAGTTCAGGAACGGCCTTTGTGAGAATTAGAGACGTTTTCACACTATGCTGTTAACACACTCGAAATTCAAACTTTTAACCGCTAGATTATTTCTAACCCATGTTTTATGTTTTCTTCTTATGGATGCTCGCGGGAGGAAGAGATCGTGCAGATTCTCCACATGCTCATACCAACAACACATGAAAGTTCTCATCAAAATCAAAGGCAACACAAAGTTAAAGATGATTCTTCGTCAATGTCAAAGAATCTACAAAGTATAAAGACTCGAGAACTACATCATTGGCAATTAGAAGTCAAATAGAAGCGTGCGCATGGTGGAGAAAGACATGGAGACACCTAACCAACGTAGTTGACAACGACAAACAACCACATTAATTGATCACAAAGCATGAAGGAACAAAGAATCAAGACTATTCTATATCTACACGCAAAGTTCAAGCTCAAGGAAAGTAAATACCTAATCAAGTGGAGCATCTTTTGAATGACCACCCCTTAGGGGGATATTGTTAGCCTTAATAGTTTTTAATAGAAGTGATGGTCATTCACATTTAGGAACTTTGTAACGTATGTTAGATATCGTGAGAGAATAGTCAACGGGCTCGTGGATTAGGCTAAGCTAAATGGCTATTAGTTTAGTTAAGCTAGCCTTTTATCATTTGTAATCCAATCCATATCCAACCCATATCCACGAAGCCCATGGAAAGCCCATTAGGGCGTCTAGTACTTGAAGTATGAATACCCCTCAAAGTCTCATTTGAGGGGTGTGCTTGAGTGTGTATTTTCTTTAAGCAATATAACAAGTTCTTGTTTTCATCTTTCTCTACACATACACGAGTAACATCATCAAGTCACCATCTTTCTCTTAATCTTTCTTCTTTCTTTCTATGTATAACAGTTTGTGTTTCACGTGTTCTACGCATACGTGTGTTTGTGTTTGGTTCGTGTGACTTGTGTGATAAGTGGTATACGTGATAAGGTTGAGATATTTAAGGTCCTACAGTACTATTGCTTCATTGAATTTCTAATAAGGCGTAAGAGTTTTAAATGAGCATGACGCTATCACAAGTTATCCACGTTTATCTATCTAGACTAAATTTCGCGGACGAAATTTCTTTTAGGGAAGAGAGAATTGTAATACCCTAAATTTTTATAACAATAAAAAAAATTGTATTATACTTAGCTAATAGACTAAATAATGAGTTAAACCAAATACTAAAGGTCTTGTTTGTAACATGAGAAGGTGAATGGGGTAATGTGCATAATATGTTAAATTTCAGAAGATACAAACGTGATTAAAATTACTCAAAGGGTGGGTGGTATTGGAAACATTAGCATTTGACAGGATACTTACGAGAATTTTGGCCCAAAACGGTTTCTTAAATATACCGGTTTCCCTACGTATCGACCACAACATAAAATACACACAGAAAAACAATTAAACCCTAGACGTAATAAACGAGCAGCAGTAGGAAGATACTGGAGCAGTGATTTTTGATTTCCTGGTTCGAGTACTCATCGTCAAGTAAGGTAACGTTCTCATTAAAATTGACTAGCATGCGAATTAGAATAGTAGAATACAGATAGACGATTAATCGAGTTCTAATTGTCATAGATAAATAGACCTTCTCAATGATATATATGGATAGCGGGCATTTAATACAATTTCCATGCTTAGATGTGGCACTATGGTTCGTATTATAGTAGAAACTGATGTCTTATTATTGGATATAAGTTTGAGTTGCGTTAATGATGATGGACTAAGAAGCAGTAGTAATAGAAAGGCTTAAGGTTCAGGTATTTAGTTAGTAATTAATATGCTCCTACCTGTAAAAATCTTATAAAAATCATTGCAAAAACTTTGGTGACAAGGAGTTATGTGCCAACATTACCAGTAGTTTTAAATGAGTAAAGAGTTAGATGGATTATTTAATTTATGAATACCAAAACGAATTTATAAAGAGAATAAAAGAATGGTACATGTGTTGGGTGTTAACAGATACAAAAGAAAGGGAAGAATGAATAACGTGTTGCGTTAGCACTCTAAATCTAAAGACAACTTGTATGACTATTATTTTAAAATGGATTCCACTTGCACCTTGTTTCGAATATGTGATTTATAGATTATAATAGTAATATAACTTGCTTTTATAAAATGTTTCAGAAAGGTATGGGTACGTATTTGTTTCTTTGTATTTAGTATGAGAAATGTAAATATGATTCTCCATGTTAGCGTTAGTATTGTTGATGCAATTGTAAATTAAAGTTGAAAGTAATAATCAGTATTAAACCGTTTGAACATTAGATTAATCATTATTTAGGCTATAATCGGATAATCAACCTCGAACGCGATCAATCAATTAGGACTCTTATAAAAAAAATGTTATACTAAACTTGTGAAAAATCTTAGTGATATTTTATTGTAATTGTAAGATAGCCTAAAGTGAACCTTTATTCCGAGCATTCTTGAGGTGAGTTTTCATGTGCTTTTAAATTGGGTTGCACTTTTATTCGAAGTACTATCATGCGACTTGTTTAATTGATCGTTGTTTCTATGTGTTTTGAGTGTTTGATAATATGTGAAAGTTGAGTAATTGTTATATTTAAAATGTTGAGGTATATAAATGTGGAATTGTGAATTGTTGGAACCGTTGAACCGAACGGGTATAAATATGAATAGTTGGGACCGTTGAACCGAACGGGTTTGAATATGAATTGTTGGAACCGTTGAACCGAATGGGTATGAATATGTATTGTTGGAACCGTTGAACCGAACGCGTATATGTTGAATCGTTGGAACCGTTGAATCGAGTGGAAATATAAATAGTTGGTATATGTTATAACGTTATATAAATTGAATTGTTGGTTTATATTAAGTTTTTGATAGTTGAATTAATTATGAATATGATATAACCGAATAACACTTATATGAGATTTGAGCAAATTGCATGATCATTTTATAATTTGATTTTATATGAATTGTTTTGTATGTGGAAACCATGAATTCTCACTAGGCCTTTGGCTGACCCAAAACTCTTTTAAATTTTTCAACCCAGATGAGTTGCTTTTAGGAATCAAGAGATTAATTGAGACTGAGTAAGAGTAGACGCTTCTGCTGATATAAGTTAAATAAGAGGGTTTAATGCTCCGAAAAGGCGGGGTGTTACAAAATGTATAACAACACTAGACTAAGTTTTGTCTATGACTAATATGTACTATATTACTTTCACAAGAATATTTTATAATTTCATCCATTAGTTTTACAAATTTTATTGTTAACGCATACGTTTTGCATTTAAGCTCATGCATACATGCAATAACCAACCCAACTCATCACCTTTACATTATACACACATATACACACTTAAATATCTCAAAAATACAAAATATCCCCCCCACTTTATAATCTAAAAAACTTGCCCATTTAAGATAATAGTTCAAAAGTTTCTTTTTGCTTAGAAACTACACACTACCTTACCTACACAAGCTCTAATAAGTCAAGCTACCATCACAAACCCCCTTCCCTCTTTGGTCCCACTCATATTCGCTCCCCCCCTCAAAGACCACAAAACATAACTTTTTCTCATTTTGGATGAGCATGTTTTTGTGACTTCTAAAGGAACTTTTGACCATTCCTTGATTTACCCTATATAAGAGCTCTCCTAGTAACCCATTTTACACACAAAATTAACCAACCACTCTCCTTTTCTATCCTCTTGTAAATGGAAGCAACAAAAAAAGGGTACTTGGTCTTGCTTTCAAGTTGGTTTAAGTATTTAGTTATGGGTTTGGTTATTAAACTAGAGTTTGGAGTTGTTATTTAGGGTTTTTAGTGTGATTCTTTGGGTTCTTATTCTCTAATCATCACCAACACTTAGTAAGCATTCTAGAACTAATTTCCATACTCATTTAATATTTATATATCATTTCACGTTGTTTTTATATCACATGCGTATACTTTTTTGGGTTGAAATTTGAATTAACATAAGTTAGAAAACCTAGAATTTGTCCCTGTTTTTTAGTCGAATCTATTGACATTAAAAAAACTAAATTAAACATTTTTTTGGGCAAATCCAATTTGTAAACACCTAGATATAGGTCTTAGATAGTTCCCCGTCATATTTCGTAATTTTTGGAGTTGATTTGGTACTTTTAATAAATGTTATGCAATTGATTGCCCAAAAACAAACTGAGTTCCATTTGTAATTTGTGAAAACGACCACCCTAGACACTAGAGGAGTAAAAATGGTAACCATAACTGTTATAGAGGACACCTAAACCTAATCACAGCAAGTTGTGTGGAAAACTTTAGATTTGCAATTTGTAATTTGTGAATAGTTTTGCCGATTTTACGTTAGTTTCTAAAAACTTTAGATTCGGTGTTATGTGAAATCATATGGATGAAGATAAAGTATAGATCTAAGAGTAATGCAAGTAAAGAAAGTAAAGTGAGGGATAGAAATGACACAACCGATTTATAGTGGTTCGGCTACAAGGACACCTTCCTTGCCCTACTCTACTCCCCGAGTCACCTACTCGAGAGTTCAAGCACTATGTCAACAAACTCCTTCAACTTGGCGGAGAAGCCTTCACAACGTTGCTTACACCTTTTTCCGGTACAAAGCTAAATACCGACTCCGTAACACGGAGAACCAAACCAACACGACTATTACACAACAACTATGTGAAATATTAAGTACAAGATCTTTGCTACAGAAATCTTGTGGAGGAACAAATCAATCAAGGACCCCTTGCTTGGATGACTTATAGAAAGCTCATGATCTCGCCTTAGAGAAAGACTTATATGAGAATCACAATAGAAGAAAGAAGAACAACTCTCTAGATCAAGTGATCTTTTGTTAGAAGAGTGTAAGAATATATAAGAGAGTTAGTAAGAAGAGGGGTTAAGAGAAATGAAGAAATGACTCTCTATTTAAAGGAAAAAACTTGCCACTGTTCCATGGATCACACGGATCCCTCCCTTAAGGGATCCTTCTAATGTAACCTCAGGGATCCGTGGGACGCTCCTATTTGCCCATGGGTTTTTTGGTTATGGGTCATGGGTCATGGGTTATGGGTTGGTCCATGGGTATTTCATTAGATACAATGTATCTAATAGATGCAATGCATCTAGTCAAATGGATATGGGTCAATACCATGGTTTATGGATATGCTCCATGGGTTGTGGTTTTTGTTAGGTCACCATATTAGTAACACAAGCATCAATATAAAAAATAGAGATAAGAATGATCAGATGAACAAATAACCAAACACACACACACGCATAAATATGTAGAAGAGTTATGCGTAGAGTGCAAGTGAATGAATTGAACAACCAACCCTCAAGTGAGGGATATACAAGAGTATTTATAGGGCAAGGAGCTAGGGCAACACTTCTAGACTCCTTCCCTTCTTATGGGCTTGGACCAAGGCTTATGGGCCTTCTATATAAGCCTTAGCTTAATAACAAACATAAATGCCATATTAAGCTAACTATTACATATGAATCACTAACACTTGAATTAATGTTTAGGAGTGATTCCAACAATCTCCCCCTAAGTGTTGGTGATGAATGAAAGAATGATAAACGATGTAGGTGCTGATGTAATTGTAGCTTTGACGTCTTCTGACATTCTTCTTCCTTGTGAGAAGAAGTGTCTTGATTCGAACAATCTCCCCAGTGTAGAGAAATTGTTTCCTTTGAAGAATTCTGCTTTGACGTCTTTTGATTTCTTTGTTCTTTGTGATGGTAGTGAAAGTATGTTGTTGTGGTCTGTATCAGGTCTGCTTCAATGCTCCAGTGTCTCCACGTCTTTCTTCAACATGCTCATGCGCTCTTTGACGTTGGATTTCAGTACTGATGAAGTTCTCTTGGTCTTTAAACTTTGTAGATTCTTTTACTTGACGAAGAATCATTCTGACTTTTGTGTTGCCTTTAGAGAGAACTTCCATTAGTGATGTTGTTGGTATGATCATGTGAAGAATCTGCAGGATCAGTCCGCTCCAGAGCTTCCATAAGAAGAAAACATAAGAAAGGTTAGTAATAAGCGGATTCCGGCACTAACAAGTTTGAACTTCGAGAGTGTTAACAGCATAGTGTGAAAACACAACTCTAATTTTTACAAAGGCCGTTCCTGAACTGGAGTCCCACAAGTGAGATAACACGATGTACCGAAGTACATCTACAGTTCAGATGAGTCGCTGAGGTACACCGAAGCATCACCTCACGACTGTAGACCGTTTGAGACACACTAAGCGTAATCCACGGGGAGTTACCGAAGTGACCTGCTGTCAAGGCTGTTTGATGTTGACCCTGGCAGGAGTTTCCATTCAATCACTGAGGATCACAATTGTGAACCTCTCATAAATGTTCTCGACAGATTGCTAAGATCTGTGAAGGACACGATAAAAAATCACTTGCGTTCTTATTGTTGAACGACAAGCGATGAATTGTCAAGTGTACCTAAGAGATCTTTTGATGAATCTCTTGGCTCTAGACTCAATAGTGCGCTTTGGTTTTCTTGAGCGGAGAATAGGGAGAGGGTCTCATTCTTCAATACCAGCGATCTCTAAGAGAAGGCCGATAGTTTACGTAGGGTTCCCTGTGAGAATGAAACAAGCTTCTTTTGGGAGAAACTTGAGTGGCTAAGAAGGTTTAGTGCATGCGTCACTGGGTCCATGACGACTTTGATCTTCAATACCGGTGTCATCAAGTGACAACCAGCAGCATATGAATTGAACCCGGTGTCTGCCCTAAGTTGAATAATCTGGAGGGCTATTTCTTTTCACCCTTTTCTTAGCTTTTCTTTTTAATTCTTCAACTACATCTTTCTCCGATTCTTATTTTCTCGTTTTTATAATCATACCTAAGGACTTCTAATTCTAACTATTGGTAGTGTCCTTGGGTAGATCCCTCCGGCTCTGGCGGATCATAGGACGGTTATTCCTAACCTTAATCACCTTATAACTCCATTGCCATAAAACCATTTTCATGAAAATCTCTAGAAGTGTTGGTAAATGAAAACCATGTTTGAACACTTCAAGAGTTTTGGATTTTCAGAAATACTCCCCCTCCAGATGTGCTTGAGAATTTTGACAGAAATCTGCACATTGAGGAAAGAGCGCGCACTTTTTGAATTGATCAACTCAAGATAGACAATCCCCCGCGAGACACGGTTACGTTGAATAGTTAAAGAGATACATTGTCAGTTTTTAGGTGACAACTAGATCTAATAACTATCTTGAAGGTGTGGACAAGCCTCGAAAGGTTGTCAAACCCGTCAAAGTTCATGTCTACCAAGAGTTTCTCGAATGGTACATTCTACTCGGACAAGTCCTTTGCGAGACACGTTTACATCACTAGCGAACTAGCTTGAAATTATTACCCGTCCCAGACAAGTCTTTTCGAGTTACTAACATTTAAGATTCGTCAATTCATTGGTTAAGTCTGTAGTACTACGATTCATTTGCAATTTCACAACATATTTCTTATCACAAAATTTTTTCTCCCCCTCAAAAATGGCATATATATATGTTATTTTTGAAGAAAAGTTGATAATAAATATGACCATTTTGAGTTTTGTGGGAAGATTACTACAAAGAAAAATTTGTGAACAAAATTTTTCAGAAATACTCCCCCTCAACAAGTGATATTAACGGTTGAGGTTTTGAAAATCATAAGGGGAAGTACTTGTTCTTTTGAGCAAAACCTTTTAAGAATGAAAGGTTTGATAGGTTTTACTCAAAAGTAAGAAGCTTTCGCTCCTTTTATAAGGATTGTGGCAATGAAGCGTACCACAGGGTCCTTTCATTACAAGTACGGGTTGTACAGTGTTATGTGAGCACAAACCATTGTCATTATAAAATCACACATCCAAATTAATATGAAATTGAAACAGTTTAAGGGGTACCAGGTAGTCCATCAATCTTTCCAGGAATGTGAACAGGGCGTTGATAGCCTGTGAGAGTAATCCTGGGACAACCACCTACGAAGCTCTCCAGAGTTCTGAACTGGTCCCTTCTGTACAACCTTTCATCGATTCGAGTGATGATCATCTTCACATCCCGTCTGTCCTGAGAATTCCATCGCTTTGGAGACCCAATGCCTTCATGTATCGCCTTCAACCTATAAGCCAAGCCGTCCCTGACCTTCTTCAGTGTGTGATCCCCAAACTTATGAAGATCTCTACACGCCATCAAGCAGTTGCGTTGTAATTCACTACGGTAAACTACTCTGAATGGTTTGCTGATGAGAGTGTATTGTGGAAGATGGTTGATGTCAGGAAGTTCTAGCTGAGGTCTGGTGAGGTTGACACGTGTCTGATACGATTCAACAGCAAGTTTTAAATCTTCTACACGTTCCTGGATCACTATGCTTCTGATGAAGATGAGCAAGGACTTTATGTATTCACGTTGAATTTCAGTCGAGAATTGTCTCATTCTTCCCTGTACCTTGGCAAGATACAGATCTTCAATGTCGTTGAGAGACAAGTTCTGAAAGTCCGCTTCACAGAATTCATAGTCCCTTTCGTCTTGTCTTTTGACCACAATATTCTTGAGGAAGGTGTAATCCCATTTAGACGAAAGAGTTACATGCTGAACAACAACGATCCCTTTATCACTGTGCACTTCATGTTGAGACTTTCGAACCTGGCAGCTCTTGTAGTAGATTCGTCGGTGTTCCGGCCAATGATGAATCCCATACATTGCATCAATGTCATACTGATCCACACGGTTAGAAAACATGTGATTAGCCTTTTCTTCGATGGCTATGCAGTTGGAGTATATGGCTGCCGGGAACGGAAATGTAAGTGATTTAGCGTATTTCTTTGTACCATCGCTACCATGTAGAAGAAATTCCAAGTCTTTGTTGAAGAAGTAGCCAAATGGAATCTTTGGTTGATCTGGTTGGCCAATCGTTGGTAGAGGTCTAGACCAGTCGGTGTAGTTTGGAGTGTTGTCTCTTTTGGTGAAGTCGATGTTTGCTTCAGGGTTGAGCCAATCAATGTTGTTAGACATGGCTCATGCTATATTTTCAAGGTGATATTCAACTTCAATAGCACTTTCCGAGCTGTCTTTGAGTAGTTGAAATGCTTCATTCTTGATTCGTTTCAATTATGATTTCGTCATCTTTTTCACACGGAACTTTTCTTGCAGTAACTTAGCATGCTCCAACGTACGACCTTCTACCATATCTGGATCATCAGTTAGAGTGGGAGTAGCATCAACAAGTGTAGAGAACCATTCAAACTCGGTGTCATCTTCGTCTAGCCATGAGACGACATCAGCCTTAAGTGACTTCCTTTTCTTCTTTGGCCTAGATGAGGATGCTGATTTCTTTGTTGAGGCGGTAGAGGTGGGTTGTTGTTGGGGCTCATGTATCTCTTCATCGTTACCACCAGTGTACTCGAAGTGATCACCGGTTTTCTCTGTCTGAGGTGGTAACTCAGAGTCCTGAGGTTTGTCAGCAGAAGAGTGTGGAGGAGATCGTTGTTGAGATGGAGTCCTTTGGGGTGGAGGTGGCATGGAGGAAGATTCACCAGACTTCTTTGGACGTTTAGGTACAGAGTCCTTATCCTTATCATCGTCATCTCTTTGTCGTTTAGGTTGATCTGCTGATTCCTTGCATGATGATCTGAGTTGATAATCTAGTAGACCTTCAAAAAATTTAGCTTCATCCATAGTAAAAGTTGCTGATCGTTTTGACATTTGCATCACCAATTTAGCTATTAACTCAGTTTCAGAGAGATCAGATTCTTTGGCCATTATATGTTTAACCAACGCGACGATGTTTGGAGTAAGTTGTCTGGAGAATACTTCTCTTGTCAAACCAGGGACAGTGTCGAGAAGAAACTTGTGAGTATATTCTCTTGCTGTCTTCTCCAATTCCTTTTGGAAATCTCCTTTGATAAACTTCTGGATTTGTTCCCTTTCTTTCAACAACTCGTTTATCCCTTTTTGAAGAAAGTTGATTCTGTCAGCAAGTTGATTCATCTTTTTGTTGGTTACATCCTTCTTCCGTACTTGATTGACAGCTTTGACAATCTTTGTTTTTGCTCGGGATATCCAAGAGTCTGTTGGTTTCTTCACAGATTTAGATGTGGATCTGGTTGTTCTTTTGGATGGTGGTGGAGATGAATGAGAGGATGAATCTGATGATGATGAGATATGAGGAGACTCGGGTCCTTTGTGGTTCGAAGTTTCTTCCTTTGAGCGTGCTGGACTATCAAGAAGAAAATCATCATATTCAACTTCGTCATCTTTTCCAGAATTGGCCAATTGTTCTGCCTCAATCTTGGCTTCTTCATCAGCTTTTTCTTTCTCAGACTTCTCCTTTTCAGGTTCCTCAAATTCATAGGTGATGGTATCTTCCAATCGTTGTTGTTGTGGATCGTGGGTAGTGGTACCAGTTCCCTTATCGGGTTGATTAACCGCATCAGGAACTGGTGTAGATAGTGCACCACCACTTGACCCTCCGGGGCCACGAGTTTGATCCTTTAAAAATTCATCGGCAAGATGTTTGAGTCTGAGGTTCTTCAACTTCTTTTGATATTCTCTTTCCTCATCAAATGGTTCTTCTTCAGAGCTTTCGTTATCATGCTCAAGCACATGAGTTTTCCCTTTTCCTTTATCAGCTATTGGACTGGGAGGCTTAGCTACTGTTGGAGTGTCATCGATTGCCGTTTCAGAGTAGGTGACCTCTTCGTCTGATTCAGTTTCCTCAGAGCTTTCATCCAGTAGCTTTCATTGCGGTCCAGGCTTGGGAATAGGAATAGGAACATCTTCCTTAGAGGGAACTTTCCTTTTGAGTGGAGGTTTCCTCTTAGGGAACTTTCTTTGACTCTCAGTGCTTGTAACACTTCCTGCACTGCCTCTTTTGGTTTTCCTTGTAGGTGTTCCAGCAGACTTTTCATCGAGAAAACCTACTTTGCCTTCATCAACCGCTACCAGATACCTTTTGTATGAATAGAGTTGTTTGATTGCATCAGTTAGAAGGTGATCTGCCAACACAGCACCTTGTTTCTTTATTGTAGAGTCCTTAAATCTGACTGTGAGTGTAGGCTAATACAACATGGAGTGATTGTTGGGGTCATTGAGTCTCTTGCGGATATCAGGATTATACCCAAGAGCTCTTTGGATCAACAGTTTTGTATATCTGATGTATAGGATTTTGGAGCCAAGCTTTTTGAGGAATGACATCATGTCGTCCCATATCAGAGCTTCAACTTCAATGTGTTTCATGTTGACCAAAGCCCAAAAGATCTGTAGTTCAACGAGCTTGGGATGCTCATAACCACTATCACGTCCAAAAATGGATTTGGTGATGATAATGTAGAGGGTTCTCCATGGCTGAGGAATATTCTTAAGATCCACGTATGAATGCTTTGTGATTACTCCTGAAGCTTCGTCATAACCAAAGTCGATCATGAATTGCAGAACAGCCTCTTCAGTTGGTGTGGCAATGTATTCGGTTGGCTCTATGACAGGAATGAGGAGAACAGCCCTTAAATCTGCCGGTGTGATGGTGACTTGTTTGTGGTTGAGCGTTACCGTCACAACATTTTGACCTTTGACCTTTCGCATTGTATGCCAGAACTGGTGAATGTAGATCTCCGGCACTGTAGCAGAATTGGTGAGCATGTTCTGATAAGGATGATTCTTCAGAATGTCCACAACAATTAAACAAGAAGACTCTGAGCAGGTGAGAGTATCAAAATCAACACGAAGGTTGTTCTTTCCAATCTTCATCGGATAGCCATTAGGGAAGATATCTTCAACGATGAGAACTTTTGGTGACTCCACGTTTTGCATTTGAGCGTCCATGTCGTGATCTGAAAGATATTTAGCCAAAAGAACCAATATATCGAAAGACATTACGTTAGTCAACAAATGGTTTTATTGTCCAATTATTGAATGTGATATGTCGATGATTGTTACGAGTCCAATGTCACTTGTTAGTCCAATAATCCAAAAACGTCGTGATGAGTTTCGTGAATTGATTAACTTTAAGTTTTAAAGTCCATGTTTTCACTTATTTTCACAACTTATTAAACATTTAAGCTTATTAGTGACATTATTGGTTTCGTGGTGTTATGATTTATTTATTTACAAGTTTGCACGTGTAACAATTCATAATTAAGGTTAAAACTAGGCTTAGGCATAGAAATGGCAAGCTTATGCGTAAAAAGGAGTGGTACACGTAAGCTTATGCATAGGTTCTTGGCTTACGCGTAAGAAATATTACACGTAAGAAAAGAGGGCCTTATGCGTAGAGCTTACGCGTAATCGTATATGAAACCTTACGCGTAAGGCTTACTCGTAAGAGTCAACCTTATGCGTAGAGGTTACTGTTTACGCATATCCTTCACAGGATACGCGTAGTCCCTTATGTAGAACCTTACGCGTAAACGTTACGCGTAAGATTTCTCTTACGCATAACATGCTACGCGTAAGGTGATCCTTATGCGTAGATTGCTAGTAACCTTGATTCTGAATTTCAAGCGTAGAAGACCTGAAATAAATTCATCATAGCACCAATATTAACACATACATTCAATTCTTTTAGATTTAAACACTAACATTCAATCAGACAGTTATTCGTAGAACACAAGTTACGCTTAAGCCTAAACCCTAAAGTTTAAGAATTATGAGTAAGTTATCTAGCCATAGGAAATGCACCAAACTTATTCTGGTAAGTCTAAGAAGCATAGTGAGAAGTTCTGTCCAAGTTTTAACATCAAATTCTAAATGAATCAAAAATACCTAAATATCGAGAACATAAACCCTAAATCTTAATTAACTAGCAATTAGTGTTTCTGGGTTGATTCTAAACATGGATATGGTCAATTCATCTTGTAAACAACATCAAACAACAATCTTTTTAACCAAATACACTCAATATTGAAAATACCCAATTCACGCATAAACCCTAATTATCAAGAACATTCATTTCGTATTTCTAGGTGAGTTTTAAAGATAGGAATGGTTTCATTGTGATTAAATAAACGTTTTGACACAACCATTCTAACCACTAACACTCAAATGAAGAATTTGTGTTCATATGTTACGCGTAGAACACAAATCTTACTAAAACACGAGATTTAACCATTGGATGTTTATGATATCCAAAAACTTTGTTTATAATCATGTTAGAAGCGTAAAAACACTTACAGTTTGATGATCAAAAACACGGATTAGAGGGTTGATTTTTACGCGTAGGATATGGTAGTTGTGAGAATTAAATGTGAAGAGTTAATGTGAATGAGTTGTTGGTGGATGTGTTTTTGTTTAAAATTAGTTTGAACATTTGACATGTTTAGTCCCTCCACCTTAACTATTTACATCTCATGTCCATAACTTCCATTTTGGTTATCAAATGAAGGATATTAGGAAAGAATTTTGATGACACTCCCCCTCGACTTAAGAAATAATGAAGTTTTATGAAGTTTAGTCCGAGGAGTGTCAGTAAACCAGAAAAGTGACCACCATTATTAAAGAAACAACCGGGATAAGATAACACGCAAGTACAAGGTTTTATGAAACCGAAAAATTATTAGTTTTCTCCCCCTCAACACTTGATCTAGAAAATACTGAATTTTGAAAGAATAAAGTGTTGACGGAAGGTTTGTACTTGCCATGTTAAAAGAAATATAGATAGAAGAATATTTTTGTTGTTTTATCTGATTTTATAATTTTGTATTTTGTTTTTTTTTTGAAAAAAATATTTACAAAAGAGGTTTTGGTGTTTGACTGGTTTTTAAGAATGTTTTAAGAGTTCATCCAGTTCCTCTTGAGTCAAACACCTCATACCAATCCGGTGGACCAACTCATTAAACCTAGCAGGAGCTAAGGCTTTGGTGAGGAGATCTGCCAATTGGTATTCTGTACCCACAAAGTATAATTCAACAGTACTGCTCCACGTGGCCCTTGATGAAATGATATCGAAGATCGATGTGCTTTGATTTCAATGTTGAACGAGTTGCACAAGATCGCAATAGCACTCCGATTGTCGCAGTACATCGGGATTTTGTCAAATACATAACCATAGTCTTTGAGTTGTGTTACATGGCTACATATTCTGCTTCTGTTGAGCACAGTGATGTACAATCCTGCTTCTTCGATTGCCATGACACCAGTTTATCACTAAGAAATTGTAATGCGCCTGAAGTACTTTTCCGAGAGTCTAATCATCCTGCGTGGTCAGCGTCTGAAAAAGCTATTAGTTCAAAACCAGAATCCTTCGGATACCAGATCCCCAAATTAATGGTTCCCTTGATGTATCGGAGGATTCTTTTAGCCTCAGAGAGGTGGGTTTCAGTTGGTCTCGACTGATAACGGGAGTAGATATATACGGCAAAAATAATATCAGGCCTGCTAGCTGTTAGATACATGAGAGACCCAATGATACTACGGAATTTGGTAGGGTCCACCAATTTCCCATGTAAATCAGCGTCAAGCTTCTTGGTGTGAGCCATTGGTGTGGCATAGGTGTCACACGTTTGCATTCCAAACTTGTTTAAAAGTTCAAGGGCATATTTGGACTGACTTAAGAAAATACCACGGGGTGATTGATGAACTTGCATTCCGAGAAACAATGTGAGTTCACCCATCATTGACATTTCAAAATGTTTTGTCATTAGTTTTGCAAAAGCATTTGAGTATTTTAAATGTGTTGACCCAAAAATGATGTCATCCACATAGATTTGAACAATTAAGATGTGAGCCCCGTGATATTGTATGAAAAGTGTAGGGTCGACCGAACCTTTGGTAAAATTATTGGCAATGAGAAAGGATGATAACTTATCGTACCACGCCGGAGGAGCTTGTTTGAGACCATACGGTGCTTTGTTCAGTTTGTAGACATGGTTCGGGAACTCTGGATCAACGAATCCTTCTGGTTGGCTGACATAAACCGTTTCTTTTAGTTGTCCATTCAGAAAAGCAGTTTTGACGTCCATCTGAAAGACCGTTATATCCATATGAGAAGCAAACGCGAGAAAGATCCGAACAGCCTCAAGACGAGCAACCAGAGCGAATGATTCTTCAAAGTCAATACCCTCTTCGTATCTATAACCCTTAGCCACCAGACGTGACTTGTTTATGATTACGTTCCCTTCAACATCCAATTTTTTCTTCCAAATCCATTTGAGACCAATGACGTAGATCCCTGTTGGTCTTTCAACCAGTTCCCATACTTCAAGACGTTTGAATTGGTTGAGTTCTTCTTGCATGGATTCAATCCAGTTGTCTTTTGTCATTGCGTCTTTAATGTTTTTAGGCTCAGATTGGCAAACAGTGAGTGCATAAATGCAATGTTCACCGTCTCTGTGAAGACGTTGTCTTGTTACGACTTATTGATTCGTTTTGCCAATTATGTTTTCAAGAAGATGGTCTTTTGTCCAACGATGTGTAGAGGGTTGATGTTGGTATACATTGTGCAAATTTTGAGGATTCAAATGGCTTGTTGATGATTCCGCAACATCAGGTGCAGCAGTTTCATTAGCAAACGGGTTAAAGAACGCATTTGGATCAAAATCTGCAGGTGGGGGTACTTCATTAAGAACATCATCAGTTGGTTCAGCGTCGTTGGATGCAGTTTGTTCAACTGTTGTTGTAGAGTCAATTGGTGGTGCTTCTTCAACAGTAGTTGTTGTAGCAAGTGTATCAGGTATAGGAATATGATCAGGTTGAGCAGTGGAAACATCGGATACACCTGGAGCACGATCATCAATGTCATCACTAAACAGCGGAGCAAATAGCTTTTCCATTTGTTGACGAGTGAGCTGGGGGACTTGGTTCAGCTGATGATGGGGTTTGAGGGAAGTTTAAACGGTTGTGACCGGGTTCTAAGCTGTTATGCTCAGAAGCCATTTATGTAAGCTCATCAAAATTAGCATGAATCGTTTCCATAACCTGCTTTGTACGACGATTCCAGATCCGGTAACCTTTAGAATTCTCACAGTATCCAATAAAGACTCCAATATTAGCTTTGGCTTTGAGCTTTCCAAAGTCATCACGATCATTATTTGGGTAGCAAAGGGATCCAAATACATGAAAGTGTTTGAGATTCGGTTTTCTATTGTGGATAAGCTCAAAAGGAGTTTTGTGGTGGCGTTTTGTAATCATTGATCGGTTTTGAGTGTAGCATGCAGTTGATACAGCTTCTGCCCATAAGTAATCTGGAAGTTTAGCATTGATTAACATTGTTCTTGCAGCTTCCACTAACGTACGGTTTCGTCTTTTAACAACTTCGTTTTGTTCTGGTGTACGTGCAATAGATGTCTGAGGCTCAATTCCCACTTTCTCATAAAATTCTCGAAGAGTTTGGTTCACAAATTCAGTTCCTTTGTCTGTTCTGATTTTTTCGGACGGTGTTCCGGAGCTGAACTTGAATTTTCGTGAGAAAGGTGATGATCATCTGTGGAGCTTGATCTTTGCTTCGAAGAAAGTAGACCCAAGTCCATCGTGAGTAGTCATCGACAATTACCAAGATGTAGCGTTTGCGATTAATCGTTTGCACGCGCATCGGGCCACACAAATCCATGTGAAGAAGATGAAGCACATGCTGAGAGCTGTGTTCCACCTTTGTTGGAAAGTGAGCACGAGTACTTTTCCCTTGTTCACAAGCTGAGCATAGGTGATCTTTAGAATACCGGAATCTCGGGAGACCTTCAACAAGTTTGTGTCGAGCAAGGTTGGTTATGGTTTGAAAGTTTAGATGTGAGAGACGACGGTGCCATAGCCAAGATTTTGTAGATGTAGCCTTTGAGAGTAGACAGATGGGAGATGAAGCAACCATGTCTTGCATTGATATTGTGTACAGACTAGAATTGCGAGAGCCAGACATAAGATCGTTTCCTTGTAGATCACGAATGAAACAAGTTTTCTCCCGAAAAGCAACTTCCAAGTCTCCATCACAGAATTGACCGACTGAAAAGAGATTGTGACCGAGGCCTTCCATATAATAAATGTTAGGAATTAGAAATTCTAGGTATTAAAGAGTCGGTCACCTCAAGTATATGTAATCGTTAGAAAGCTCGTAGTCATAGTACTTTTATGTTAAGTAGTATTTAGTTTAGTTACACCGTGGAGGACGGACGGGTCTTTACCCACTGTATGCCTGATCCACAGCCCGTTGTGTGGCGTTTTATTGTAAGACTATATATACTCTCTACCTTCCAAGGTAGAGAGTTGGAGCTCATAATAATATCTTTCACTTTCTCTCACTAAGTTCCCTAAACCTCTAACTTTCTCTCTCTAGAATTCCACTTATACGCCCACTTTGTGTTATGGTTTGATGTGTAAGTGAAATCAATATCCTACAATTGGTATCAAGAGCCATGGTTAGATCATATCTTGCACATCTTTGGATTTCTAGTGGTTTTTAGGTGGTTTTTGAGTTTGAAAAAGTTTAGTGGTTTGTGCATCATTTGGTTGATTTCTTGTGTTAAAGCTTGGATTTTGTTAGTACTTTTATGTTTAGCATCATCACAAGTGTTTAGGTTTTCATTTGGTAAGCTTGAATCATCTTGGTTGGGTTGTTTTTGGATTGAAAAGTGATGTTTATGTGGTTTTTCTTGCTAGCGACTTGATATACGGATCTCTTTCTTCGTAGCGACTTGCTTCACATTTTTGTAGCGAGTTACAGTTTTGGAGCTAGCGACTTAGACCTAGCGATTAACAGTACAAGTAGTGGACTCTCCACTACGGGTAGCGACTTGGTGGTAGCGACTTGGTCTGTAGCGAGGTGCTCTTTAGCGACTTGAAGTTTTAGCGACTTGAGTAGCGAATTGCTGCCAAAATTTTGCTAGCGACTTGAGGCTTAGCGAGATACTACTTAGTGACTTGCATTTGTCTAGCGACTTGGGACTTTAGCGACTTGGGGTGTAGCGAATTAGGTGTTAGCGACTTGGTGCATTATCTTCTAGCGACTTGGGTGATTGTTTATGGTTTTCTCTTGATTTAGTAAAATCCGTGAAAGAATCTATTTCCCGGTTTAATCATAGAGTTATAAAATCCCGTATAATCTGTTAACATGTCTACCAACGTTCCTACTATCATCTCCACTATTGCGAGGATGTTCAAGCAAATGGTTCAGATACTCGTCCACCCATGCTTGATGAACCGACTACGATTCTTGGGCTCAACGAATCAGATTGTACTGCCTTGGAAAGGAAAATGGTGTCAACATTCTCAAATCCATTGATGAAGGACCGTATCGAGTTGAGACGACTAGAGATGTACTTGATACTGCGAAGATGGAACTCGATTTACGGAATGGACAGACCAAAGATGTATGATGAGCTTGATGATAAGGAGAAAAGAGATTCGATGTGATATCGGGCTTCTAACATTGTACTTCAAGGTCTTCCTAAAGACATCTACAAGCTGATCAATCACAACACCGAAGCAAAGGCAGTATGGGATAATGTCAAGATGCTTCTCTCAGGTTCAGAATTAACTATAGAAGACAGAGAATCACAACTCTATGACGAATTTGAACACTTCAAGATGAAACTAGATGAGAGTGTCTATGAGTACTATGTGAGATTTCATAAGTTGGTGAATGACATGAGGAACATCGGAATGACTATGCCTAACATTCAGATGAACTCAAAATTTGTGAACAACATGAATCCCGAATGGCACAAGTTTGTCACCTCGGTGAAGCTCACTAAAGGATTGAAGAATACAAACTATGAGCAACTCTATGCCTTCCTCCTTCGGAATGAGAGACATGCTATGTTTGAAAAATTGGTTCTTAATCAGTTCAAAACCAACCAGGGAGAGACAAGCTCGTCTAATGACTCAACTGCCTTCTATTCAAACATCGGAATCACAACCAAAGCGTCACAAGTCATACCCATGGGAAATGGTAATCAAAACTAATTCTGATCCTATGTTCAAACTAGCTGATGCACACGTGGGTAATTTCATTAATCAACTAGCTCTTCAGATCAGTCAAAACATGAATTCTCTCCCACAAACCAATAACAACCTCAGAACAGAATCTAACCCACACAATCAGGCTCTTGTTAAAGATGGGAGGATCTGGTGCAACCAGTTCAGGAAAGACAATAATCGGGAAGAGGTGGAGCGGGTAGAGGGTATGTTGGTAATCAGAATCGAGGAAGGAATGGTAATCAAGGTCAAGTTAAGCCGATCAAATGCTATAATTGTGGTGGTGAGGGACACATTGCAAGGAACTGCACATCTCCAAAGCGTCCACAGAATCCTGATTACTTCAGAGATAAGATGCTGCTTGTGCAAGCTCGGGATAATGGTGCTGCTTTGGATGAAGAGGAATTGTTGTTTCTAGCTGAGGGCAATGCCAAGACCTATGATGAAGATGTGGATGAGCAGCCTATTCAGGAGATAGGTCACAATCATCAGAATGCCTTTCAAGTCGTTGATTGTGATGCATACGACTCTGATGTGGATGATGGACCTATTGCACACACAATCTTTATGGCTAGCATTTCTCCAATGGTTTCTCCCAAGGTCTCCTCTTCACCACAAGTGGTCCATCCAAAGACAAACTCATCTCGAGGTACTAAAACTATACGATGAGTCGATGTGCAAAAGATGCATGACAAAGTACTATCAACTGAACTTCGTATCAAATATTGAAAATATGGGTAATATCAATGTTGTCCCATATGATCAATATGTGAAACAAAGTGAAAGTGAAGTTGTACCAAGTGATGCATCTCCTGCAGTCAACAATGACTATATTTTTGATGAATACACTGCTTGTGCCCCTGATGAGTCCATGTAATGTCCGAACTAAATGCCTATAAAGAACGTGTTGCTATTTATGAACAACGTGCTAAATTTGAGTTGACCACTCGGCGAGCGAAATGGATGACCAAGTGCGTACAATTATTAGAAAGAGTAATTTTCGAGAAGAAGTATTAAAACAAGAGTTAAATTCCTTGCAAGAAAAGCTTTCTAAAACTGCTAAGCAAAAATAAGATCTTCAAGAAAATGTGAAAATGCTTAAGCAAGAATTTAGTGCTAAGGAATCAAAACTTTTGAATGATTTTTCTAATCTAAAAACTTTGAAAAACAAGCTTGAAAATAAGTTGTACGTACAAGGAAATACCATTCAGACTGCTCACATGATCACTAAGCATAGAGTTCTAAGTGACAAACATAGTGTTGCCTTAGTTGATGAACCAAACCCTGAGGCTTGTAAAAAGGCTAGAGAAGCTCATAAGGTACTGTATGATGGTAATGAGATCCTTAAGCCTAGACAAAAACCTAGTTGCTTTGAGTGCACAGAGGAAGATAAGAAATCAGATGAAGTCACTAGGGAGAAAATGAATAAGAAGCTAGAAGATCCCGAGTGTAAAAAGAACAAGATAACGATAAAACCCCATGATTACACTAAGGAAAATTGGATATCCTTAAACATGTTTAAGCCTCAGACTCTATTGACCCCTGAACAAGTGTTCGGGAAAAAGGATATGGACTTGCAAAAAGCTGAAAATCTTGTTGAAAAGAATCCCCTTGTAGGAAATTCCCTAAAGCGACTGTGTATCCTCCAAATACACCAATGCATTTAGTTCCTAGAACTATTGCCACTAAGAGCAAGACCTTAATCAGTCAATATGTTATTCTTCAACTATTTGTCGATTTTGAGAAAACTTGTAAGAAAAGGATCACACCCACTGGGATAACTGAAGGGGAAAGGGGTTTTGAGCAAACAAAAGAATGCTATCTAACTGAGGTCATGCCTTTCTTTAAACAACTAAAAGATCATTTTGAGAGTCTTAAAAAGGGGATAAAATCAGATATTAAAGAAATGGAAAAGGAATTTGATGCAATGATAGTTGAGGTTAGTGACTATGAGCGAGAATTAAAATATAATGAGATTGAGAGGAAGAACTTGCATACCTTGAATGAGAATCTTATTTCTGAATGTATTACTCAAGATGTGTTTTACACTGCTACGAATTGTTCCATTAATGCTTCTCAATTTCATGAATTATCATGTTGCTCTGAAAGTCTCTCATGATCGTGTCATTAAGCTTGAAAAAACTAATTCTAAATTGCATGAGAAAATTGAACAGGATGATCATGATAACTTGGTGAAACAGTTTTCTAAATTGGAAGTTGAGCATCTTGCTTTGCAATTAAAATATCAACATCTAAAAGAAAATGTTAAAACCTCAAATATCAAGACATCCTTGGATGCTCCTGAATTTGATGCAGCTTTTGAAATTAGCAAACGTGATGAATAGATTCGAGCTCATTGTAACACGATCGGAAGATTGAGAACCCAAGTCTCACAACATAAAGGTGAAAAGAAGGATGTGACTGGTTCCCATATGCCTCCACCTTTAGATTCTCAGAATTTCCAACTTCAAAACATTATTGATAACTTGCAAAAAGAAAATAATTGTTTTAAAGCTGAAATTTCAAAGGTTAATGATCAACAGAAAGAGTTATGTGATTCATTTAAAGTTAATCATGATAAAAAATTGAAAAGATAACTTCTTTACTTAACGAGATTGAGAATCTGAAGCGTGAGGTGAAAGGAATGTTGCCAATCCCCAATTGCAAATATTCTGTTCCTAAGGTTTCTAATTGTGATAAGTATGCTATCGATATGTTATATATTCCCCCGCCCATTAGGAATAATGAACTCGCACATAAAGCATATGATTGGGTCCAAACCGTCAAGTTTAATCACACAAGCTAACCACTTGTGAATGGTCAACCGTAATAAACTTAAAACAGCTCAGAAAGCAATTCAATTAAGATCAGAGGAATATAGTGGATTCCTGGGTCGTTAAGTCCCACGGAGGATTAATGGTGTTAAACACTTTCAGATGTCGAATAATCACTAAGGATAGTGATCAGTAAGGATTGTGAATGATAATTACACCTAAAAAGAAAGTTTGTAAATTACAGGGGCTTAAATGCAAATTAAAGAAAATTGAAAAGCTAAAATATATTAAATAAACGCTATCACTATTTTTACAATGATGTTTTTCTTGATTTATAAAACAAAATAACTTAAATAAACTATTTTAATTAAAACGTAAACTTAAATTATCTAAAAACGTGACCTAAAATGAAAACGTGCGTTATGTATAAAAATTACGCGAGTGCACAAGTAAAAACGTAAAATTTGTGAAATAAAAGTCCTACAAGTGTAAAAACAATTTTCTTACTTATTATATGACAAAAGAAAATTTTAGAAAAAAGATTTATATTTTTTAGACTTTTATATTATTATGAATTAAATACTATTTTAAACTAATTAAATGATTAAAAATACTAAAACAATTCAGAAAAATCTGAAACTTTTTTGTAAAATACTTTATAACAAGACAAGGCTAGGAAAAATATAAAAAGTGTGACAACTTATTTTAATAAGCTAGAAATAAGCTAATTAATACGTATAAGCTAAATTGACAAACAAGACTTATATATTAAATGTTGCAGAGTTAAACCAGTCAAAGACCCAAGGGCAGTTGGTATGGTGTGTGTGTGTGGTGAGTCTGGGTGGCCGTGTTCGAATCCCAGCAATGGCTTTTTGCAAACTATTTATTTTTTGATTTTTCTTTTACAAACTTATTAAGCTAATAAATATAAACAACTTTTAAAAAGACAAACTTTTTAGAACTTAAAAATAAGCTCAGAATAAGCTTTTGAGCTCAACAGTAGACAAAAAAAATGGAATTAAGCACAAGGATAAGCAAAGAAGCTAATAAGCTACTAAATAAGCAAAAGGAAACTGGAAATAAGCTAAATAACTTGTAATAAGCTAAATTAACAACTGAAAAAGCACATTTAATAAGAAATAAGCAGTTTAGAAGTTTAAAAACTCAATAGTGGGCTTATGAGCTTATTTTGGTGTTTTAAGCTCAAACAAGCTTCAAAGCTGAAAACAAAGATAGATTAAGATGTAAACAAGCTAAAACTACTTGTATTAAGCTAAAAGACACAAATAAGCACACTGAGAAGCTATAATAAGCAAATAAGCACTTATCTTCAACCTCTCAACCAAACAGGCTGCACCATATCTAAGAGCAGTTTGAGCTTATTAAATAAGTGAAAAGCTAAAACAAGGACTGAGGTGTCAAGATGAGCTGGGTGGCTTTCCAAAAAGCTAAAGTGTACAAGTTTTGACCAACTATTAAGCTCTGTGTGAGCTTGTGAAAGTAGCTTGATCAAACTGAGTATACAGTTTACACAGACATGGGACTAAATAAAAGCTTGTTGCAGCCTTATTAAATAAGCTACAAAGTGACAAATTAAGATTGGAACTTCAAGACAGCTAGGTTAGCTTTCCAAAGAACCAAGATTCACAAGCTATAGTTAACTAGTGAGCTTGTGACAAGCTTATGAAAATGGATTTAAAACTGTGCACATGGCACTATTTTGAACAAGGTCTCAAAAGAAGCTAAGAATTAAGCTACTAAATAAGCTAACTGAAAATTATAAAAAATACTAGGATTAAGCTGAGCAGTTTTATTTTACTATCCCAAAAGCTAAGATCTTGAAACTTACTATAAAACCCTATTTAAAATAATCTATTTTATTCAAAAACGACAAAACTGAAATTTTGACTTTTTATAAAAACCAAATAAGTTGACTAAAATGAACTTTAAATCAATACTACTTACTGATTATGTAATATTAAGCTAAAATGAGATGGAATTAAGCTAAGTTAACAAGTTTTAAACTACTGTGTTGATTTTGATAAGCTATATCCTAACAGTGAATTAATTAGTTGAGATTAAAGATGATCTTGACTTTTTACCAATTGAGCACTGGTTTTATTTGTTGAACTGAGCTATATGGTACTTAAGTGACATGAAGCAAGTACAAACAACAACACAAACAAGATCAACCATAGTTAAACAAGCAAATCCAAACAGTCTTTTACTAGATTGTTTTGATGATTTTTAAAACAAAACACAGATTAAGACCATGAAAATGATTCAAGACTTTATAATATCATGTAATAAGACTAAACAAGCACTAAACAACAGTAACAACAACATACAACTCAAGAATGATCTTTATGCTATTATAACTGTTACAATAAAATTTCTAGCAACTATAAATTAAAGAGAACAAGCCTACTGTTTTATTGTTTAATTCTACTTAGCTATTACTAATGAACATAAAGATACAAAGTTTAAAGCTTAAGAACAACTCAAACAGTGAAATGACAAAATAGATCAAAAGGCTTACAAATTGGAATTCAAGTGAAAAGTGAGAACCAAGGACTGAAATCACACCCTATAGCTTCCCAAGAAGCTCTAAACCCAAGGGCAATCCTGTATTCACCCTGCTCCAGCTGTGATAACCATCTCCATGGATTTTTGATTTTTCACTAATTTTTCTTGATTTTTATGAATTTTTGCTTTTTGCTTCTAAACTGAATTTTAAGGTTACTAATAGCTTAAACAAGCTATCTAGGAGCTTATGTTAGCTTATTCAGTCCTTATCAACAGCTACAAATAACATTTGATCTTAACATGAGATTTTGAACAAGAAAATTGGTATAAACTGAAAATGACAATGAAACTTGAAATTTATTATTGATAAAGATTCACATATACTCAAAAACACTTAAACAAGTACTTAAAAGTTTAAACTTACACTGGAAAGCTTGAATTTATTAAAACGACATAAGAAAATTAAAATTACACTAGATATGTTTCCACATTGCCTCTTATCCTCTTTATAAAGATCTTTTTGACTTGGTGTCAACCTCTGAGACTTTCCCACTTGACTTCAGCCCTTGAATTCATCAAAATCTTCCATGTGGAATTTTGGCGCAAATATCTCTTTAGCGGTTTTTGCATTTAATGATTTTTGGTGGATGTGGAGGTGGAGGGGAGTTGTTAACTAGCTGGGGGGATAAGGTGGAAAGGTGGAAAGTGGTGAGGTGGTGGACAAACCACCACGGTTTTGGGTTTGCAGAGGTAGGAGAGACGAGTGTACAGGTGTTTGGTTTGGCGGGTTTTTGACTTTTTGACTGTTTGATATTAATAAGTGGGGGTCAAAATTGGGGGGTCACAGGTTTATTTGACTGGGGTCTATTGGGTTTGACAAGGGTTCTTTTTGATTTTGGCAGGGGCTCAATAATAAAAGGGGGTCCGTTTGGTATTAATTAAGCACAAGGACCAATTTTGCAATTTCTGAAAAGTTGAAGGACTGAAAATGCAACTTTTCCAAAGTTATCAAAAGGACTAAACTTGACAAACTTTAATAGTACAAGGATAATATTTGATAATTTTCCCTTTTTTAAATATCCAAGGACTATTTTTGACATTTTTCAAACTTGAGGGACCAAAGTTGTCATTTTGCAATTTTAAATTTCAAAGATCAAATTTGACAACTCATGAATCCCTAGGGACTTTAAATAACATTTTTCTTTATTTTGATTTACCAGGGACTAAATTTGACAACTTTTGAAACTTGGGGGACTAAAACTGCCAATTATGCAAACTTGATACGTTTTTCATCTGATTTTGATATTTTTGCATTTAAAACACATAAAACTATTATTTGTGATATTTTCATTATTTTGATGCATTTCTGAGTGTTTTCAGATGTTTTTGCAGTTTAAATAGTATAAAAATGATGAGTATTTAGACACTCATCAATCCCCCACACCAAGATATTGCTAGTCCCTAGCAATCTTTTAAGAAAACTTAATGGATTTTATCTCTTTACCAAAAGCAATTACTTCTGGAGTAGCCAATTGTTTCAGTTCAAGTAAGAACCTTGGTACAATGATAACCAAATGATTTTGAGCAAATCACCAGCTTTCAACGGTTTTGATTTGTCTTTACCAGAAGCCGTTTGCTTCTGGACTAGCCAACTCTTAGATAAATTATCAATATTATCTTTGGTGAGTCGATTACCAAATATGGCTTTCCAACTGCCTTTACCACAAGCCATAAACTTGCGGGCTAGCCAACTCTTCACTAATTAAAGATATGGTGAGTTGAACACCATACAATTTTGGGCAAATTGCAAGCCATAAACGGATTTGAGATATCTTTACCAAGAGCCGTTTGCTCTTGGATTAGCCAATCCTTATGTGTGTTAGACATGGCGGATGATTACCATTTGTGAGTAAGTGAAAACACTTACTCCAAAAAACATTTTGGCCAAAAACAGGGGAATTGGGTGGTATAATTACATGATAAAATTCGTGAGAATTCCCCACCACACTAGAAATGAATATTGCCCTCAATATTCAAAGTACCGCGGTTATGCCGAAACATAGAACATAAAAGGGAAATACTACGGCCATTATTTTATTTTTGATATATACACATTTTTTTTTTTTTTTTTTTTTAAAGAGTACGTATATACAACAGCGGGGGGCAA
Source organism: Chrysanthemum makinoi (assembly GCA_910596185.1). NCBI lineage: Eukaryota > Viridiplantae > Streptophyta > Magnoliopsida > Asterales > Asteraceae > Chrysanthemum > Chrysanthemum makinoi. The sequence goes on along the minus strand of OU343220.1, from coordinate 192,886,250 downwards.
CTCCCCCACACTAGTGTGGTAGAAAATAGAAAGAAGTCAGAAACATGGGTGAAAACCCATATGGTGGGTGCTACTGTTTTTGATTCCCGAGTCGCTAGCTTGACTCGATCCCCGCATTCATTGGTTCATGGGGAAAGTTTGTAGATCCGGGACAACCACGGGTGGAATGTCCTCTCCAAAGTAGTGCTTTAATCGATGACCATTTACTTTAAAATTTTGACCATCAGGCTGAAATAACTCAATGGTACCATAAGGATAAACCTTAGCAATAGTAAATGGACCAGACCAACGGGACTTGAGCTTTCCCGAGAATATCTTCAATCTTGAATTGAAAAGAAGGACTCGATCACCAACGTTGAAAACGCGGTTCTTGATTTTAGAGTCATGAATCTTCTTTGTCTTTTGTTTGTAGATCAAAGAGTTCTCGTATGCTTGATCACGGAGTTCATTTAGTTCATTCATTTGAACTTTCCGGTGATCACCAGTTCGAATATCAAAGTTGGCATGTTTCAAGGCCCAGTATGCCTTGTGCTCAAGCTCAATCGGAAGATGACATGCCTTTCCGTACACTAGCTTGTATGGAGTACACCCGATGGGTGTTTTATAAGCTGTACGGAAGGCCCAGAGTGCGTCATCCAGTTTATCCGACCAGGATGCACGATTTTCGCCTACTGTCCTTTCTAGAATTCTTTTAATACCACGGTTGGAAACTTCCACTTGCCCACTTGTTTGGGGGTGGTATGCAGTAGAGAGACGGTGGGTTACACCATACTTTTGCATGACACGATCAAATTGGTCATTGCAGAAATGTGTACCACGATCACTGATTATAGCTCGCGACGTTCCAAACCTAGCAAAAAGAGATTTTAAAAATTTCACAACTACTCGGGCATCATTGGTAGGTAAAGCTTTCGCTTCAACCCATTTTGACAAATAGTCAACAGCCACAAGTATGTATTTGTTTCCTCGAGATGATGGAAATGGCCCCATAAAGTCAATGCCCCAGATGTCAAAGATCTCACAAACTTGAATGGCATTTTGCGGCATTTCATTTCTTTGTGAGATATTTCCGTGACGTTGACAAGCGCCAGGCTTTGACAAAATCATGGGCATCCTTATAAATCGTGGGCCAATAAAACCCGGAATCAAACACCTTTTTGGCGGTGTAGTTTGGACTATGATGTCCCCGGTGGGTCCAAAGCATGGCAAGCTTTGAGAATGTCCATAGCTGCTTGTCCATAAACACACCGTCGGATGACTTGATCCGCACAGATTTTGAATAAGTAGGGTCGTCCCAGAAGTAATGTTTAACATCTTTGAAGAATTTGTTCTTCTGTTGGGTCGACATCCCTTTCACTATGAAGTTACCCGCATGGTAATTTGCGGTCAGAAACCATGGGGTGGTAAAATTTCCACGAAAAGAAACCGCATTGAGTGTCTCGAGAGGAAATGTTTCATTTATTTCCTTTTTCTCGAAAACATCTTGGTGAGGGTTTTCTAGACGTGACAGATGATCAGCAGCCAAGTTCTCAGCTCCTTTTTTATCACGTATAATGATATCAAATTCTTGCAGGAGGAGAACCCAACGGAGCAATCTCGGCTTTGCATCTTGTTTTGCAAAGAGATATTTGAGAGCCGAGTGATCCGTATATACCACGCATTTGGTCAAGATTAGATATGGCCGAAACTTCTCAAATGCATACACCACGGCTAATAGCTCTTTTTCTGTGGTGGTGTAATGAGTTTGAGCTTCAGTCATTGTTTTACTTGCATAGTGGATAGGCTGAAAATGCTTGGATCTACGTTGCCCTAGGACTGCACCGATAGCAAAATCACTTGCATCGCACATGAGCTCAAAGGGTAAATCCTAGTCGGGAGCAACGAAATGGGTGCTTCAGAAGCTTTTTCTTTAATGTTTCAAAAGCTTTGATGCACTCGGTGAGAAGATAAAAGGAGCATCTTTTTCAAGAAGATGGGTCATAGGCAGGGCGATTTTAGAAAAATCTTGTATGAATCTGCGATAAAAACCGGCATGACCTAAAAACTCCTAATACCTTTGACGGTAGTAGGATGAGGTAATTTAGCAATAACATCGACTTTTGCTCTATCTACCTCAATCCCGTTTTTGAAATCTTATGGCCAAGGACTATGCCTTCTTTGACCATAAAGTGGCTTTTCTCCCAATTTAGACAAAGATTGGTGTCTTCACACCGCTTTAAGCATTTTTCTAAATGGGAGAGATATGCTTGAAATGAGTCCCCAATGACCGAGAAGTCATCCATAAACACCTCCATTGTTTCCCGATCATGTCGTGGAAAATGGCCATCATACATCGTTGGAGCGTGCGGGAGCATTACATAGGCCAAAAGGCATACGTCTGTAGGCAAAAGTTCCATATGGGCAGGTGAATGTGGTCTTCTCTTGATCCTGTGGATCAATGGGGATCTGAAAATAACCTGAGAAACCATCAAGGAAACAATAGTACTCGTTCCCTGCTAATCTCTCAAGCATTTGGTCCATGAAGGGTAGAGGAAAATGGTCTTTCCGGGTGGCGTCATTCAACTTACGATAGTCAATGCAAACACGCCATCCCGTTACCAATCGAGTTGGAATTAACTCGTTATCTTCATTTGTGACAACAGTAATGCCACCCTTTTTAGGAACACAGTGAATTGGGCTAACCCAAGGACTATCTGAGATCGGGTAAATCAATCCTGCATCAAGAAGTTTGATAACCTCCTGTTTGATAACATCATGGATTTTTGGATTTACTCGTCTTTGATGTTGAACTGCTGGTTTGAAGTCATCCTCCATCAAGATTTTGTCAGTACAAAACTCAGGGTTGATACCCTCAATGTCGGAGAGTTTCCATGCAATTGCTTGCTTGTGTGACTTCAAGACCTTTATGAGAGCAGTCTTTTCATCTTTACTCAAATCTCGAGCAATAATGACGGGTAATTTATCATCACCCTCAAGAAATGCATACTCGAGATGAGGTGGTAAGTCCTTAAGTTCGACTTCAGGAAATTCTTCAGTTTCTCAACTGACTTGACTTCCTTGTTATGAAGTTCGACGGGAGGGAGTGGAGATGGATCATCATTAAGCAACTTCTCAATGAGAAGTATGTCCCCCTCGATGTCGATTGGAGCGTGATCAATTTCCCATGGAACAGAATCACTAGACAAGTATGCTTCAATCTCTTCCAAGATGAAGTCACTTTCCTCAAACGGAGTGAGAGAAGGAGTAGAATTGGCGATGATGGGTTGAGATGAATGAGTGAGATTATCACTCGAAGAATTATGATCATAACCAAGAACTTCTTGAGAGTACTCTTAAGAAGCAACATCAATGATATCTATTCGGTTAACCGACTCAGAATCATAGTTTGCGGAGTACCTCGAAGTTTGATCAAGGTTAAAGGTGACAGCTTCATTACCCACACGTAATGTGATTTCTTGCTCAAATACATCAATGAGAGCACGGCCCGTTCTTAGGAATCCTCGTCCAACAATGAGAGGAACCCGTGAATCAGCATCGAAATCAACAACTACAAAGTCAGCTGGAAAATGGAACTTTCCTACTTTCACAAATACGTCCTCGGCAATGCCAAGTGGACGGGATATTGTACGATCTGCAAGCTCGAGAGTCATGCATGTAGGAATAAGGTCCGGAAGAGAAAGTTTCTTCCATACTGAATGAGGCATCAGGTTAATGCTTGCACTAAGATCTGCTAAGGCAAAGCATTCAACCATTCCTGGAAATACACAAGGTAAGAGAAATTTTCGGGATCTCCAAGCTTCTCCGGAAGCTTCTTCAAGGATAACTGCTGAGCGGTTCGTTGAAGGAGTTTTAGCCATTCCAAACAGCTTTTCCTTGTTGCTTAACATGTGTTTGAGAGTTGATGCAAACTTGGGCATCGACATGATAGCATCCGCAAAGCTTATGTCAAAATGTAGTTCTTGGAAAATTTGAAAAAATTTGTCCATTTGATGACTGGCTTTTTCGCGGAGCTTTTGCTCATTCAAACGTGATGGGTAAGGAATAGAAGATTTGGATTTGGGGTTTTCAACGGGAGCTACTGGAGGTTCAAAAACAACTCCTGGATTGGATTTGGGTTTCTGGACAACTTGAGGTTGGACATCATTGGTACCTCCGTTATTAGTAGGAAGTTCCTTGTCCTTTGTAGTCTCAAGTTCACTTTCCACTACCTTCGGAAGAGAAGAAGAAGAAGAGGTAGTAGGAATAGCGGGTCCATTGTATGAAACACCACTTATGGTTGTGATCGCCTTTGCATCGCCCCTCGGGTTAGCGATCGTGTTGCTCGAAGTTTTCCTGAGCCGAGGGTTGATCATTTAAAGACTTCTTTAGATCGATCGACCGACCAACAACATGTTCATTTCATCTTGGGATTTCATGAATTGTTTCAATAACTCATCAGATGATGGTACTGGAGGATGTGGAGGGAAATTTTGAGGTCGTATGTTTTGATTATGACCTTGTTGTTGAAAATTCCCTTGGTTAGGATTCACATTCCCCTGAAATTGATTCCCTCGATTGAAACTGTTTTGATTAAGGTTCCCTTGATGTTGGAAACCTTGATTGGGTCCGGGATAGAAATTACCTTGGTTTTGATAACCTTGGTTCATTCTAGGTTGGTTTTGATTCCGGTTTTGTATATTAGGATTCTGGTTAAAACCGGGTGGTCCCTGATAAGTATTAGCACGGTAGTTTGGTTCATTTTGAGGACGGTATTGATTACCTCCTTGGTTTGAAGTACCGGCTATAGCATTGGCTTCAAACGGACTACCATCGGTGGCAGTACAGTTGTAGTATGCATGAGGGCCACCACAAGTAACACAGACTTCGACTTTCTTCACTTCACCATGTGATGGTGTCTGTGTGAAAGTGACTTTCTTTGGGTTAGCAAGAACCAAAGCCTGAACAATATCCGTGAGTTTATCAATCTTAGCATCGGTGCTAGATGTACTCACGGGAGATGAAGTAGAAGGTCCAGCATTAGACTGAGACTGATATGTCTTTGTTCTGAAAGGGCGGACCTGGGACTTGTTTTTTATGATTTGTAAGGCTTCTTTTGTGGTCTTGCTCAGGAAATTACCTCCCGCGGAGGCATTTAAAGAGTCTTGGTTAGTCTGGTTCAAACCATTGTAGAAAGTATCCATTTGCATTAACTCGGTAAAACCATGATGCAGACACTTGCGGAGCAATTCTTTGTAACGATCCCATGCCTCCCCGAATGATTCATCAAATCTTTGAGAGAATTTCATTATCTCATTCTTAAGACTTGTAGTTCGGGATGGAGGATAGAATTCGTTAACAAACTTAGTGACTAGATCTTCCCATGTCTCAATGGAACGAGGGGTTGTTTCTCAAGCCAATTCCGGGCTTGTCCCTCTAGAGAGAATGGGAACAGAAGAAGCTTAATCGCTTCATGTGGGACATTCTTGTATTTGATTGTAGATGCAATCTTGTTAAACCATCGAATATGTGCATGAGGATCATCCCGCTCAAAACCATAGAATTGGCTTTGGGTTACCAGATTAAGCAACCCGGTTTTGAGCTCAAAGGTATCAGCCACGATGGCTGGGACAACAATGGCATCTCCGTAACCCTCGATGGGTGCTTGGAGAAGCTCATTCATTGGCTTGTCTTCTGCCATTACGACATGGGGTGGTTGTGCTAGACGTTCCTCAGTCACGGCTGAAGGAGCAGAACGTCCTCTACGCCTACGTGGAATATTTGCAAGCTCTGAAAGTGGACTTGTGGAGCTGGAAGAACGAGTGCGCATGCACTAAGTTTTAAAAATCAGTTTCCAAAACAAGTGCGAGGCAAAACAACAAGTGAACTTAACCAATAATCACAAATGAAATGGCTTCTTTGAAAAAGATACACCAAATCACAAGGACACAAAGGCAAGTTTTAAATCTTTGGTTCGGGAACTTATTATGGTCACACCCCCAGTTGGTAGGTGTACTGCCTTGATTTGCGGTGGTTGATTTTTATGTATTTATTAAGTACCACTGAAAAGACGTAGGTATGGATTTGTGCTAAGGGTTTAAAACTTTTGGACAATATTTTTGGTATCGACTCGTTTAACCAAATCGTATCTCTTTAAGAATCACCTTAAAGGAAATACAAGATAGAAAACGTTACGATTGTTTTGTTGTTTTATATATATATTTTTTTTGTGTTGTTAACACTTTAGGAAAAGTGTTAATGACTTTTTGATATCTTAAAAAAACTGTTTACAAACGGTGGTATATGTGCAAGAATGGATCTGAAAAAGGTTTAAGACACGCTAAAGCCTCCCCGGCAGCGGCGCCAAAATTTGATTGGGTCCAAACCGTCAAGTTTAATCACACAAGCTAACCACTTGTGAATAGTCAACCGTAATAAACTTAAAACAGCTCAGAAAGCAATTCAATTAAGATCAGAGGAATATAGTGGATTCCTGGGTCGTTAAGTCCCACGGAGGATTAATGGTGTTAAACACTTTCAGATGTCGAATAATCACTAAGGATAGTGATCAGTAAGGATTGTGAATGATAATTACACCTAAAAAGAAAGTTTGTAAATTACAGGGGCTTAAATGCAAATTAAAGAAAATTAAAAAGCTAAAATATATTAAATAAACGCTATCACTATTTTTACAATGATGTTTTTCTTGATTTATAAAACAAAATAACTTAAATAAAATATTTTAATTAAAATGTAAACTTAAATTATCTAAAAACGTGACCTAAAATGAAAACGTGCGTTATGTATAAAAATTACGCGAGTGCACAACTAAAAACGTAAAATTTGTGAAATAAAAGTCCTACAAGTGTAAAAACAATTTTCTTACTTATTATATGACAAAAGAAAATTTTAGAAAAAAGATTTATATTTTTTAGACTTTTATATTATTATGAATTAAATACTATTTTACACTAATTAAATGATTAAAAATACTAAAACAATTCAGAAAAATCTGAAACTTTTTTGTAAAATACTTTATAACAAGACAAGGCTAGGAAAAATATAAAAAGTGTGACAACTTATTTTAATAAGCTAGAAATAAGCTAATTAATACGTATAAGCTAAATTGACAAACAAGACTTATATATTAAATGTTGCAGAGTTAAACCAGTCAAAGACCCAAGGGCAGTTGGTATGGTGTGTGTGTGGTGAGCTGGGTGGCCAGTGTTCGAATCCCAGCAATGGCTTTTTGCAAACTTTTTATTTTTTTGATTTTTCTTTTACAAACTTATTAAGCTAATAAATATAAACAACTTTTAAAAAGACAAACTTTTTAGAACTTAAAAATAAGCTCAGAATAAGCTTTTGAGCTCAACAGTAGACAAAAAAATGGAATTAAGCACAAGGATAAGCAAAGAAGCTAATAAGCTACTAAATAAGCAAAAGGAAACTGGAAATAAGCTAAATAACTTGTAATAAACTAAATTAACAACTGAAAAAGCACATTTAATAAGAAATAAGCAGTTTAGAAGTTTAAAAACTCAACAGTGGGCTTATGAGCTTATTTTGGTGTTTTAAGCTCAAACAAGCTTCAAAGCTGAAACCAAAGATAGATTAAGATGTAAACAAGCTAAAACTACTTGTATTAAGCTAAAAGACACAAATAAGCACACTGAGAAGCTATAATAAGCAAATAAGCACTTATCTTCAACCTCTCAACCAAACAGGCCTGCAGCCATATCTAAGAGCAGTTTGAGCTTATTAAATAAGCTGAAAAGCTAAAAACAAGGACTGAGGTGTCAAGATGAGCTGGGTGGCTTTCCAAAAAGCTAAAGTGTACAAGTTTTGACCAACTATTAAGCTCTGTGTGAGCTTGTGAAAGTAGCTTGATCACACTGAGTATACAGTTTACACAGACATGGGACTAAATAAAAGCTTGTTGCAGCCTTATTAAATAAGCTACAAAGTGACAAATTAAGATTGGAACTTCAAGACAGCTAGGTTAGCTTTCCAAAGAACCAAGATTCACAAGCTATAGTTAACTAGTGAGCTTGTGACAAGCTTATGAAAATGGATGTAAAACTGTGCACAGGGCACTATTTTGAACAAGGTCTCAAAAGAAGCTAAGAATTAAGCTACTAAATAAGCTAACTGAAAATTATAAAAAATACTAGGATTAAGCTGAGCAGTTGTATTTTACTATCCCAAAAGCTCAGATCTTGAAACTTACTATAAAACCCTATATAAAATAATCTATTTTATTCAAAAACGACCAAACTGAAATTTTGACTTTTTATAAAAACCAAATAAGTTGACTAAAATGAACTTTAAATCAATACTACTTACTGATTATGTAATATTAAGCTAAAATGAGATGGAATTAAGCTAAGTTAACAAGTTTTAAACTACTGTGTTGATTTTGATAAGCTATATCCTAACAGTGAATTAATTAGTTGAGATTAAAGATGATCTTGACTTTTTACCAATTGAGCACTGGTTTTATTTGTTGAACTGAGCTATATGGTACTTAAGTGACATGAAGCAAGTACAAACAACAACACAAACAAGATCAACCATAGTTAAACAAGCAAATCCAAACAGTCTTTTACTAGATTGTTTTGATGATTTTTAAAACAAAACACAGATTAAGACCATGAAAATGATTCAAGACTTTATAATATCATGTAATAAGACTAAATAAGCACTAAACAACAGTAACAACAACATACAACTCAAGAATGATCTTTATGCTATTATAACTCTTACAATAAAATTTCTAGCAACTATAAATTAAAGAGAACAAGCCTACTGTTTTATTGTTTAATTCTACTTAGCTATTACTAATGAACATAAAGATACAAAGTTTAAAGCTTAAGAACAACTCAAACAGTGAAATGACAAAATAGATCAAAAGGCTTACAAATTGGAATTCAAGTGAAAAGTGAGAACCAAGGACTGAAATCACACCCTATAGCTTCCCAAGAAGCTCTAAACCCAAGGGCAATCCTGTATTCACCCTGCTCCAGCTTTGATAACCATCTCCATGGATTTTTGATTTTTCACTAATATTTCTTGATTTTTATGAATTTTTGCTTTTTTCTTCTAAACTGAATTTTAAGGTTACTAATAGCTTAAACAAGATATCTAGGAGCTTATGTTAGCTTATTCAGTCCTTATCAACAGCTACAAATAACATTTGATCTTAACATGAGATTTTGAACAAGAAAATTGGTATAAACTGAAAATGACAATGAAACTTGAAATTTATTATTGATAAAGATTCACATATACTCAAAAACACTTAAAAAAGTATTTAAAAGTTTAAACTTACACTGGAAAGCTTGAATTTATTAAAACGACATAAGAAAATTAAAATTACACTAGATATGTTTCCACATTGCCTCTTATCCTCTTTATAAAGATCTTTTTGACTTGGTGTCAACCTCTGAGACTTTCCCACTTGACTTCAGCCCTTGAATTCATCAAAATCTTCCATGTGGAATTTTGGCGCCAAATATCTCTTTAGCAGGTTTTTGCATTTAATGATTTTTGGTGGATGTGGAGGTGGAGGGGAGTTGTTAACCAGCTGGGGGGATAAGGTGGAAAGGTGGAAAGTGGTGAGGTGGTGGACAAACCACCCTGGTTTTGGGTTTGCAGAGGTGGGAGAGACGAGTGTATAGTGTTTCTGGTTTGGCGGGTTTTTGACTTTTTGACTGTTTGATATTAATAAGTGGGGGTCAAAATTGGGGGGGGGGGGTCACAGGTTTATTTGACTGGGGTCTATTGGGTTTGACAAGGGTTCTTTTTGATTTTGGCATGGGGCTCAATAATAAAAGGGGGTCCGTTTGGTATTAATTAAGCACAAGGACCAATTTTGCAATTTCTGAAAAAGTTGAAGGACTGAAAATGCAACTTTTACAAAGTTATCAAAAGGACTAAACTTGACAAAAATTAATAGTACAAGGATAATATTTGATAATTTTCCCTTTTTTAAATATCCAAGGACTATTTTTGACATTTTTCAAACTTGAAGGACCAAAGTTGTCATTTTGCAATTTTAAATTTCAAAGATCAAATTTTGACAACTCATGAATCCCTAGGGACTTTAAATAACATTTTTCTTTATTTTGATTTACCAAGGACTAAATTTGACAACTTTTCAAACTTGGGGAACTAAAACTGCCAATTATGCAAACTTGATACGTTTTTCATCTGATTTTGATATTTTTGCATTTAAAACACATAAAACACTTATTTGTGATATTTTCATTATTTTGATGCATTTCGGAGTGTTTTCAGATGTTTTTGCAGTTTAAATAGTATAAAATGATGAGTATTTAGACACTCATCAGCATATCTCTCATACCTTAAGGAAAGTTTGAAGGGTCTCCGTGAGATGGTTGAAGATGAAAGATTAGAAAAACCTTTTGATAGTACTATAGCCTATGCTTGCATGGATGCCAAACGATCTCAGGAACTCTTAGAGTATGTAATTGTCACAAGTCCGACATCTAGCAATAGGCGAGATAGAATAGTGGTGCCTTGTTCTATGCCTAAAGCCAAGCATGTGACCCTTGATATGCCTTGTTCCATGTCAAAATTCAAGCAAAAACTGATGTGCCTCCTAGAAATTCAGATCCCAGCACTTCTAGACCAGGAATGCAGAAAGTAGTGAAGCCATGTTATGTTCCCATCGTTACTTCTACAGATGTTAAGATTGACACTAAAGTTAGCGGTCAAAACCTAGAAGCTATGCAAAGAAGGATAGGATTACGCAAACTAAAAGTGATCATGATAAGGAAGTGAAAGAACACCATAGGGACAAGAAGTTTGATTTGAACAAAAGAATCGTGTTAGTTCTAGTATTAGCTCTAAGCACTAAAATTAATTCGAGGCCTTATCTGTTGCAAAACATGCAAAAAAAAATGTTTAATTTCTGGTAATCATGATAAATGTGATGTGTTATTTCGAGGTCTAAGATTCATAACCCAGTTAAGAAATTTTGGAGTGCGAAACAGATTAAGCAATCACTGAAACCTACAGGAAGGTTTTACCAATGTAGGATTTCAGTGGAAGCCAACAGGTCGAATATTCACGAATGGTAAACCTTGCCCCTTAACTAGATCCACTATGCCTAGAGTAATGCCTGTTAAGGTTTGGAAGCCAACAGGTAGAATAATCCCATTAAGCACAAAATGTCCCTCGACTAAGTCTGATGATTCTACTAGTTTAGCTCCTAGTGAAAATGACATTGCACCTAGGGTTTCTGCTGATTCAAAGATTGTTTGTGCTAACCAAAAGGACCCCATGAGCACGTGGGGATCCAATGTTTCCAATTCTCTGTCTTCAGTCTGTTGTCCAAAGTGGTCGCATAAGTCGTCCCTTGGTATTTGGATTCGAGCGGCTCTAAACATATAACTGGGCTCTAAACAATGACGTCTGTTCACATCGATTCAGGGCCTCGTACTTCATCATTATGGCGTCTGCAGATAACACTTCGGGCCCCGTTCCTCAAAGAAAAGAAAAGTGTACGCTTCAGTGCGCTTTATCTTCAGAAGAAGAGAAATCTTCATGTTTATGACCATTCTCATCGACATTCTTCATCAACAAGCTTCATGTTTCTCCCATGCTCATTCAGTCATCAAGTGGATCTACATTCATTAATGTATATTCTTATTCACTTGCTAAATCAAAAATGGCAACTTCGGATGCAATTTTTGAGGGAGAGAAGAGTGAATATACTAAATGATGATGGATGTTTGAATAATGGTTATACGACTTAAAGTTTGATGACTCTCCTCCAACGCCTAATGTTTCACTCACTAAGGATAAATGGGATTTATTGTTTGGGATTCATTGGTTCAAGATATGTTTGATGAGTATTTACAATCGCTAGCGAATATTTGATGATCATCAAAGAATATGTGATTCATGAGTTCAAGATATGTTTGATGATCATCAAAGAAGTACAACTCAGACTACTCAAAAGGCCAATCTCCAGTTATTCCTCAAGGCGTTGATAATGATTATCATAATATTGCAGTTGCACTCATGAATAATGATCCGCTCTTTGGTATTCCTTTGCCAAATATTCACGGATTATTGTTCATGAATAATGATCCACTCTTTGGTATTCCTTTGCCAAATCTTCATGGATTATTATTCCTCTCATCGTGCATGCTATAAATCAACCACATGAACTTCAAGGAAAATGTCTACCTCATCCGATCGAAGTTATTGGTGTATCCTCCAGATCAGTCTCTACATGAATACATTTAGGAAGAATACATTGATGTTGAGGCATCATTTGTTCCGGTTCATTCAGTGGGTGAATGTACATCCGGTTGTATGTTTATTCACATGTTGGGCATTTGACACAAGTTGATTACTTCGAAGTTACTCTTTTATCACTTATTTGAGGTTGAAGTTGACGCTTCACAAAGGCGTGTTCTTATTTGATAACTTGCTCGAGCTTAAGAATTAGAGTTGAAGTCTTGGGTTATCTAGTTACCCAGCAGTCGAGGTGGATGGTTGAAGACCTGGTTAACTATCACTATTAGGAGTTACTTTGTTTTACTCAGTGTCACGCGTATATTACGTTGTGGATAATCGCAAGAGGTGTTAATGTCTCATACTTTAATTGAGTATTGAGTACTTAAGAGATTTGCTTGGTGCATAAATTCTCGACACCGTTCTTCCAAAATTAGTGCAAGATTAAGATACATATGTGGGGAATTCGACTTCAGTTTCAAGTTTGGTATATCGGGGTTTTTTTCTTCTTTAGTGGTTACTTCAAGTTGTCTACATATGGGTTGATAAAGATAGTCAGAGAGAGTTTCTATTGCAGTTGATTCTCACAGGATTCATTTGAGCTGATTTGTTGCGTATAATGTATGGCTCCTGGACAATCCAGTTCTGGACCCGCACTTCAAAACAGTCCCATTGGTTCATCTCTTGTACCAAACTCATCTCCAGCAACTCCATATGTACCTCCATCAGAAGATGATTTAAAGAAATTGTTTGATCCAATGTTTGATGAACACTATGAACCGAATGCGATGGAAATGTCAACTCCATCAACAGAGGTTGCTCCTATCCCTGTGAATGAAGTGAACCCTTCACTCTCAATTTTATTAAGTCAAGAAGCGCCTACTGCTGATCACTCTGTCTCATCAACAAATCATCAATCATCAAATGTACATCATGGAATTGTTTCGGCATCAATGATGAGGTTAATCCCTTTGCAACTCAGAAGATGCTCCATTTGCAAAATATCTTTGCTCCTCTGAATCATCATCAGAACCTTCTTCATCGAGGAGACATCGACTCTGCTACTTCAGTTCCACAACAACAACCACATGAACACCTCAGAAAATGGACTCACGATCATCCATTAGACAACATCATTGGAAATCCCTCTCGTCCTTATCTACACGGAAACACCTTGCAACCGATGCCTTATGGTGCTTCTTCAACTCCGTACTCTCTAAGATCGAACCAAAAGATGTTAAAACCGCCATAAATGAAAATAGCTGGTTCAATGCTATGCAAGATAAAATTCATGAGTTCGATCGACTAGATGTATGGGAATTAGTACCTGCTCCAGACTGTGCTATGATTATTGCCCTTAAATGGATCTTCAAAGTGAAACTTGATGAGCATGGTGATGTGTTGAAGAACAAGGCTCGATTAGTTGCTAAAGGATACCGTCAAGAGGAGGGTATAGACTTTGAAGAATCTTTTGCTCCTCGTGGCTCGAATCGAGGCAATTAGAATCTTTTGGCTAATGCTGCAAGTAAGAACATGGTAGTCTATCAAATGGACGTAAAGACGGCATTCCTGAACGGAGATCTTAAAGAAGTCGTCTACGTCATAACTGAAGGATTTGTAAACCAAGAGCATCCTACTCACGTTTATCGTTTGAAGAAGGCCCTTTACGGTTTAAAGCAAGCTCCAAGGGCATGGTATGATACACTGTCAAAGTTTCTTCTATCAACCGGATTTAGCAAAGGAGCAGTTGATCCAACATTGTTCACCAGGAAGTCGGGCAAACATTTAATTCATGTTCAAATTTATGTTGATGATATTATTTTTGCCTCGACAGACCCAATGGAATGTGATCGTTTTCTAATGAAATGAGTTCAAAATTTCAAATGTCAATGATGGGACAAATGTCATTTTCTTGGGATTACAAATTTCAAAAAGTCCCGGAGGCATTTTCATAAATCAATCTAAATATGCAACCGAGATCTTAAAGAAATTTGGATTTGATTCAAGTGACCCTGATGACACTCCCATGATTGATCGAACCAAACTAGATGAGGACCACTCAGGGATCATGATTGACCAAACAAAATATCGTAGTATGATTGGATCCTCGATGTACCTCACAGCTAGTAGACCAGACATCTTGTTCGCTGTTTGCATGTGTGCTAGATACCAGGCTAAGCCTACTAAAAGCACCTTGAAGCGGTTAAACGGGTCTTTTGGTATCTCCAAGGAACCATCAATATGGGTCTTTGGTACCCGAAGGACACCGGTATGTTACTAACGGCCTATGCAGATGCTGATCATGCAGGGTGTCAAGATACTCGTCGAAGTACATCTGGAGGTGCTTAGTTTTTGGGTGATAAGCTTGTGTGCTGGTCTTCAAAGAAGCAAATGAGTACTTCTATTTCTTCTCTGAGGTGAATACATAGCCATGTCATCTTGTTGTGCTCAAGTCTTATGGATGAGATCTCAATTATCGGACTATGGCTTTGAATTCAACAAAATCCCTCTGTACTGTGACAATAAAAGTGCTATTGCTCTCTCTTGCAACAACGTTCAACACTCAAGAGCAAAGCATATCGACATTCGACATCATTTCATCGGGAAACAAGTGGAAAAAGGTGTGGTAGAACTCTATTTTGTGAGGTCTGAATATCAGTTAGCAGACATCTTCACCAAAGCTCTTCCAAGAGATCGTTTTGAGTTTATTCTTCCACGTCTTGGCTTGAAAAGTCTTCAACCAGAAACACTCAAACGTCTTCAGGAGGAAGACAAGGAGTAAAGGTCTATCTTCATCTATCTCTTGTATATATCTATTCGAAAATCAAAATACAAAATTATAAAACCTTCAAAAACCATAAAAATTTGAAAAATTCGAAAAATCTTCAAAAATATTGTCATTTTGTCATGCGTTTTCTCGGTTCGATAATATCTACGGTCTTTGTGCTGTCATTCAAAGAATGACACGGGACTTTAGATGTTGTTCGAATTCCAAAAAAAATCAAAAAATAAAAAATTATTTTTGGGAGAAAGAGAAACAATGGTTTATTGTCATTTCGAGGCAAGAACCCGCTTTTTCAAGGAAAGAACAGAGCCATACTTTATCATGTTTTCAAAATTCCATGCTCGGATTCTTTAAACATTTATCTGCTGAAAACTAACTGCTTTGAAAAATAACTCTCTATTTTTGATAATCATCTGGACTTATTTGTCAAAATATCAATCTCTCAATCAACAACTTATGTCATTGATTGAGGGGGAGAATGATTTGAATTAAATTAAAAAGTTATTTGGCATTCAATTGTTTTCAAAAGATATACATGCATGTGTTATCAATGGAGTTTAAAGTCTTAACATCCGATCCTTATCAGTTAAAACGCTTTCATAATCAAGTCACAATTCTCCCTAAAAGCTTTCAAAATCAATTTAATTCTATAAGAGATCACAAATCTCAAATGATTTAATAATTGTGATCGGGGGAGAATGTGTGATTTAAATTGGATTTAAATTGATAATTCGGTAAATGGTTTTATAAGGATGTACATGCTCTTCTTCCCACATGTGACAAACGATTTCAAATTTTCCATGCACATGTTGAGGGGGAGCATCTATCTTAAACCTATGATTTGAAACGTGATCACTTATCTCAATGTGTAGGTTCCCTCTAGTATGTGCAAAACTCTTTTCAAATCTCGAGGCACATATTGAGGGGGAGCAAAATCATGAAAACCTCATCCTTCCCCAAAATGCTTTATCTACTTGTCTTGATTAGGGAAGTGATGTTGATATCTTTTAGAAAAATGGTAATCAAAGAAGTTAATTCTTCCTCTTGCCTCCGTGTGCAAAATGATTTCAAACATTTGATGCACATGTTGAGGGGGAGCACTTATTCTAAAAATATCAAAAACAATTCAGGTACAAAATGCTTTGATAAAATATCATAAGTATATGGATTGATTTTCAAATGATTTTCAATTGGTTCCTATGGCAGATGAACAATACCAAAAGACCGACCAACTTTACATTATGTATGGTGATATAAGGACGATAAGGTTAGGTATGTGTTCCCATGATCCGCCAGAACCGGAGGGATCTACCAGGGACTATCCACTAGTTAGTGTAGAGTTCTTAGGTATGATGATAAAAGGAGAAAATGAGATATGGGAAGAGTCGGACTGAGGCGAGCTAGTCTTGGAATAAACCCAACAAGGTTCTAGTTATGAAGTCTCGGTAAGCACTGAAGGGGTGAAGAATGAAAAAGAATTGAATGAGAAAAGGGTGAAAACAAATAGCCCTCCATTTATTCAACCTTAGGGCGGAAACCGGGTTCAATTCATATGCTATTGATGGTAACATCGGTATTGAAGACAAGACGTCATGGACCCAGTGACGCACTGCACTTCAACTTTCCAAACCACTCAAGTTCCTCTTAAAAGGACTTGTTTCATTCTCACGGGGAACCGAAATTATCTATCAACTTTCTCTTAGAGATTGTTGATATTGAAGGAGGAGACCTCTCCCTAGTCTCCGATATAGGATCCAAATATGCACAAATTGAGTCTAGTGCCACGAGATCATCAATAAATCTCATTAGGACACTTTCAATGAAGACTCTCTGTTTCACACAATGTGGAAAGAGAGATTATATCTTGAGTCCTACGCATTATCCTTGTGGTATTGCGGAACATCCGAGAGTGATGTGTTTACATATTCCTTTGTGAAGATGGAAAGCCTTTTGGAGCCAACATCTAACAAGCTCCTGGTAGGTGGCATGTGAGATCTATTATACAGATCAACCATGTGACAACCGAACAGAAACAATGGGGCGATTCAATCTTTTGAATCAATCCTGGTTCAGGTTATGGATTGACGGATACCTTTGAAAAACCGGTCTTTGTGCTTTAAAACTCTTTTCATTAGCACGTCGACCGTTTACTAATTTTTCAAATCAAAAGGTGTTTTATGATTGATAATTGATTTTCATTAAAACCTTCGTTATATTGCAAAAACAATTTCTATTGAGCAATACACGATTGTTTTTCAAATCTCTTTTCATCAATCGATTGGACGTAAATTCCTTTGGTTCACTCACTCGTGTTGTCTTCTTTGAGACGCGGTTTGAGAACAGACTAGAGCACTGCGTAAACCTATCAAGGAAATTCTTCGAATTATACACGATCACAAAGCGAGCGTGTATCGATCAACGGGAACCGTGGGCGGTACCTCAATTCATCGAAAGTGATCAAAGACACTTTCGGCGCTTTATTGCTAACTGCGTCTTATGCGGTACACCCGACGCTTTGTGATCGTAATGGCGGTCAATCCATAGTAGCATGCTCACCTAACACATTCATCTCAAAAGAAATCATGATTAGTGCATCAATGACTCAGATATTTTCACTCCATGCTTCGCTACTGCCGCCAATATCATGAATCAACTAATGCTTCCGCTACTCACGATGAGAAGATATCATGATACAGAATGTGAGCATGTCGGTCCGAAAGTCACAACATCACATAATACCAACACCACAATGGATGTATCGAGATTTTCTATTAGGCGATGATCTCAAAAGTGGCTCAACATTATTATCACGCATGGATCAAGAAAAGACCTCCACTTGGATTAACCAAACATGCAATGAGTGGAATCAATGACTACGAGCTTGGGAGCAAAGTACTACATCAAGAATGCAAGATCAATTGTTAATGTAATATCGGATTGTATTCAATGTCATTTTAGTATATGTTTGAGGTGACCTCCCTTAGGGGGAGATTGTTAGGAATTAGAAATTCCAGGTATTAAAGAGTCGGTCACCTCAAGTATATGTAATCGTTAGAAAGCTCGTAGTCATAGTACTTTTATGTTAAGTAGTATTTAGTTTAGTTACACCGTGGAGGACGGACGGATCTTTACCTACTGTATGCCTGATCCACAGCCCGTTGTGTGGCGTTTTATTGTAAGACTATATATACTCTCTACCTTCCAAGGTAGAGAGTTGGAGATCATAATAATATCTTTCACTTTCTCTCACTAAGTTCCCTAAACCTCTAACTTTCTCTCTCTAGAATTCCACTTATACGCCCACTTTGTGTTATGGTTTGATGTGTAAGTGAAATCCAATATCCTACAATAAACCATGATAATTTCGATGTTTCCATTAATATAGTCTCCGTAGCCCATGATAGCTGTGAAGTGATCATTCCCGAATCTGACAGTGCCAATGAACTTTGCAACAAAGTTTGATACTTGGATTGAGATTGCCTCATGTAATATCCGCTATCAACAATCTAAGGATGATCTCGTATCACTTGCATTACACGGGCGACACTAGATGGAATAGAAGTATATGTGGAACCCGAAGAGTTAGAGGGTTCCGAAGCAGTTATGTTAGAAATACACACATCAATGATTTTAGGTATCCATTTAAATCCTAGTGTATTATGTTTCCATTTCTTCTTGTTAGGTCACTAGATTTACAACAAAAGCTTAATAGAAAGAAATAGAGAAGAGTTAGAGGCGGTTGAACACGATAAACACACACACACACGTTAAGAGTAGCGCGGTTAGGCGTAGAGTGAAAGTGAATGATTAAAATGAACAACCAACCTTCAAATGAAGGTTTACAAGGGGTATTTATAGGAGGGAAGCTAGGGCAACACTCCTAGTTCCCATCCTTTTCCTTATTGGACTAGGCCTAGGCTTATGGGCCTTCTACATAAGCCTAAGGCTAATAACAAACATAAAGGCCATAATAAGCTAACTATTACATTTTAATCACTAACACTTGATAAAGGTTTAGGAGTGATTCCAACAATCTCCCCCTAAGTGTTGGTGATGAAAAACTATAAACGGTGAAGGCGTTGATGTAATAGTAGCTTTGACGTCTTCTGACATTCTTCTTTCTTGTAAGAAGAATTACCTTGATTCGAACAATCTCTCCAGTGTAGAGAGATAGTTTTCTTTGAACAGTTTTGTTTTGACGTCATCTTTGTCTTTGTTCTTTGATCATTGTTCTTTTTGGTAATAGTGATAGTATGTTGTTGTTGTCAGCATCAAATCTTCCTCAGGTCTGCTTCGCTGCTTCAGTGTCTTCATGTCGTTTTTCAACATGCTCATACGTTCTTTGATGTTGGATTTCAGTACTGATGAAGTTCTTTAAGTCTTTAACTTTGTAGATTCTTTGGTTTGACGAAGAATCATTCTGACTTTTGTGTTGCTTTTAGATAGAACTTCCATTAGTGATGATGTTGGTATGAGCATATGAAGAATCTGCACGATCATTCCGCTCCAGTGCTTCCATAAGAAGTAAACATAAAAACGGTTAGTAATAAGCGGATTTCGGCACTTACAAGTTTGAACTTCGAGAGTGTTAACAACATAGTGTGAAAACACAACTCTAATTCTGACAAAGGCCGTTCCTGAACTGGAGTCCCACAAGTGAGATAACGCGATGTACCGAAGTATATCTATAGTTCAGATGAGTCGCTGAGGTACACCGAAGCATCACCTCACGGCTAGACCGTTTAAGACACACTAAGCGTAATCCACGGGGAGTTACCGAAGTGACCTGCTGTCGAGGGCTGAACATTTGATGTTGACCACTGGCGGAGTTTCCATTCAATCACTGAGGATCACAGATGTGAACCTCTCATAAATGTTCTCGACAGCATTGCTAAGATCCGTGAAGGACTCGATAACGTACCACCGATGTTCTTATTGTTGAACATCAAGTGATGAAATGTCAAGTGTACCTAAGAGATCTTTTGATGAATCTCGTGGCTCTAGACTCAATAGTGCGTTTTGGTTTTCCTGAGCGGAGACTAGGGAGAGGGTCTCCTTCTTCAATACCAGCAATCTCTAAGAGAAGCCGATAGTTTACGTAGGGTTCCACTGTAAGAATGAAACAAGCTTCTATTGAGAGAAACTTGAGTGGCTAAGAAGGTTTAGTGCATGCGCCACTGGGTCCATGACGACTTTTAATCTTCAATACCGGTGTCATCTAGTGACAACCAGGAGCATATGAATTGAACCCGGTTCCGCCCTAAGTTGAATAATATGGAGGGCTATTTCTTTTTACCCTTTTCTTTGCATTTCTTTTTAATTCTTCAACTCCTTCTTTCTCCGATTCTCATTTTCTCCTTTTTTATAATCATACCTAAGGACTTCTAAATTATAACTATTGGTAGTGTCCTTGGGTAGATCCCTTCGGCTCTGGCAGATCATAGGACGGTTATTCCTAACCTTAATCTCCTTATAACTCCATTGCCATAAAAACCATTTTCAAGAAAATCTCTCAAAGGGTTTGTGAATGAAAAACATGTTTGAACCACTCTGAGAGTTTTATCTTTTAGCAGAAATACCCCCCTCCACATGTGCTTAAGAGTTTTGAGAGAAATCTGCGGCGAGTGAAGAAAGAGCGCGCACTTTTGAATTGATCGACTCAAGATAGACAATCCCCCGCGAGACACGGTTACGTTGCATAGTTAAAGAGTTACATTGTCAGCTTTTAGGTGACAACTAGCTCTAATAACTATCTTGAAGGTGTAGACAAACCTCGAAAGATTGTCAAACCCATCAAAGTTCATGTCTACCAAGAGTTTCTCGAGTGGTACATTCTACTCGGACAAGTCCTTTGCGAGACACGTTTACATCACTAGCGAACTAGCTTGAAATTCGTTGGTTAAGTCTTTTCACACGAGAAATCAACTAACATATTTCTTATCACATATTTTCTCCCCCTCAAAAATGGCATAAGAAATGTTATTTTTGAAACGTTTGAGAATAAATATGACCATTTCGAGTGTTGCGGGAAGAGTGACACAAAGAACATTTTGTTGAACAAAGTTTGAAGTCAAATACTCCCCCTCAACAAGTGATATTAACGGTTGAGGTTTTGAAAATATTAGGGGGAAGTACTTGTTCTTTTGAGCAAAACCTTGAAAAGTGAAAGGTTTGATAGGTTTTACTCAAAAGTAAGAAGCTTTCGCTCCTTTTATAAGGATTGTGGCACTGAAGCGTACCACAGGGTCCTTTCTTTACAAGAACGGGTTGTACACTGTAATGTGTGCACAAGCCATTGTCATAATAAATCATACATCCAGATTTATAATGAAAGAAGCAGTTCAAGGGTACCGGTAGTCCTAGAGATGTTGCTAGAAGTGAACGGGCGTTGAAAGCCGGTGATGTTAATCCTGGGTTGACCTCCAACATAGCTTTCCAATCTTACGGCGATCCCTTCGATACAACCGTTCATCAATCATCGTGATGATCCTCTTCACATCCCTTCGATCACGAGAATTACATCGCTTAGGAGACCCAATCTTTGATGTATATCCTTCAACCGATAAGCCAATCCGTCCCTAACCATCTTCAAAGTGTGATCTCCAAACTTGTGAAGATCTCTACACGCCATTAAGCAATTTCTTTGAAGTTCACTGCGGTAAACGACGAATGGTTTGCTTGATGAGTGTATATTATGAGAGCTGGTTGATGCCGGGAAGATCAAGCTGCGGTGGAGTGAAGTTGACACGGTCTGATAAGATTCTACTGCAAGTGGAGATCTTCTACAAGTTCTTTGATAACTATGCGTCTGATGAAGATGAGCACTGACTTGATGAATTCACGTTGTACTTCGGTGGAGAATTGTCTCATACGACCATGTACTTTGGCAAGGTACATGTCTTCAATGTCGTTGATAGACAAATTCTCAAAGTCACTTCAGAGAGAATGCATAATCTCTTTCGTCTTGCCTTTTGACCACAATCTTCTTGAGAAAAGTGTAGTCCCATTTAGACGAAAGATCAACGTGTTTGATGGCAACGATGCTTTTAGGACTGAACACTTCATGTTGAGATTTCACGAACCTGCCGATACGTAGTAGATTCTTGGCGTTCGGCCAATGATGAATCCCATACATTGCATCACGGTCATACTCTTCCACTGTGTTAGAGAACAAGTGGTTAGATCTTTCCTCGATAGCTATGCAGTTAGAGTATATTCTTTTGGGCCGAATGGAAGTGTCAAAGATGTAGCGTATTTCCTAGAACCATCGCCACCGTGTAGAAGAAACTCCAAGTCTTTGTTGAAGAAATATCGAAATGGAATTCGAGGCTCATTTGGTTGGCCGATTGTTGGTAGTGGTTTAGACCAGTCGGTGTAATATGGAGGGTTGTCCGTTTTGTAAAGTCAATGTTTGCTTCTGGGTTGAGCCAATCCATGTTGTTAGACATAGCTCGAGCAATGTTTTCAAGGTGATATTAGACCTCAATGGCACTTTCGAGCTATCTTTGAACATTTGGAAAGCTTCATTCTTGATTACGCTTCAACTTCAGATTTCGTCATCTTTTTTACTCGGAATTTTTCTTGCAGTAATTTAGCATGCTCCAATGTATTACCGTCTACCGGATCTTGACCTTGGCAGGGGTAGGGAGTGGTTAACAAGTGTAGAGAACAATTCAAATTCCTCTGTGGTGTCTTCATCTAGCCATGATAGGACGTCGACCTTGGGAAACTCTTTCTTTTCTTAGGCCTAGATGAGGGTTCGGTTTTCTGTACTTTGTCAGGTGAGGCGGGTTGTTGTTGGGGCTCATGATATTCTTCATCGTCACCCCAGTATACTCAAAGTGGTCACCGTTTTTCGAGTGCGGGGTGGTGTCTCGAGAATCTGAGGTTTATCAGCAGAAGAGGGAGGACATGATCTTTGTTGAGCTGGAGTCCTTTGTGGTGGAGGTTGCATCGAGTACTGAATGGAAGATGATTCACCAGACTTCTTTGTGTGTTTAGGCTCCTTATCCTTATCTTGATCTTTGTCTTCGTCGTCTCTTGAACGTTTGGGCCTTGACTTCTTCTCGGAATGCAGACCGGAGTTGGTATTCCAGTAGAGCTTCAAACAGTTTAGCTTCATGTGAGGCAAACATTGCAGAGCATTTCGACATTTGAGCTACGATCCGGTTCACCAATTCATCATCTGAGAAGATTGTAGTTTCAAATGGATTGATGCTCAAATTCATCGGAGTTGATTTCATGTCTTGTTTCGCTAAATGTAAGAGATTCGGATAAAGTTGTCTGTTATACATCTCCTTTGTTAGTTTCGGAACGACCTCCATTAGGAACTTGTGAGAATATCCTTTTATCATCTCGTCCATGCTTCCTTGAAGATCATCCTTCATAAGCTTATGTACATACTCCCTTTCGACTTTCATCTTGTCCGTCTTGCCATCGTGAAGATCGTTATCGATCGGCAATGAAATTCACTTTCTATAGAGCATGTCTTTCTTTCGACTCTTTTGACACTTTAGATTCGATTCTTTGATTGAGAGATCCAAGATGGAGTTGGCTTCTTCTTGATTGGATGATGATTTGGTTGATTTCTTTGATGGTGGTGGTGAAGAGTGAGAAGATGAATCCGATGATGATGAGATGTGAGGAGACTCCGGGTCCTTTGGTGGCTCAAAAGTTTCTTCCTTTGAACGTGCAGGACTATCGAGAAGAAACTTATCATACTCAACATCTTCTTCATCTCAAGACTTAGCTGTTTCATCAGCTTTGGCTTTAGCTACAGCTTCTTCATCAGCTTTTACCTTCTCCTAACTTCGATTCCGGTTCTTCAGAGTGTCCTCCACCGTGTTTGTTGTTGTACCAAAGGTGGTGGCACCAGATCCCTTATCGGGTTGATTAACCGCACGGGTCTGGGTGAAGGTTGAGCTCCACCACTCGACCCTCCAGGGCCACCCATTTGTTCTTTAGCAAATTCTTGTGCAGTGTTGGAGTCTAGCGAATTTGAACTTCTCCTGTATGATTTATCCAGTTGCTCTTCATCAAAGCTTGAGCTTTCTTCATATGGCACAAGGACTGGAGTCTTCCCTTTTCCTTGATCAGCTGGAGGACTAGGAGGTTTAGATACTGTTGTAGTTTCATCTTCGCAGTTTTAGTAGAAAGGTCTCTTCATCGATTCAGTACCCTCCGAGTCCTCGTCCATTAGCTTTCTCTGGGTTCGGCTTGAATACGGGAATAGGAGCGGCAGCTTCCGGCGGGAGGCGTCTCTTACGTGGAGGATTCCTACGGGAAATCCTCGACTCTCGCTTACTGCGGCACTTCCTCCACTTCCTCTTGGTTTTCCTTATAGGTGTACGAGAGACTTATCATCGAGATGACCAACTTTGCCTTCTCTTACTTTGCTACCGATACCTTTTGTATGTGCGAGCTTTTTGATTTCATTAGTCGAGAAGGTGATCAGGGTAACACAAAGCACCTTCTTTGTTGACGATTCCTTGATTCGACCCGATAGGGTAGGCTCAGTCAACATATAGTGATTGTCTGGGGTCATTGAGCCTCTTGGGAATATCGGGATGAAGTCCAAGTGCTCTCGGATCAACAGATTTTGTGTATCGACATAGGGAATCTTTGAGCCAAGTTTCTTGAGAAATGACATCATGTCTTCCCATACTTGATTACTTCAATTTCGATGTCCTTTTGTTGATTAATGACCCGAAGATTTGTAGTTCTATGAGCTTGGGATGCTCATAACCACTATCACGACGAGATACCGATTTGGTAATGATGATGTAGAGGGTTCTCCACGGTTGAGGAATGTACTTAAGCTCCACATGAGAGTGCTTAGTGATTATCCACGAAGCTTCATCATAGCCAATATCAATCAGAATTTGAAGCTGTCTCTTGTAGGTGTGGCATAGAAGTCGGTTGGCTCGATTTGAGGAAGAATCGCCGCCCGTAGATCAGCATGTGTGATGGTGATCTTGTTTGTGATTAGCGTCTTTGTCACCGCACTTTGACCTTTGATCCTTTGCATTGAATTCGAGAATTGTTGAATGTAGATCTCGAGCGATAGCGAGTGTGAGAGCATGTTACGGTAGGGATGATTCCTAAGAATATCCATAGCAATCAAGCAAGAAGACTCTGAGCATGTGAGAGTTTGAAAATCAACTCTTAGATTGTTCTTTCCAATCTTCCTTGGATAGCCATTAGGGAAGATATCGGCAATAGTGAGAACTTCAGGTGCATCCACATTCATTTGAGTAGCCATGTCGTGATCTGAAATAACATTAGCCAAAAGAACCAACATATCGAAAGACATAATGTTAGTCAACAGAAGGTTATAATGTCTAATTATTGAATGTATAATGTCAATGGTTGTTCGAGTCCAAGTCACTTGAATGTCTAATAGTCCAATGACGCGTGAAAGTTACGTGAGTTAGTTAACTTTAAATTTTAAAGTTTATGTTATCACTTATTAATCACAACATATAGAACGTTTAAGTTTATTAGTGACATTATTGGTTTCGTGATGATATGATATGTTTATTTACAAGTATGTACACGTAACAATTCATAATTAAGGTCAATCAAGGCATAGGTGTAGATATGGCAAAGTTACGTAAAGCAGGTGGTATATGCGTAGGCGCAAGCTTATCGCGTAGAATCCTTACTTACGCTGTAAGACATGTTCACGCGTGGAAAAGGGGACCTTATGCGTAGAGCTTACGCGTGAGGCGATATATAAACCTTGCAGCGTGGGCACTGCGTAGGTAGACCTTATCGCGTAGAGAGTCACGTTTTACGCATATCCTTCACGAGGATCTGGCGTAGTCCCTTTGTAGAACTACTGGCGTAGTGCTGCGGCGTAGATTTCTCATAAGCATTTCTGGCGTAAGGTGATCCTTATCGCGTAGAAGTAAAGACCTTGATTACGATTTTTATGCGTAGCAAGCCTGGAATAAAATCATCATATCATCAATCTTAACATGTATAGTCATTTTAAAGCGGATCATGGCATGAAACTCATTTCACGGTTCTGGCGTTAGAGTCTCATGCAGTAGTCAAAACCCTAGAGTTTAAGAACTACGCATATGATTTCTAGCCATAGGAATTGCACCAAACGTTTTACAGTGGGTCTTAGGTGTTGTGAGAGTCTAATAACCAAGTTTTAACATCAAAAGTGATGAATCAAAAAAACCCAAACCTAAGAACATTAAACCCTAAATTCCAATTTTTAATCAATTAGTGTTTTACGGGTTGTTATAAGGCCGGAAATCATTAATTCAACATGATATTAACATCAAACAACAATCTTGACCAAATACAATCACATTTGAAAATACCCAAAACCACGCATAAACCCTAATTTGAATTCATCAATTAGTGTATCGGGTCGTTTTAAGTGATGAAAATGAGTTTATTGATGTAAGAAAAACATTTTAACACTATCTTTATAACCATAAACACCCATTCTTGAGTAGGTGTTCATACGCTTATGCGTAGAACACCAAATCAATCATATGCAAAAAATTTGACCGTTGGATTATGTAAAATCAAAACCAATGTTTGTAAACCGTTAAGATCATGAAACAACTTACAAATTGATGATGAAACACGATTTGAAGAATGAATTTTGTGCGTAGGATTTGTTGAGTTAGGAGTAATAAATGTGAAGTGAAATGTTAGGTGGGGTGTTTTATTAAAATGACTTTAACCTTTTGGCGGTTTGGTCCCTCCACTTTTTCCATTTTCATTTAAAGCCTTTTAACTTCCATTTTGGTTACCAAACAAAAGATTTTAGGAAATAACTTTGGCGACACTCCCCCTCGACTTAAGAAAATAATGAAAGGTTATAAATTTTAGTCCGAGGAGTGTCAGTTTAACCAGAAAAGTTTACCACCATTGATAAAAGAAACAACGGAATAGGTAACATGCAAGTACGGGATGTTTTGAAACAATTAAGTATTTATTTTCTCCCCTCAACACTTGATCGGGAAAAATCTTGAATTTTGAAAGATTAGAGTGTTGACGGAAAAATGTACTTGCCATGTTTAAGAAAAATAGATAGAAGAATATTTTTGTTGTTTTTATTAGGTTTTATATTTTTGTATTTTGTTTTTGAAAAAATATTTACAAAAGAGAGTTTGGTGTTTGGCGGGTTTTAAAGGCTGTTTTAGGAGTCATCTAATTCCTCTTGAGTCAAACACCTCATCCGGTGGACCAACTCATTAAACCTAGCGGGAGGCAAGGCTTTGGTGAGAAGATGCATTGTGGTATGCCCACAAAATATAATTCAAGGTACCGTTCCACGTGATCCTTGATGAAATGATATGAAGATCGTGTGCTTTGATTTGAGTGTTGGCTGAGGTTGCGAGATTGCAATAGCACTCCGATTGTCATGATACATGGGATTACGTCAAATCACGTAACCATAGTCTCTGAGTTGTGTTCTCATCCAAATGACTTGAGCACAACATGCGGACATGGCTACATATTACGCTTCGGTTGAGGACGGCGATGTACAATCCTGCTTCCCGATTGCCATGACACGGTTTATCACCAAGAAATTGTAAAGCTCACAGTACTTTTCCGTGAATCTAAGCATCTGCGTGGTCGGCGTCTGAAAAAGCGATTAGTTCAAAACAGAATCGCCGGATACAGATCCCCAAATTAATGGTTCCCTGATGTATGGAGGATTCTTTTAGCCTCGAGAGGTGGGTTTGAGTTGGTCTCGAATGATAGCGGGAGCAAAGATATCGGCAAAGACAATATCAGTCGCTGGTTGTTAGATACATGGGAGACCCAATAATACTACGGTATTTTGTAGGGTCCACCAATTTCCCATGTAAATCGGCGTCTAGCTTCTTGGTATGAGCCATTGGTGTGGCATAGGTGTCACAGGTTTGCATTCCAATTTGTGTAACAATTCAAGGGCATATTTGGACTGACTCAAGAAAATACCGCGGTGGTTTGATGAACTTGGTCCTAGAAAATAAGTTCACCCATCATTGACATTTCAAAATGGTTCTTCATTAGTTTTGCAAAAGCAATTGAGTACTTTATATGTTGACCCAAAATGATGTCATCCATAAATTTGAACAATTAAAATATGTTCCCCTTGATATTGTATGAAAAGAGTTGGGTCGACCAAACCTTTGGTAAAATTATTGGCAATGAGGAAAGATGATAGCTTATCATACCATGCCAGGGCTTGTTTGACTTGTGAGAGCTTTCTTAGGTTTGTAAACATGATTAGGGAACTCGGATCAATGAATCCTACGGTTGACTAACATAAACCGTTTCTTTGTTGTCCATTGAAGCAGGTTTTGACATCCATCGAAGACCGTGATGTTCATATGACGCAAATGCGAGAAAAATCCTAACACCTCAAGGCGAGCAAGCAGGACAAATGATTCTTCAAAGTCAATACCCTCTTCCTGTCTATAACCCTTAGCCACGGGCGTGACTTGTTTTACGATAACGTTCCTTGACATCAATTTGTTTTCCAAATCCATTTAAGACCAATGGCGAAGACCCTGTTGGTCTTTCAACGGTTCCCATACTTCAAGGCGTTTAAATTGGTTGAGTTCTTCTTGCATGGATTCAATCGGTTATCTTTTGTCATTGCTTCCTTAATGTTTTGGGTTGATTGGCGACGGTGAGTGCATAAATGCAATGTTCACCATCGTGTTGAAGCGTTGTCGTAACGGTTGGTTGATTCGGGTTGCCAATAATATTTCCCAGAGGATGGTCTTTTGTCCATCTATGTGTGGAGGGTTGATGTTGGTATACATTATGCAGATTTTGAGGATTCAAATGGCTTGTTGAAGATTCAGCGACATGGTGCAGCGATCTCATTAGCAAGCGGGTTAAAGAGCATTTGGATCAAAATCTGCGGTGGGGTACTTCATTGAGAACATCATCGGCGGTTCATCATTGTTGGAAGCGGTTTGTTCAACTGTTGTGGAGTAAGTGTGGTGGTGCTTCTTCAACGTAGTTGTTGTAGCAGTGTATCGGTATAAGTATTATCGGGTTGGCGTGAGAATGGCGGATACACTTGGAGCGTTCATCAATATCATCAGCGACGAGAGGAGCAAATAGATTTTCCATTTGTTGTGAGTGATGGGGGCTTTTCGGTGATGATGGGGTTGGGGAAGTTTAGCGGTTGTGAGGGTTCCAGCTGTTATACTGAAGCCATTTCCGTGAGTTCATCAAAATGAGCAAGAATCGTTTCCATAACCTCCTTTGTTCGGCGATTCGGTCGGAAACCTTTAGATTTATCACAATATCCAATAAAGACTCCAATGTCAGCTTTGGCTTTGAGCTTTCAAAAGTCATCACGATCATTATTTAGATAGCAAAGAGATCCAAATACATGAAAGTGTTTGAGATTCGGTTTTCTTTGTGGACAAGCTCGAAGGTTTTTTTGTGGCGTTTTGTAATCATAGAGCGGTTTTGAGTATAGCATCGCGATGATCACGACACGCCCATAAGTAATCTGGAAGTTTAGCATTGATTAACATTGTTCTTGCGGCTTCACTAGCGTTGGTTTAGCCTTTCAACAACTCCGTTTTGTTACGGTGTCGTGCAATAGATGTCGATCTTTGAATTCCACTTTCTCATAAAATTCACGAAGAGTTTGGTTAACAAATTGGTTCCTCTGTCTATTCGATTTGTGAGCGGTGTTTAAATGAACTTGTATTTTTCGTGAAAGGTGATGATCATCTGTGGAGCTTGGTCTTTGCTTGAAGAAAGTAGACCCAAGTCCAGCGTGAATAGTCATCAACAATTACTAAGATGTAGCGTTTGCCATTGATCGTTTTCGCAGCGCGCATCGGGCCACACAAATCCATGTGAAGAAGATGAAGCATCTTTGGACGTGTTCCACCTTTGAAGGAAAATGAGCACGAGTGCTTTTCCTTGTTTCAAAGGTGAGCAAAGGTGATCTTTTGAATATCGAAATCGTGGGAGTCCTTCAACTAGTTTGTGTCGAGCAAGGTTGGTGATGGTTTGAAAGTTTAGATGTGAGAGCGGCGGTTCCATAGCCAGGATTTAGTTGATGTTGCCTTTGAAAGTAAGCAAATGGGAGATGAAGCAACCATGTCTTGCATAGAGATAGTGTAAAGACTTGGATTGCGAGCGGACATAAGGTCGTTTCCTTGTAAATCCAGAATGAAACAAGATTTCTCCACGAAAGCAACCTCCAAATCTCCATCCAGAAGCTGACCTCTGAAAGCAGTTGTGCCAGGGCCTTCCACATAATAAACCTTGCTTATTTCGATGTTCCCATTGATATAGTCTCCGTAGCCCATGATAGGCTGCGTGATCATTCGAATCGGCGGTGCCAATGAACTTTGCAATAAAAAGTTGGATAACAGTTTAAGGTTGCCTATCATGTGTGGAACATCATCAACAATCAGAGAATGATCTGTATCACACGCATTACACCTGAGCGACACGGATGGAATAGAAGTAGATGTGGAACCGAAATGTTAGAGGTTCGGAAGCGGTTATAGTAGACATACTCACATCAATAGCTTTAGGTATCCATTTAAATCCTAGTGTGTTATATATCCATTTTGCCATCTCCAACTAGTATTTGCTTTAGTCTTAGTGAATGCACTAGGTGGTACTACATTCCTAGGAGGTGGCTGGAGCTCTGAGGGGCGACAATCGTTTCTTAGAATCTGAAGAAGGCGGTCTACCAAGCATAGACTTAGAAAGATTAGTGGGCCTAGAGGTATTCGGTTCTTAGGATTCCTTAAACGAGAGATGATAGCTTTAGCAACACATTTGTCATGACAATCGGAATTCATACTTTTACGACAAATAACACAAGGTGCATCGGACTGAATATCAAAAGTGCTTAAAGGTTTAGCATTCGTTACATCACTATTTCTATTACATTTGCCGGACGCAATATCTATAGTGGAAGCAGCGTGAGTCTTATTCATAGTCCTAGGGTGTTCTTCTACTTTAGCATTCCTTATTGATCTTTTCTTAGGTCACAACTTCCTATTCTTCGATGTAGTGCTCTAACGTGAAGTCTGGGCGTTTGGAAAAAGCGCAACTATTCTGTTTCGATAGAAGGAAACACGTTAGCAACTTGTGATTTGGCAGTGGGGATTCTAGGTTCACGATTACTAAGTGTTCTTGGGCTATTCTCTTAATGCGTAGGCGGGAGTTGTTCATACTTTCCTAACATTTCTCTTAACGTGAAGATAGTGTGAATCAGATCTTGATTTTCAGACCGAATATTTCGAGCAAAATGCATAACTTCTTTAGTGTGTGCAAGATAATGATCAAGTTCATTTGATGCTTCATCACGAGTCTTTTTGAGTAAATCAAATATGACACCATATTCCTTTTTAACTTTTACAAGTTCTTGTTCATATTTTGAGATTTGACACTTAAAAGACACGTTTTGATCATCCAGTTGTTCAATTTTTGGATCGAAGTTTTGTCACATAGGCTGGCGATTTTGTGTTGAAAAACAAGTTGTTGATCATGAATATCTTTTTGACACCAATTAAGGCGGCGTATTGCATTTGAAAGTTCGTTTGACAATCGTTTATTTTCAACTTTTAAGACTCGATCTGAAGCATTATCGGTGTTCTCAACATTTACCACAGAATCAACGATATCGTGAGAGATATAATCAAATGCATATGACAAAGAATTCAATAACACGGCATTATGGACATCGGCACGGATGACATCTTCCAGAGTCGATCAACATCTTTTCTCACAGTTTTCTTTACGTTGTATAGAAATAGATGTTTACATTTTCTCGAAATGACCTTCATCAACACAAGTTCCTTATGAAAGTCCCTTTCCCAAGACAATGCACAACTTTTCAAATTTTTAACATTTGGTAAAAGTTTTTTAAAAATATCTCTTTGTTCTCTGCGGCGATTGAAAATGTAGAACTTTGATTTCAGAATGATATTCTATCTCATGTTGTAAAGTTTTGAGGTCAGCCATGAAAAGGTCAAAATATCGAAGAATTTTGCGATTTTCAGGTTTGAGTTTACTTCACTGATGGAAGGTAAAGGACCATAAGTTTGTGCATAATCTAGTTTGGGTTATTTAGAAGACTTCGGCGTTTTTATGACAATCCTTGGTGTGTTAGAAGAATCCATTGGTGTGTGCGAAGGTGGCTGCTGAATAGTTAAAGGTTTGTTGTAAACAACATTTTTTAATTTTGATCGACTCTCGTCTTACGCATCTAATTCCTCTTGGCGATGATATTCAACAAACACTCATAACAAAATTATCAATTTATATTACTTTGGAAACTTAGGGATTTGGTTTGAATGCTTTAGTTGAAAGCTTAGGTTTTATGTCGGCAAGATTTGGTCCATAGCCATTTGGATTTGGTTTTAAAGTAAACTTTTCAATAGCGGTGACCGACTCACCATGTTTGTAAACAACAGTTTTAAACTCTTTAAGTTTGTTTTGCAAGCGATGATTTCTTCAAGATGATCATCTATTACGTTTTGTTGAATGCTTTTGTATGCAGAGAGCTGTTTTTGACAAGTTAACAACTTCGACCTTTGCTTTTGATTTTCTAAGGTGAGAGCATTAATTTGCTTTTTATGTTCATGTTTCAGTTGTTCTATTTTAGACAACAAAGCATTCTGCGGCTAGATCACATCTGTCTCTCTAAATATTTTTCATTTTGATGAGATTTAGCAAAGGCGACTTCAAAACCTTTTTCACGTTTTTCTTGAGTTTTGAAAAAGTTGAGTTGCTTTTAAAAATTCAAAATCCTTGGTTAACGATGCATTTTTACTTTTCAAGTCTGATTAATTGCGGACATTCTTCCACTATGGTTTGTTGGTCTTGTATTAAGCGAGCAAAATCACGGATGAGGCAAAAGTTCGCGTGTTCAGCGTGTGTCACAACATGATCATTACTTAGATCCTCAAGTATAACGGGAGTCAATTTGAGTATCAAGAAACCATAAGGTCATCTTGATGCGTCAAATATAACTACGGGGTCTAGTTGAAAATCGAATGAGATGTGGGCGACTCATTTGAACATTATCGAGCCTGCGGGATTAGGATGTTGGCGGAGATATGAGTCGAGAGATAAACATGGTTTGTTGGTGCACGAGACAAGCCATCGTGTCATACCTGGGCTGTGTCACTCATGTGTAACTCATGCATATTAGCCATCAACATAACAGTGCATTGGCGCAAATCCTCCATATCATCATCAGTGCATTTGCCATAAAGCTCTGTTCTTTGTTGGTGAGAGTTCCACCAGCTTCATTCTTAAGAGCCAAAAGAAGAGCCTCTTTGTGATAAGCAGCGCCCCTTGTCCCGGCTTTGGGCATGCATTAGCAGTGTCCGCTTCTCATTGCGGTTGTAGCATCGAACCATTCAACCCATTCGAGAGCATTTCCACTGTTCCACCGTGAGCTCTATTGTTATTCCTACCCATAACATTAAACCCTTGACCACCGCTCATCTGACCATAACCCACGATTCTGAACTTCAACTCGTCCATTGTTCACAAGCGATTCCTTGTGTTAGATGAGGAGCGAATCTGATTGTTGGATTTGTTGGTATAACGGCTAAAAGAATTAGCAATCATAACAAATCCTTGTTGCAATGCTTGAATGGATCAGGTTCTCATAAGCTTCAATGACAAGTGCTTGAGCATTGTTTTTGTTGCATGGAACCAATTAAGTTTGTTGAGATTGGGCGTGAAGGATCATATGGTGTGATTGTAGCAGGTTGGTTGAGTTCTTTGGTTGAGGAGAATAATTTTTTTGAGCATATAAAGCGGCAAGTTGTTGATTTTCCGGTTGTGAAGATGAAGTAATTTGAGCACGGAGAATCCTTTCTCGTACAATAATCCGTATGTAGAATGATGCATGTTCTTACGGCAGCGGAGAAAAATGACATACTTTTCCCATTAGGGACCAAGACTACTGAGAACTTAGTATTAATGGCAATTCTTGGCATGATGATGTTGTTTTATCTCAATCATTATGATGTCGAGAATCGATGATGGTAAGACTCAAGTGTCTCTTCAGGTTCAATCATGAAGTGTTCATAAGCCAAGTAAATTTTGGATTCCATGTCCTCTGATTGAGTCGCAGATCCTACCATAAGAAGATGAATATGATCCCACATTTCCTTTGCAGTCTTTTGAGCATCAACACTTAGAAGAATTGGGTTAGGTAATCCTAAGAGGATATATTGCATTGCGAGCTCATCGACTTCATAGTGTAGAAGTTCTTACGCATTCAAGTACCGCCGAAGTAGCAATGTTTGATTGTTCATCTCTTGGTGGTATAGCATTTGGATGCTGTAACAATGGCGGTTGGCATTTGAAATGGACCTTCAAGATAACCTTCTGGAACTTTCCATGTGGATTATTTAGATCACAAAACCTAAAGAACCTAATCACCCATTGATCGTAGTTTCTGGAGTGAGCATTGGAGGTCTATCAAGTGATCGGCCTCATGAATTGATTGTTGGCTAAAAACTTCACATCTTTGCAAACTTAGTGGGTTCCTTCATAGTGTTCCTTGATGGATGTTGATTGAAGTCATTTGTGTAGGATTGAACTTGAAGACTTGGTGGTGGTTGAACCATTTGAGGTTGTGGAATTACGGCAGTTGTAGGTATGTTTGTTGATTAAATTGTTGTTGATAAATTGCTTGTTCTTGATTCCATTGTTGATGTTGTGGAGTTAGTTGTTGTTGGCGTTGAGAATAAGTGTAAGGGAAATAGTTAGAGTATGGTGGTTGTGACATGTTGAAAACTTGTGTTGGGAAAAATGGATCTTTGTAGTCGAATGAACCTTTGTTGATGAAGTATCCTTAGGTGTAGAAATCACAATAAACCAAGTAGGACTTATCGCGTAAAACACCAAAGTTCGGCGTAACAATCAAAGTTGGCGTAGATTTAGCTTTACGTAAGTAGGGTAAAAGGCACTAAAGTTATCGTAGACACACAAAGTTAGGAGTAGAATGAAAGTAGATGAATAAAATGAACAA